>OX453034.1:9363134-9778134 GCA_949699805.1 Tromatobia lineatoria
ACGTAGTGCTAACACTACTTTTCTCAAGATTTTCATGACATGAATTCTTGTTATGTTTCGATAGGGCATGATAAAGATTAGGGTGGTTGTAAATTTCGTTGTTGAGCGATTTTGTCCGAGACGCCCCTTCATTAGGTTCAAAATGAATTTAAAAAAATCTGGATGTAATTTAAGAGCTCTATTTCAACGGGAAAGCATGCCTGTACGCACAAACATTTTCCCATTTAAATAACATGGGTGTTTTGGTACAATTACTTTGAATTTTTTTCCGAGCCTCACAAAAGCGGGAAAAAATCAAAATACTGCACAAATTGTACGTCATGTAATTGTGCTTTGTACACAAATTTTAATAACCGTCTCATCATTATATTCAACACCCTTAACCCACTGAAGTCATTAAAGCCGTCAAGAGCCTTATTTTACAACTGACTTCGAGCTCTTTTCATTCGGTTACTTAACGTGCGAAATAATTCGAAGCAGCTTAACATTATGTCTTGAAGGTTGCTTTTTTTGATAGTGCCGATAAGAAATTTCGGAAATTTTTTTTTATAAACAACAATTGTTTTTTTTTCAAATCGCTCAACATCGAAAGTAACGACCACCCTAATAAAGATTTAGGAAAACAGAAAAATGTCTCTTTCCGTAAGAAGAATCATATTTAGCAAATAAAATTTGGGGTCTCTTTATGACTGTTATGACTAAAATTACTACAACTTTTGATGTAGAAAGATATTGTTGTAAGTAAAAAAGAATTGGGCAGCAACTCTAACATCGATTTGGTTTTCATGTAATGCATTAAGCTTCAAAATGCTATAAACCAAAATCGAATTCAAGGAGTTCAACATTTTTCACATATCTTCAGAGTGGATCAGCATAAAACAATATTTTTTGCGTACACCCTTTCGTTACATAATCCTCACATTTTCTCTTTGTTTGGAGAAACTCTTTCGAACGGAAAAATCAAATGAAAGATCGATCTGACTATAAAACTGTTGCAGTCTTCTGGGGACTATGTATCTTAATGAATCTGGATCACGAGGAGGTCGGAGTTAAAATGAAAAAATGTCAATACTTTTGCCAGCGTTTTTTTCGATAATATGAAATGTCTAATGAAAACGATAGAAATTTTATTTTTTATCTTCGTTTTTTTCCCCTTGAGTCTGCGGTTAAATATTTTCAGCAGAGATATTTTAATCTTAAATCAATAAAAAGTTTTTAATTTTCCTTGAAGATACTTAGAACAAAATACTCCGTGTCATCAATCAATACATATCACGCTGACACGATAAGTAAATCGATTCCATTAATCCTGGCACTGAAATAGAACTGGAAATTCATACATCTCTATATTTCCTGCAGTATACAATGAGAAGGACTTAGAAATCGACAATTCACTTTTGAGTCCTCATGCCACACATAAATCGCGTCATTGTTGAACGCCGAAAAATTCTCTCGGAAATTCTTGATGCGGGTAGTAGGTATGGGTATGATGAAAAATGTTTCCGGCAGCGTCGTCGTCGTATATAAGGATACTGTGGCTAGTACAGTGATCTTACATAAGGCCACCGCGAATCGTGAGTGAGACGGCGGAAATAATGTTATAGATGGGGGCTGAAAGCAGTGTCGGGTGCGAGAGCATTTTCCACGCCTCGTATATACAAATATACATGTATATAAACCTTCTATGCAACAAGAATCTAGCGGAAATGCGGAAAATGTGAGTTCACGCTAATAAGAGATACGACGTGTGGACAGACCTCCGTCCAGTTCACTGGCTTAAGTGTCGCATGCTCTTGCACACCAAATTCCGGCTTGAATATAGGAAGTTTTATTTGTGCTCTTTGCAACAAATTTTTATGATTTCGAATGTGGAAATGAATCTTTCTCCATTAAAAGCACACTGAATGATTGGTAATAGGAAATCCAACTTCCACTGCGTCGAGTATCGCTACACTCAAGCCAGAATCCACTTTTTGACAGATAAAACAAGATATCGAATACTAAAATGAGTTCACCGGTTTTGTCTGAATGCTACAAGTTAACATTTTTACTTCTTACCTCACACCATTCTGGTCCACCGTATGTCTTTATAAAAGTGCAGAATTATGGTGCTTGAAATGTATTTGATGAGGTTTAAATATGAGATTTCAAAAAACTGGGTATCATATAAATAAATCTTCTTGTGATTGATTGGGTTCCCTTAAAGACAAATAATGCGTGGGCGCGATCCACACACTAGCGACGGCTCGGTCGGAGAAGGTGTTTGATTTCAATACTAGAGCTGCCTCCAATTGGCTTCGCGCGTAGCCTTCATCCGCGGCCATTTTGGACAGCCAGCGATCGCAGTGGCGAAATTGTGCGACACCGTATCAACACCTGACACAGTGTCAGATGCTGTTGTACGTTAATTAACGTTAATATTAACAATTTGTTGATTAGTGGACAATATGATTGCGAGAAAACGAAAGGCGTCAGTCTTGTGTTGCGTCCGCCAACGCCTTTCCCTTCACAATACCTTGCGGATTGAAGTTAATATTGTGCGTTATTGCTTTGAATCCGGTTCTTATTACTGCCTCCATTCTTGCACGATAGCTATCAGAGACGTCGTAAACATAAACACCGGCGAAACGAGCAGACGACACCGGGCAACCGAAAATTTACGTTCAGTTTTTACTGAATAATTCGAAAAAGGAGAAGCTATTGCCATTTAAAAAAAATAAAGTAAACATCCTTTGTTTTATATTTATAACAATGCTCTTCAGTTATTTGTTTCATACATTTGAAAAATCTTTTTTATAATATTCCCATAAGAATAAATGCTCGTCGTTGATACGATTATGTCAACAGTCACCACAAGTGGCGCTAGTTGTCCCAACGCACGAAGCCAGCTATGCGAAAAACGTATTACGACGCTTTAGAACAACAGAAAACCATTACATCAATTTCGTTACATTTATTTGGCATATGGTTTGTTTTCCACTGAATGGCAGATCAACGAAGACTCGAACTTCGGTGTGCGGTTCCTGGATGTGCTTAAACACGAAGTCACCACAGTTGATATATCGTCTATATGGCATCGTCAATACGCACTTCCAGCCGAAACCTTCAGCAATTTTGGATGTGTACCTTTTTAAATAAATTATAAATAAAAAAATTGTATTTAAGTGGGCAGACAATAATTTCGAATCATTCAGTTCGAAAGATGGTATCTCACCCGAAATATTGATGGAATTATTATAATAATGTCGTTATGTGAACTATTAATAAATGAGAGAACTATCAATCTCCTTATTGATCCATCCATTGATATTTATATTTAAATAAACGTTGCCATTTTTTTAACGACCAAGTAACTTTACTGTGAGCCACTACATTCCTTTTCCATCATTCTAGGTTTTATTTATCAAGGTTACTATTTATTCTCCCAGTCTTGCCAAAGAATACCTCAACATAATCTAGTTCAACACTAATAAAACTTGATTCTTAGCTGTGCGTTTACCGGGGGCTTTATCAATAATTTAATACGAAGTAAACTCTTCAAGTGAGACACATCACCTTCAAAATCTTTTCCTCACTTGCTTGTACAATCAATACGGAAAACTTTAAATCCGCATTCTCTAGCAAGTTTCCAACTTTCCCTGACGAGGCGCTTCCCGATTCCCAAGCCACAATACTGAGCATCAACGCTCAAATATGAGCACTCAAATATCTTTTGAACGCAATACTTGTTCCAAAGTTCTGGTTGGCTGGTCACGTGGGCAAAGAACTTAATAACGTCTCTGATAGGTCCTTGCTCACAACAGCAATCGGCGTATTGAATCATATTCTCAGGGTCCCAGGGACAAGAGCCAACGTTTACAGCAGCACCGATAACACAATTGTCACATGTCTCGGCTATTATTGTCATACCATCTATGATGTGCTCGCGCATTATGTGAGTTAACTGTGCGGGTGGTTCTGCAGAACAGGTTAGACCGATGTTTACAAGGGTTGGCTCTGATTTGAAGTATGTCTTGCGCATAAAATTCATGACATGGTCGTAATCTTCCGGAAGAGCTAATCGTGTTCGACACTGCGTGGAATCCTGCTTGAATAGGCGATAAAATAAAAATATCCACATATATAATGCGTGTTGTAATAATGCCAATTAAACTAAGATTCTTAGATGAAAATTTTTTTCGAACATTTCTCTGTATTGCGTATAAGTCAAGAAGGAAACTATCGCAATATTTAAAAAAACACTCCGTTTATGATTTTTCATTGAAACATTGTCGCGAAAGTTCTACATCTTCGTAGTGTTGTCATGTTTGGGGTTAACAGAAGATTCTCACATGGGAATGCGTGCTGAGACTCAGGAACGACGTACGTAGCTCATCTCTGTGAGTAATCAAGGTGTCGAAATTCCACGGTGTATTCAAGCATCTTCGAATTACGTTGAACAGTAAATACCGAGACATAAATATTGTGTTCAAACACGTCTCTAACCATCAGAAGTGACTGCAAGCCTTAGTGGTACGGAGCTTATTATGCATTGAAGTCAGAACTGCTTTAAAAGCGCCACAGACGGATTATGAACTCGACTGCAAGGCCATCTCGAATGAAAGAAAAAACAAAACAAAAGTTTACAGAAAAAAAGAAACAGTTAAATATGCACAAATTAACTGCTTTATAAGATAAACCAAGTTATTAGTTAGCACCACAAAGTTAATTTATACACCAGTCAAGTAATTAGTTCCGACAAACAAGTTATTGCGTGCGACAACCAAGTTATTGGTTACTACTAAGTTATTGATCAAGACATTGGAGTTAATTGGTCAAGGCATCCAAGTTATTGGTTATCGAGGACAAATTAATTGCTTACGACAACAAGTCAGGCGGTTATTGGTAATGACAATCAATTTATTGATAGCGACAACCATGTTAGTGGCCATCGGCGTAGTCATCTCAACGATATCCTTGGCTGTGCAGACCAATAACATGGTTTGCCTATGTTTTATTCTCCATTAGTTCACTCAGAGGTGTAGTGACAGTCTGAACATTCAATCCGAGTATGCTGGTAAGGAATCTTGCAGTAAATAATTGACGAGAAGAAGCGGAAAAGGATTAACGTGGCGTATAAGGTAGCACAAGATGAATCCGAAGAAAGGAGAATCCCGGGTAACCCCGGAAACCCGTTGGTCCTGCTGGCTTTCCCGTATAGTATCCACGCCTGGGCAAAGACGTCCAAGGATTTACGACTTGGCCCGAAGCGCTGATTTCGCCCGCTGGTCCGCTTCAACATTCTCGTCCTCCTCCTTCTTCTCCGGCTTCCTTCGTCCCTTTCTACAGCTGCCGAACGAGAGGATCACGTTCGGCGAGCACAAGCCCAGCTATATAAACCCCCATCAACCGAGCTAGCTGGAAGCCGACCAGACGATAATTCAGCACCTTCATTCATTCATAGCCGTTGCGCGAAGTGATATGGGTGGCAGAATGCAGACTGGCTGATTTATGTATTCACGCCGCTGCCGCGTGAGGGAGCTCCACTCGGCCCTCACCCGGCGCGCACACACAACCTCTCCCATCTACGCCTTCCTACCCTCCTCCCTCCCTTCGCATGCTCACTCGCTCCTCATGGTTAGCTGCTGCGGCTTATTGTTGATGAATGCACAGAACCCGGGCTTACCGAACCACGAACAAGGCCGCCAGTGGCGCACGAGAGGGAAGCGAACGTAGGAGAGTCTGCGAGGGTTGTGCGTCCTTTCCTCGTGATAGCTTAAGGGGATGGGCAGATGTACCTACGTACACATATAGTGTATAGATATATTTAGTGGCTGCTGCTGCCCGACGAAAGGTACACCCCAAGTACGCCGAGATTTCCAGACAAACACGAATACTGTACATATCGTGGCGCCTCTTTGTGCCGGAGGCTTGCATCAATTACGCCTTTATTCTCATTTACGTGGTATCCGACAAAAATTGCAATTTATCGCTACAACAATGCGTACATTATTAATATCCATTAATCAAGGGTGTGCCTCGCTTGGATGTGATGCCTACCTCGCTCTCTCACTAACTGCACACTGTTACTGTTCTCCAATGGCTTTTCCCACACCTCGTAGTCGCAACCTCGTTCGTTTTTGTATCCTACTCTTGCTCCCAGACTTTTGCACCCTTAGCTCACTCGCGCGACGCGCCAAAGCTCGCTCTGTCCCCTTTGCACCTACGTATCCTACCCCACCTATCTCGTAGCCTGGGGTCAGTTTCGTTGGATGTGTGCATGAAAAAGCTTAATAAATTGCAGGGACGAGGATATTTTTTGTAGCACAACGAAGCAGCCAGGAAATGACATTCAGAGGGAGAAAGGAGAAAGGATGATGTTTCAGGTGATGACAGTCGATGCCGAAGAGGTACAGCGAACTGTGTAAAAGATAACAAGGGTTTTCGGGACGGTAGTGCAATCTTAGTCACGTTTATTTTGTGATGGAATAATTAGGGTTGTTGTTTTGTCATTGACATTACTTACTAGTTTATTTTGTTTATTTTGGTAAGTAGTAACATTAGTACATTTAGCCAATGTATTTTATCATGCTTACATAATTTATTTATCACTTCACTCAACACAATATTTAGAGTCACACGGCGAAAAAAATGTTCACAATTCGTTGTATTTTTTATCCGTACGAAAAAGACAAGTTATTGGTTGGTTCATTAAATTCAGTGGTTACGGTGTAGCAAATAAATGTGTAGTCAGCATAAATACGGTTTCCGTTCGTTGCAGATGTATTGCAGTCTGTTCAACCGAAATTATAAATGGAACCAGCGATTAATACAAGTGAATATTTATTTAAAAACCTAGGCCCAATTTTTCGTGAAATAAATATCATTTTTTTATAGAAAGGATAGAGAAATAATAAAAAGTAAATACTTATAATTAGTAGCCACTTATCGCGTAAAAAAAATAACAATGGTGTGCTGACCACTATTTCCCGATGCCAGAATTCCGTTTTTAGAAATAATAGAAAGCAGCTTTTCCGTAAGTGTCTGCTTTTAGATCTTTTCTTTTAGAAAATGATATTTATTTAGTTGTGTCAGTTTTTCCCAATATAGTGACAGCACAGGTTAATTGTTAGACAAGAAAAAAATATAGCGTATTGACATAATTTGCAAGTCTAATAAACGCCTTGTTAACAGATCACAAAGTTTTGCAAGTCGAGCAAACGCCTTGTTAGCTTAACAAAAAAAGGTTAGCCTAGCAAAAAAATGTTCAGAGTAAAATTAAAAAACTGTAGCCCCCTACAATAAATAGCCTGGCAAAGAAATATTCTTTAAAGAACGAAAGAAGGTTCAGCATAGTACAAAACAAGTAGTCTACCAAAAAAAAAGCCTAGCAAAAAAAGGGCAAAAGGACTAAAAATACTTGTGCTGTCACAATATGACGATAAAATTGACTGGCCCAGCATGAGCCCGTTTTACTTCACGCACTTACCAAGGGGCAACCGTATAGGATTGTCTATTAATTATACTTTAGCTAAAACTTCGCTCTTCCCAAATGCTTGACCAACGGCGCTGCCAATATTTCTCGCAAACTCGTCGATTTTGCCGAAGAATCCACTGTAACCAGATTTAGCGGCATGACCGATGGCCTCATTACTGGTGCGTCTTTTTTCGAATCCTCCCTTTTTGGCAGCTGCGGCCTCGACCAAAGCCGAATTTTGACTAGCACCTTTTCGAAAATCGCCCTCAGCCGCTGAGTGTTTTTCATCATAGTGTCCATGCTTCTGGAAGCGTCCGCCTTGATGATCGTTGTCGTAGAAATCTGCGTCTTTCTTGTACTCGTCTTTGTGATAAACATTGTGATATCCTGCAGAATTATGACCCTTTTCTCGGTGACCCTCGGTTTCATAACTCTCGCTTTTGCCGCCTGTAGACTCGTCCTTTCGTCCTTTGAAGTGCTTTTCTGTTTCATCATGAGACTTTTTCTTTCCAACAGCATCAGCGTATTCGCCTTTCTGACGTTCCTTCAATTTTTCGCCCTTTACACTTGTCTCAAAGGAACTTTTGCTCTGAAAGCCCTTTTCGCCTCTGGCACCCTGCAAATTCTCACCTACAGAAGCCACTGCTGCACCAGCAGTGCTTTTCAATCCCCCAGATCCCGGAACATCAACCAAACTATTTTTCCGATTCGAGCCAAGGCTCGCCGAGTCCATCATAGTTATCTCCATGTGATCCACTCCCGGTGGCTTAACGCCAGTGTAATGAGCCGGCAACATTTCTGCATCGGGTTCGAGGATTCGCGACAAAGCCACATATTTGTTATTACGTGCGGTCGTTGTTGAAACTGTGTTAAGATCTGGTAATTCAATGCTCGCTTCTTCAACCTTCCCGGCGTATTTCTCAGGAGAGAAATCTTCAAAGTCGTAATCGTTAGTCGCGGCAGCTAATAGATCACCGATATTTGATGGCCAGCCGTAATTCGACTCCCTCTTTCCTTGCCTGGCTGGTAGAGCGTTAATGCACGCTAACATACACGCTAACAGCCACCCTCTTGAAAATCTCTCCGGCATTGTGGGGTTTTTTGGTATTGTTTTATTATTTCTCTATTTGTCGCCCTTTATGAATGTAAAATATAAATTACGTTCGCGTGCCACGTTGTATTGGCTTATCCCGCTGACAGACACTGCAATCACGTTGCCCGCAGTCCTTGTCTTTTATATATATCTCTTGCTACACAATCTCCTCGATGGTAGCGCGCTCCAACGATTCTATACAACACTCGGTGAATTCGTCGAACTTTGGAATGCAGCTGCTGGAAGGACGGCTCGTTGCCGTTTAATACTGAAATCGTCGTTGCCTCTACTGCTGGTGCTGCCATAGCGACGTGGTCACTGCTGCTCGACGTTTCGACAATCGTACGGATTTCACGAGTGGCCATAGCTCGGGCCATTGCACACACAAGGTCGTATCTCGTAGACCGATGCCACCACGGTGGTTGCCTGCATGTCTTGACGATTATCCGCCAGATTTCGTTTTATAGATACAATTATTTTCGCAATACCCGATATCCGTTTGCTCGTATCGCAAGAATCCAATGGAAATGCGCATGATCGATATAGCAATCGAAATCTTGTCAAGTGCCGAGGAATTTAATATTCTACCTTTCAGGCAATTCCACGGATCACGTGTTGATCGATCATCTCTGGTATGGAATTCGTGGAAATAATAATCCTACATATCTTGAATATACAAATTATATTATATTACTAATACATTCAAATTTGTAGTTGACTTATTATGTGATTTTTAATGTACGAAAGATAATTTGTCTAACTAGAAACATTTTTCAAAAAGGTCAGTTTTTTACTTGTGAAAAGTGTTACTATTGAAACAACAGACATTTTATTTCACGTATAAATATCTATCCCATCGTCGAACAAGAACGCATATAAAATTCTGCTGCATGTCAATTTTTTCTGAACGTGGCCCAGTGTGCATTCTTTGACAAATTAAATAGGACATCGAAAACTGAAATTTGTTCGGTGCTTTGGTCTGAAAGCTACAAGCAAAGAATTGTACTTTTTACCTGACACCATTCTAGTAACTGTATGTGTTTATAAAATTACAGATCTAAAAGTTTGTTGATTTACTTAATGAGGCTGAAATGTAAGATTTAAAAAAAAAGGGTCTCATTTTCAGAATTTTTTTCACATGCCTTTTTCTGAGTAACTGGTTCACCTCAACCCTGCAATTGTCAACCTAGCATATCTTTGAATATTAATGCAAACATTCTGGTAAAATTCGACAAACTGCCGAACTCCGCAGAAATTTAATTTTCATCATATAATAAAAAAAAGCGCACTTACACGTACAATTTATTTGTTTAATTAATCAAACTAATGAGACTTACTCATCGCTACCTTCATGACGATTGACTGACTCTGTTGATCGGAAAACAATCGTGACGAATTGCCTGCGAATGTCCTAGAAATTATTGCGTTAATTTCAACCCGGTATCCATGATCACCGATGGTGATCAATGCACGATTCTCGGCTTGTCTAAAGGAGTTGCGCAAATTAACAGGATATTACGAACTACCTCTGCGAGACAACAGTGTCAATAACGCTGAACGTACTTGAAATTATTATCCCTAATGACCGTGGCGTTATACTTGCCATACCTTCTCGTACATATATTCAGGGTCCTGTCCACTGATGCCGATGTAGGTATAAAAGATCTTGAGAATGCAAAACGTTATACAGAGTTGCTGAGTCCAGCTTTCTGTACTTTACTAAGACACAATTTGTTCATTCTATTATCAGTCAATATATTCGGGACACAATATTTGAATCCTAATATCAGTTCATTCATTCGAAACACAGTACACAAAATCTTATACCAGTCTATTGGATTTTCGCATCGGCTTGATCATGACCGAAAAGCTTTCGATAGCATTTGTGTGGAGTGTATTGGTGGTATTGGTGATGAGTAGTTGCAATAATGCTCTACCAACTTCAATGGAAAAGATGACAGTTTCGAGAATGCGTATGGCAGATCTCGAGTCTTCTGCTACTGGATACGTTTACAATAGCCAACGGGGGCAGCCCGCTTCGTACATACAATATACGAACCATGGAAGTGGAGGATACTACGAGCCTCCGACACCCATTCAATACGTGACTTATCGTAAGCCTGAAGCAATATTGCATTCGAGACCAACTCTGATTGCAGCGATTCCGGGGTACAACAAAGAAGGCGTTGCTCATCCATCTGGATACGTCGTTCCCTTGCTTCAAGCTCCGAAGAAAGCCGCTCTCGCTCCTTACTATATTCCTGCTAGAGCTTCTGAAAAACCCCTTCACGTAGAAATTGTCGATGACGAAGATAAAGAGGGTGAAGAAGGTCATAGTGGAGCAGGTCATGATGATGACTCCGGTGAAGACGGAGAAGGAGATAATGAAGACGATGACGATGATGATGATGAAACTGATGGAGAGGAGGAGCACGGCGGCGGAAAAGATTATCATAGCGAAGAACAAACGTCTGATGGAGAACAGGGCGAAGAAGGTTACAAGAAACACCACAATTTTGTCAATAGTCAGAAAGGAGATTATCATAAAGACAAATATGAGGGTCAGTATTTTAATACAATATGTACGGAAAACATGATGTATTATAACTAACATACCAATATATCAAGCTTTCCGACAGTAACATTTCGTAACATGTTATCTTAAAGTAAATTCGTCATTTCCACCGTGACATACTACCTTGCCATTAATATTAATTTTTCTTCTTTTCTCTTCCAGGAAATTGGTTTTTTATTATGACTTAGCATCTAGTGATTGACGTTGATTTTCATTTATTCTTTCTTCAGGTCATTACAGCGAGGAAGGTGATAATAAAAAATCCCAAATCGATGCGGCCGGTAATTACAACCAACACGATGAGGCAGAAAAAACTGGTGAGGGTGAGAACCATGCGCAAAGGGTCTATCACAAGAAAGGACATAAGACAACGGGGTTTCACAACGTCTACAGCAAGGATGAGTATAAGAAGGACACCGACTTCTACGATGACAAGCACAAGAGTGGCCATTACGATAAACACTCGTCGTCGGATGGAAGACACGCGGCTTCTAAAGGCGGATACGAAAAAGGCGACCATCACAATTCCGGATACGAGAAGAACGAAAAGGGCAAAACAGGACACCACGATAAGGGCCACGAGCATACTCAAAACAGGGGCTACAAAAGTGATGAGGGCACTGATTCCTATCACAACAATCACGCCGACTATGCAACGAAGAGTGGAGCTGAAGAAAACAAAAAACACGGCTACGACTATGGACACAAATAATTGCGGAATATTCAGCCTTTACCCACATGGCAGTTAAAAATGTTTTCCAGTTGTATATATATAAATTTTATTTATACTGTCGAATATTTTGAGCCCGATTAAATAAAATGTTACTGCAACGCGTGATTTTATTTATTGATTTATCCTCTTGTTGAAAACAGAAGGAAAGAAAGCTTTTAACGTTTCAACGATATTAAAACTTTTCAACGAGTGTTGGGCTGTCAGGATGTGTACAAATGAAGGGAACATCGCAACTCGAAATCGTATAATTGATTACCGTTTTATATCCGTCGCAGTCTGAGTGACCCGGGTGTGACGCTTCAAAAATAATAAAAAAATCCGTGAGAGGTAATAATTTAAACACCATACATACGCTAAATTTGTAATACTCTTTTCTAAGCTATTGTAGCAAACTTAGAGATTAGATTTCTGTTAAGAATCTTTACAAACTTTGAACTTCTGGTAAAAATTCATCATATTGATGAATTCATGAAAATACAACGCATTAACACGGTGAAATTAGAAAAGTTTTGGTTTTTAAGCACAGAATATTTCGAAAAAGTAGCAAACAATTGAAAAAAAAAAAATCATCGATCCCGTTCTCAAAAGACCCTTCTCCACATACACTTTTTTTACTATGTTCACTATATTCAATCATGAATTTGATGAATTTACTATTAATAACTAAAAAAAATCCACGGGAAAACTTGCAAATTCTAATCGAAATTTTTCTTTTCTCTATTCGAGATTTTTCAGTTATTGACCACACAATTGAGCGTTTTAGAAATGGTATTATATTTTTGATTTTATTTTGTTCGTCTATTATGATATATTATGGATTTTATTCATGAATCTTCCATGTTGGTAATCAGCGAATAATTTCTGTCAAGGTAAAAAATCCACCTTGCAATGAACAAAAAAAAAACATTTATTTTACCCTCATGATACTTTTCTTGAACTGCAAACCAATCTACATTTTGCATGATTATTTTTCATTATAGACCCTGCAAAACAGTTTTCAATTAAGTATTCTAATTCGACCTGCATTAAGAACGAAAATACAGGGCAAATTCCTGCTAAAGGGACTACATCTATCTAAAGGCCCGAAAAAAGATCCCCATTTGTTTTATGTAAGGAAGTATTAAACGACCTGATTGTAAGACCATTTTTTCTATTGTTTTCTGTAATTACGACAAAGTTCTTGTACAGGAAACGAACATAATCATCTGATGATTATCATAATATTTTCACGGTATTTTATGGTCGTCATTTTCCAGCTGAAACGGTTCATTAAGATTTACGTAAGCGTAAAAAAAAACAAATCGGCCTATTAACGTCAATGCGAAAATGATTTATTTGCAGAAAGACGCCGAATTATAACTCAAACATAAAAGCGACTATTCAAAAATGAAGATGGTTTTTAAAAAACTAAGATCGCCTGCGACTTCTAAATGTTTCTCAGCACGTTTAAATTCATAAATTCATGAATCTATCAAGCGGTTCTCGAGATATCATGACCACCGGTAAAAACAAAGTAGAACCTTGCACATTGCTTCCTCATTATATTTCGCTTTTTACAAAGCTAAATTTTCATAAAAATTTTAAATTCTATAGAATGCGAACTGGTTTACCAATTTCATCGCAATTCAATACCAAACAGCAATGAATGTGTTTTCAGTTACATTCCGGAGTACTATTTAGCTGAATCATCGAAATTCTACGAAAGTTAGAGCGACCACGCCCTTTTTTCGAAAAATTTTAAATTACATAAAATCAAAATGGATGCATATATTTAGTCGAAAATCGCAACATTTAAGACAGGACAATTGCTTTACTTGGCTACCAGATTTGAGCCCGATCCCTCAAACGGTTACTTAACAAGAGGCGATTGAGTTTTCGAAGCCCTGCACACACGCACACAGACCCACATACATACGGACATTTTTTTCTAAACCACTTTTGTCGACGTTTTAGACCATTCTGAGTATACTGACATAAAAATATTTTGAATTTAAAAAAAATGATAACAAAGCTTATTTTATGAGGACAGTTGTATATCATCGGCTGGCAACGACATCTTTTTTTTGCATTTTTTAATCGTTATTTCATTCCAAGTCCAAAACATTACCTTAGTTTCAAGAATCAGTAAGGAAAATGTTCAAGTCCGACCAATACTTTCATTTTAAAAAAACAAACAAACAAACTCCAACTTTTTTTGGGTCTCTAGGGAGATGTAACCTCTTGAGGACGCACTTATTCGATTGTCGAGCTACGCCAAATTGCCTGACAAAGAGTATATAAACCTCTCACATTAATTATTCTCCAAATAACAGTACCGCTGTAATTTCACTCTAGAAAACATGAGTACTTAGAATTGTCACGTTTTATTACCATCAATATAGTAGTCGAATTATTTACAAGCCGTTTGCTGCACGAGTGTCATCTGATCGCCGTTTAACTTTGGCGGGTAGTCCATTATACACAATAAACAATTGCCTTGAAATATCGGCATTGGATCAGATGATGTTTTATTCATTGCTACTACTACGATAACAATATATGTGTTTTACCTGTTGATAACAGGTAATCTATATGTTTATTTAACTACCTCTTGTTGCATTATTATAATTAGATTACCATAAAATGATATAAAAAATAAATAAACGAGAACGCTGTATATCGTAAATATGTTTATTTATAAATCAATGGTTTGACAATATTCGACAAACCTAATGTAACAAAAGTGAATAAATAGCCATGCTGCGACTTCTTAATGCCCTTCCTTGAATGACCACTTTTTGTGCCCGTCATGCCCATATTTTTTGCCATGAGAGGAATGATGTTTGTGATGTTCCTCATGACCATCGGCAGCTTTGTGTCCCGCATGATCATGATGATGAGATCCTTTTTCGTGGGAGCCCTTTTTGCCATAATGATCCTCATGATGTCCGCCCTTGTGATGTCCTTTTTTGTGATGTCCGCCCTTTTTGTGATCACGTTCATGATGATGGCCTCCGTACTTTTCGTGAAAGCCTTCATCGTAATCCTCGTCCCAGAATTTTTTGTGTTTCTTATACTCGTCCAACTTGTGAATCCCATGATGTCCTTTGGTGCTATGGCCTTTAGCATAGTGCTCCTCTTCTTTATATTTGTGACCTTTTTCACCTTTCTCTCCTTTATGATGCTCGGCATAATATCCGTCATCATGGTGATGATGTTTTTTGTGTCCGTCGTGCTCGCTGTAGTGTCCTTTGTGGTCTTCCTTATCGTGATGGCTCTTTTTTCCTTCTTCATATCCGTGTTTATCTTTATAGCCCTTTTCGCCCTTCTCGCCATGCTCCGAGAAATGAGCAGCGTGATGTTCCTCGCCGCCGCCTTTCTTGTGACTGGATGCGGCTGTTTCGAGATCACCGATCGATTGAAAAATTTCTCTTGCCACCGAAACGTGCAACGCGATACACAGTCCCACAAGGCAGAAAATCACCCTCAATTTCATCTTCCTTCGTTCTCACGGCTCGAGCCGCTCGATAACTCCAAAGAACTTAGTATCTTAGTGCCGTGGACGTAATGCCGTCGAGTCTCATAATGCGCTACGATTTTATATCGATCGGAGAATAATTGTTGATATAAGGGCAAAACAAAGTGCGCTGCACTTTCATGTCCTGTTTAACGACGTTGCGACAGTCTCTCCTTAACCTGGTTAGAGATGTAAGACGCGATTTCTGAATGAGTGCTCGTCGGCGAAGCGAGAATATTACGCAAATTCTTGAGATCGCGACGAAACTGTTGCTCGATAAAACACAAGCGAGGTCAATTAGTGTGCCCTTTTGTCGCAGGACCACTTCATAAACATGCTTCAGTCATTGACACAATAAACGGTAATAAATTGAGTTCTCGGGATTAAAATCGGTTGACTGGGAAACGAGTAATGAGCGATAAGCCACTTTTACGCCCCATCGCAGCTTCGTTACACCCAGTGACGGGCAACAAGTGATTGTCCTGCAACAGGGCGTTTGCGAAACGTATGTCTAGTATTGTGAATAATCCGGGTGTCGCGAAGCAAACGAAATCGATTACGCAGTCTTTGCCGGTGATGCCTGAAGCAAGTATATAAAAGCATAGCACGAAACGTGGTTGGGCAGTCGGTTGCACTCGCTGATTTCCCAAAGTATCCAAAATGACCTGGAGTAGCTGTGGGTGGAGGCTGAGCCTGGCGCTCGCCTTGCTTTTCGTCTTTCTAGCTATATCGTCGGCTCGAGAGACGCAAAGAGAGCGCAGAGATCTCGAAACTGCTGCCAGTCATCACGGACATCATCATGAGCACGGTGGTGGCCACAAACATCACGCTGATCATCACGACGAGCACGGCGAAAAGGGTGATCATGGTTACCATCACCATCACCATCACCACAAAGGCGATCACGGAAAACATGGGAAAGAACATCACGAGGGACATCACGAGGAGCACGGTGGACATCATAAGAAACATCACGACGAGGCCGGTAAATACGGCGAACATCACGAGCATGGACATGGTCACAAGGGCCATAAGTTCGGAGAGAAAAAGGGACATAAGAAGGGTGAAAAAACTCACGGCTATCATCATAAGGCCCACAAAGACGAATATCACAAGGAACACAAGTTTTACGATGATCATCACAAAGGTGGACATCACGAGAAGCACGGTCATCACCACGGACATCATGGTCACAAGGAGGGTCACCACAAGAAGGGTGGCAGTCATCATTCCGGTCATCACGAAGATCATCATGGTAAAAAAGGACATCACGACAAGGGACATTACGATGAAGATCATCATGGACATCATGGCAAACACGGCCATGAGTCGCATCACTCTCATCATGAAGATCACGGAAAGAAAGGACATCATCACGATGGCAAGAAGTGGGGATTCCATCATGGAAAACATTAGCCTTTCATGGGGAGAACTACGAAGACGAACACTTGACACCACGAGAAACTTGCCAAGAAGAGCTCTCACCAGAGTTCAAAAAATTGTAACTTCTCCATGGATTGTCATCGATTATTTTATATCACTTTTCTGTTATGATGAATTCATTTTTGTTACGGTTATTTCAGCTTGTTAATGCCTGTTACCCGTTAGCTAGTTGTTAATATAATGAACCCCCACTATTGAATATGAATTTAATGTTCATTCCGATGAAAGACTGTACTTAATAAATAACTATAAACAAAACAAAAAATGTCATAAAAACTCAATTTTTTTTATCACTGTAATTCCCTAAAAATCCATCAGAACTATTATTAGGTCAGATTTCAGCCTATTCAGCAGTGCGTAGAGTCTAGAGAGACATTCGCAGCTAATGACTGGCACGAATGAATATCGGACGATTTGAATACACTGGACCGCGAAACCTAACTAATAGTACACTTCAAGAGAGTATTTTGCTGCAGTTAACTCTAGTAACTGCAGTACGGATGTAATTCTATAGATACAGGCCGCACTAATTGGAGAATAACGTTCACGGCATCGATTATCGTGTATTTGGAGATGCAGTAAGTTTATATTCGATATACGTGCATAATGGTACCTCCGTTTAGAGAGTAATTTCTATGGATGAAGCATTGTTAGTAATCCTCGAACAATAGAGGGATTGATGTTACGCATATTCAAAAATCGATGATTATCAAAGACGACCAACTTATTGGCTAAAATATTTAATTTTTGATTGAGCGTAATAATAATTTTTTTCAACCGTTACGTTTTTTTCTTTTACTCTCAACGACTTATTTTCACTGATGTGAAAAAAAAAGTTGATATTCATGCAATTAACAATCGTGATAGTTTCTCATAAGTAGAGGATAGATTTCTTCGTATAAGAAAAAAAATACTATTAGATGAAAATAATAGCCTTCGTAAATGGTCCAATATAAATAAATGAAATCCTTGGTTTGGAGTTCGATAACCATGTATTTATGTCGTGCAGAAATACGATCCTCCTCGAGTTCCAAAAACTTGTTCGTACACAACGCAATAAAATTTGTCATAAGATTTGGATTGTTTATCACATCGTCACTCTAAACCATCGAATGGTTGCAAGAATATCAGTTGCACAATGACCGACGTCGAAGCGTGGAATTTCCCAAGAGCGTATAAAATACGGCAAGCAATAATGCCGAAAAAGTGTGGACCACCGTGAAAGCACGTTGTTGCGGATAGGAAAGTACGTTTCAGTCAAGGTATACGTGGAAAAACCAAGCTCTCTAATGCAATACTCTGGTAGACCAAACAATTTATCTCCCACTTTATCATTTTTTTCCGGCTATTTCACTCACTCAGGAGGCACAACTTCTACCAACCGATCCAGAAAAATTAGACATATAAATAGAGGTGGATAACACAGTAGAGCCGTCATATCGCCAAAGACGGTGAGGTGAGACACGTTCGAGCGGTTCACCGATAACGTGCTACTCAGCCAACGATGATCACCCTTCCGCGAATATTACCGAAGGGATCCTTCGTGATCCTCTTCGTAGTATTCGCCGTAACTTTGTCCTCTGCCCGAGATGTTCCGCGTGAAATTTTTGGTGATCTCGAAACCGCAGCATCACATCATTGGGATAAGGGTGGTGGTGATGAACATCACGAGCATCATCATCACCATCATGGCGACAAGGGCGAAAAGGGCTATAAGAGTCATCATGAACACGAGGAAGGAAAGAAAGGTCATCACGACAAAGACCATCACCATGGTCACTATCATGAAGACGAGGGCCACAAGAAGCATCATCACCACGATGATGGCTATCATGCGGAACATCACAAAGGTGAAAAGGGCGAGAAAGGCCATAAATTTCATGAGAAGGGCAGCTTCGGAAAAGGTCATCACACCAAAGGTCATCATGAGGTTAAAAAACTCGATGAATACAAGAAAGACAAGGAGTTCCATGACGAACATCACGACTCGGGACATCACGAGAAACATGGTGGACATCATCATGAGCATCACCACAAAAAAGGCGGACATCATAAACACGGACATCATCACCACGGACATCACGAAGACCACCATGGGAAAAAGGGACATCACGAGAAAGGTCATCACTATCACGATCACAAAGGTCACAAAGAAGCTGATGGTCACGATGATCACTACAAACATCATCATCACCATGGCAAGAAGGGCGGTCACGAGGATCACAAGAAATGGTCTTTCAAGAAGGGTCATTGAGTCCAGCGGATACCACCAGCTGTTCCTTCGGGGATCTAGCACCCCTCGATCTCACGCTCGACCTCAGACCCATAAAACTACTCAAAACTATTTTTTGTTGATGTTATTAATTGTACTGTTCGTTGATTATTTTCCTACGGTATACTGACCGTTTAATAAATAAATGTTGTAACAATACGATTTGATTTATAATGACTACATGAATGCATATTTGGAATCCACAGAATATAAATTCCGTGAATTCACAAAACATGCGGCCAACAGACAATTTTCCTTTGCCCACATTCGTTTTATTTAACGACTATGCGTGCAATCGTACGATAAGCTTTGCATCATTTATATATTAGCATTGCGTAACTTCATATAGATCTTATCATATGCTGTCAAACGCTTAACGAGAAAATATTTCATAGAACGAATTTCAAAGTCTAACCTGTTGGAAGTGAATAATTCGATAAAACCACAAGCAGGTATCCCTTTTTTGAAACGCTAACTCAAATTAATTCGAATTTAATAAAAATATAATCGAATGTAGTTAACTAGTACAAAAATCTTCTCCCGAAGAGGGTAGATTAAATAATAATTCAGGTCTGATTTTCACTATTACCTTGACGAATGGGAAATACTCCACTTACAACCGGATCGGTTACATTTTCATGAATGGTTTTAATAAGGGATATTAGAAGACAATTTCACGGTTAAAAGAACATCAAGTACCTTAATGATAATATGTATTTATTCAATAATCAGATGAAGACAATCGTTTTTAATAACTACTATAAATTGCGAAATAGATAAGAATGTATGATTTTGGTATGATCATGACATAGTTAATGTTTTCCATGATGGAATCCCCACTTCTTGCCATCGTGATGGTCGCCTTTTTTTCCATGTTCATCATGATGAGAATGATGATGTTCATGACCATGCTTGCCGTGATGTCCCTCGTGGTCCTCGTCGTGATGTCCCTTCTTGTGATGTCCTTTTTTACCGTGATGATCTTCGTGGTGACCGGAATGATGATGGTCACCCTTTTTGTGATGACCTCCATGATTACCGTGATGTCCGTGATGATGGCCATGCTTGTCATGATGCCCACCCTTGTGATAGTCATCATAAAACTTGTGCTCCTTGTGATATTCGTCCTTGTGAGCCTTGTGATGGTAGCCGCTTGTCTTCTGTCCCTTTTTGTGGCCCTTTTTCTCACCAAACTTCCCACCTTTGTGGCCCTTTTCGCCCTCATGATGTTCCCCGTGGTGCGATTCCTCGTCGTGATGTTTCTTCTCATGTCCACCATGTTCCTCGTGATGTCCTTCGTGATGTTCCTTTCCATGCTTGCCGTGATCACCTTTATCATGATGATGATGTCCCTTATAGCCTTTTTCGCCCTTCTCGCCATGTTCCTCGTGATGATCATGATGATGTTTGTGACCATCTCCATGTTCCGAATGATGACCATGGCCTGACGCAGCTGTCTCGAGATCTACAACTTCACCTGTCAAACCCCTTCGAGGTCGGATGCTTAAAACTCCCGGATACATCGTGCTCGTAAAATTATTGACTCCCAAAGCGACATTTTTATTGGCTTCGGTCCTTCCAGCAACTTCGGTCGACAGAAAAATGTGGAAAAGGACGCACAGAAATAAGAACCCGACCTTTCTCGTCATATCAAGAGAACCCATGCCCGGATCAGCGACTTCCAGGATACAATGATCAAAGCATTCGCGAGTACTACCATATTTATAGGATATTCAAGTTAATTCCAAAGATCCCCTCCGCTAAACGAAATTATCATTGGTATGTAGTTCATTATACTACACACTTCCTTCCTACAGCGTCACCACGGAAGACTAGTCATGTGGCACGATTCCAGTTTGGTTCTGCGTTACGAAGACCCTAACAGCCAGTGCTAACTGCTCGTAAGAAGTTTTAGACTCTCGCTCTTCTTACGACGTCCTGGCGGCAAAGCGTGTTCGGATTCATGTAACAGAGCGCGACTATTGTACTGTCATAGTTGGATAACCGAGATCGATCACCTAGAAATAACAACCGTTTAGGAAGAAAAACCTCGAGCCGTCTTTTCTCCAGCTATTGAACAACGATCCTATGATGTGACAAGTGAATCGAACTTCTTATTCAATTCCTCTCTCGTTGTACTTTGGAAGAGAGTAAGAGTCCGGTTAAGGAAATGGTGGATCTATATAATATAGGTAAGCAACTGTAATTAAATGTTATTGATTGGATACACGTGAAATAGAAAAAGGTTGCGAAAGTTTTGATAGGAGATTTGGAAAAGAGAAATATTTGATGCTGTATTTACTAAATTTCGAGTAAATTCAAGATACTCAAGTTATTCGACGCAAAGTATTTCACGAAGTTGAGTTCGTTCAGTACAATCGCTCTTAAAAATAGTTGTTCTTCTTAGATTGCCAATAATTTTTTACTAAAGTTTCAAAAATCTTAATTTATTTCTTTTAAATATGGAATCGAAAAATATTTGTTTTTATTTGCAGACGAAGACTTTTCATAGAATTAACAAAATGTATAGATGAACGTTTATGAAAGAGATCTTTTTGTCAATAACACTAAAATATCAATTCGGGTTTTACTCTGTTCTTATTTAAGTTCATCGTTCATCTTAAAGCCTCCTAGGAAACTGCAACGTTCGTTGTCGTCTTTTATGTAGGTCCCCGTTGATTCCATGAATGCAACAGAATTAACTAAATCTGAGTAACGAAAATTCGCTAAGCCTCGCCAGCTACTGCTCTTGCAATCATTGCAGCCAGGTGTCGGAGCTTGTTTGTCAGTGGATAGAAGAGCGGAACGAGCGCACTGAATCACGGGTGTACGCATAAACATTTGTAGCCTAGCGAGAAATAACAATCTCATTGTTCACACTAAGAGTACCACGAACACGACCGTCACGCGGCCGAGCTCTCCTGTAATTAATGTAATTGGAGTGGCTCGGGAAAGAAAGGGATGCAACGCAAGCACGTATATTCACGAGCGTGTACACGGCAGGAAAGTGCATGCGATAGTACAACGGCCTGTAACGAAATCTCTAATTCTCAGCTACACTCAACCTCCAAACACTCACACACATGGTGAGGTGCAACATTCTACGTGTATTCAATTTCGCACGCGTATCGTATAAAAGTGTAGAGAATGAGGACAATACAGAGGAATGAGAGAATGTGAGAGGGTGGAAAAGAGAAGCATCGGGGCAATGAATAGCGCAATTCGGCGATGAAATAACAAGAGTTTACTCGTGCGAGAACTCATCACCTCTCGGTGCTCGGAGGTCACTGAAATAGAGGCCATTGGACCGGCCGAGCGACATTTAAAAAAAGTGAAGAGCAGTACCAACTGCAGGCTAATGAAGTTGCGGAAAAACATATGCGTGCGTATCACGAACCACGAAATACGTCGACAGAATCTAACATAAATGTATAGGTAGACGTCATTACTGTTCCAATGTCCACAATTTTTCTCATTGGTGTAGAGAAAAATAAACCATCAATTTTTTTTGCTTCTTTGAAAAAATGCAAAGTTTTTGTTAGTGATAAGATATTGAGGGCGCAAAAAACAAAAATATAATTCTCGGGTAGAATAGAAATCGATTTTTTTAACGGATTTATTATAAATCTTGCCTTTTTATTCTGCAGTGTGGTATACGTAAGGGATTTTGAATATCTGTACTATAATTATACATTTAAATATCACCTAGGAGACGGTCATTTAACGATGAATATCGGATATCTACAGTAAGAAATAATCGACAAAATTTTATGATAGGACTATTTAAAAGAAAAATTGAGTATCTATATATATATATATATATATATATATATCGATACTGTATAGATAGATATATATATATATCTATATACATACTGTATAGATATATCTATCACCGACACTGGTGATTGTGCGGTCCGTGTACGGCTCTGGCGATCCCCCGAGTTAAGCAGCATTCTTTGCAGCCATAACTTGGATGGGTGACCGCTTAGCCGTGCACCGGCTGGCTCATCAACCGGTGAACGGGAGGCCAGTTTTTCTGCGGCCTCGGTGTATATACTTAAGTAACATACTTTCGTGTATACACCGGGAAGTCAGAAGAGTACACGGCCGTCTGTACCGGTACGGGTTTTCCGCAGTTTCCCCGTGCCCTCGGCAAATGCGGTACAGTGTAGCTAAGTCGGCTGCAGACGCATTGGAAGATAGGTTAGCTTAGCGAAGTGCGGGTAAGGAGTGATAGGAAGGGAAGTTAGGGGAGAACTAGGTAAGAACCCCCACGGGTGTACCTCGGAACTGGAACTAAACAAAATCTAATATATATATCTATATATATATGAGGCATTCCACGTGACTTCAGCAACCCAAAAAAAAATCGAAAAAATGTCAAAAAATCAGGTTCAGTGTATCTATAATAGATACACCAAATTAAAGTTTTTAAAAAAAAATTTCTAGCGAAATATGCTATATTTTTCATTTTTCATTTAACCTATGATATCTCGGGAACGATTAATCGTATCGACATGTCAATAAAACGAAAAGTTTTATGGCCCACAAGATAATAATTAATTCAGAATTAATTGTGTAATTTGAGACTATATTTTACTACAAAATTGATGACATTTTTTTTTTTTGCGAAAAGGACTTCGGAAAGTGGCATCGAAAAGTTGTTGCCAATTATTTATGAAAATCTTCGGAGGTCTCGAATCCCGGGCTCGGAGGTCCATTAGGGGACTTAAAATAATTCGGGCTCGGGGGTCCATTGAGGGACTTAAAATAATCTGGACCAGGGCCTGATGTGGAACTAAGAATAATCCGGGTCAGGGCCTGATGTTCGACTTATAACAATCCGAACTTGCGATTCCACAGACCCCCCCGAAGTTCCTCGATTCTTGACACGGCGGCGGTGGCGAAACTTTTATATAATACTAGGATGTTATTGTGACTCGAGCGCTGCGCGGGCAATGGGCAACTTGAAGATCTTGAAAATTCCATGGGCAACTTGAAAATTTTGAAAATTAAAAAAATTGCGACAATAAAAAAAATTGCGACACTTAAAAAAATTGCGACAATTAAGAAAATTGCGACGATTTAAAAAATTGCGACAATTAAAAAAATTGCGACAATTAAAAAAATTGCGACAATTTAAAAAATTGCGACAATTTAAAAAATTGCGACAATTTAAAAAATTGCGACAATTTAAAAAATTGCGACATTTTAAAAAATTGTGAAAATTAAAAAAATTGCGACAATTTAAAAAAATGCGACAATTTAAAAAATCGAGACAATTTAAAAAATCGCGACAATTTAAAAAATCGCGACCATTTTTTTAATTGCGACATTTTTTTAAATTGCGACAATTTTTTAAATTGCGACAATTTTTTAAATTGCGACAATTTTTTAAATTGCGACAATTTTTTAAATTGCGACAATTTTTTAAATTGCGACAATTTTTTAAATTGCGACAATTTTTTAAATTGCGACAATTTTTTAAATTGCGACAATTTTTTAAATTGCGACAATTTTTTAAATTGCGACAATTTTTTAAATTGCGACAATTTTTTAAATTGCGACAATTTTTTAAATTGCGACAATTTTTTAAATTGCGACAATTTTTTAAATTGCGACAATTTTTTAAATTGCGACAATTTTTTAAATTGCGACAATTTTTTAAATTGCGACAATTTTTTAAATTGCGACAATTTTTTAAATTGCGACAATTTTTTAAATTGCGACAATTTTTTAAATTGCGACAATTTTTTAAATTGCGACAATTTTTTAAATTGCGACAATTTTTTAAATTGCGACAATTTTTTAAATTGCGACAATTTTAACAAATTCAAGAATTTTTAAAAATTTGGAAATTTTGGGAACTGCGACAATTTTAACAATTTCAATTTTTTTTTTTAATTTTGGAATTTTTGAAAATTTTCAAAATTTTTAAAATTATTGAAATTATTGAAATTATTGAAATTTTCAAAATTATTAACATTATTGAAATTTTTGAAATTATCGAAATTTTTAAAATTATTAACATTATTGAAATTTTTGGAATTATTGAAATTTTTTAAATTATTAACATTACTGAAATTTTTGAAATTTTCGAAATCTTAGAAATCTTAGAAATTCTAAAAAATGTTAAATTTGGAACATACAGGCACACAAACGTTTTCGGCCACTTCCTTTTATAATAAGTATGGATAGGAGATATATATATCTCCTATCCATACTTATATAAAAGACGTCCTGATTATATAAGGACGTCGATTTATTTCTAAGTTGCAGGTGTGTAATTTTTATTTACGACAAAATTAATTGTGATTAAGATAAGTAGTTCGACTGAGAAATTCTCCGAGTACAAATTTATTTTTGTATGTATTCGGTGGTATAATTAGAAACGGCAAGACAATTTAAAAATCCTTTACCTAAATGGTCGGATTCACCGCAGTACATATGCGACGCTTCAGGCGTTTTGCCTAGAGGGAATTTCCAATAATTCGAGGTAATTAATCTACAGAGTAGTTTTTGTTCCTATTTACGAAGCTGCTGCCTGTCGATAAAGTATAGAGGAAGGGGAGAATGTGCAATTTCCGATTGCGTATGCTGCAGACCGAAAATTAAATACAGCTGTTAATCGACAGCTGTCAGATCGATGGTACAAAAATTCGCCTTGAACGAACGAAAGATGACATACAAATCGGTATATCTTCGCAAGCAGCTTGCACTATCATAATTAAAGCGAAAGTCATGAAAAAAATAGTGAATGGCAATGGTAATTGAAGGCACAATAAAGCAAATCATTTATTGCATCGTAGTTAATGTACTTGACACCTAACTTGCAATTAACAAGTTCATCAAACATTTCTGCATGCTTCTAACCAAAATACATATCACTCTTAAAAATATTAGAAAAATAAACCTGTTATTGGAGTGGGCTTGACGGTACCGAAAATGTATACCTGCGTGCACAATAGAAATACTAAGGTTAGTAAGAGCGAAAAATCTAAACGTCATGGAATCATCTACGAAGGAAATTAGATTATGGCCAATAATTTAGCGAAACCCACTGATCACATGAAACCGATAAAGTTCGATAGTAGTAATCGTTTAATAGGCTACCATCCGACCGCAAATTAATCAACGAATCGTGAACGTCCCTGCGGTACATTTCGTCGACACTCCGGAAGAGTGTGCTGGTATTTGTTTGTTAACAAAGTTCACACAGCAGCCGCTGTTAAATAGACGAAGTGTCCATCGAAAAATGTCAGGTTGATCGACGATACCCAACAGTTAAATTGACATTATACGTGAAATTAAGAATATTCCATACGAAAAATTATACAACACGGTCATATATTATTGACACAATTTCAGGAGGCTGAGTAAAATAGTAAAATATATTTTACCTACAGCAGTGGACGTGCGGTCGGTGTATGGCTTCGGCGGTCCCCAGAGTTAAGCAGCATTGTTTGCGGCCATAACTTGGATGGATGACCGCTCAGCCACGCACTGGCTTGCGCGTAAATTGTTGAGCGGGCGGCAATTTTTCTTAATTTCTAATGTATTCTAATACATTAGTAAAAATAAAGCTGCTTGTATCGGCCAGGTTTTCCGCAGTTTCCCTGAGCCTTCGTGCAAATGCGGTACAGTAGTGCATTAGAAAGAGTGGCTGCGAACAACACTCTGGAGGGGTCTCGAGGAATAGAATGGAAAATACAGGGTAGGGTATAGTAAAAGCCAATTGGCGTACTTGAAGAATAACCAATAAATAAAATAGTGAAATATATTTAAAATGTACAAGACTCAGTATTTCTAAATCGAGCTATCGACCAAATGACTCCATAATTATATGTACATGAGAAATATCGGCAGTAGCTGTGAGGCGTTTGTTGATGACATTTGGAAAAACTTTATTGTTGTCCTATCATCCCTTATGTCCCTTGCTAAAGCCGTATTTTTTGCCGTCTTTGTGCTCGCCCTTTTTGCCGTGCTTATCGTGATGCGAATGATGAGATTCGTGGCCATGCTTTCCATGATGTCCTTTGTGATTCTCGTCGTGATGTCCCTTTGAGCTATGACCTTTCTTGCCGTGATGATCGTCATGATATCCGGAGTGATGATGTCCGCCCTTTTTGTGACCGCCCTCCTTCTTCTCGTGATGTCCATGGTGATGACCGTGTTTACTGTGATGTCCACCCTTGTGATAGTCATCGTAAAATTTGTGCTCTTTGTGATACTCGTCCTTGTGAAACTTGTTGTGATAACCTTTGGTCTTATGGCCCTTTTTGTGTCCCTTTTTCTCACCGAACTTGCCACCCTTATGGCCCTTTTCACCCTCGTGATGTTCCCCGTATTTGGCAGCCTCGTCGTGATGTTTCTTCTTGTGACCACCGTGCTCTTCGTGATGTCCAGCATGATGTTCTTCGCCATGCTTACCGTGATCACCTTTGTCGTGGTGATGGTGACTCTTGTAGCCTTTATCACCTTTTTCGCCATGCTCTTCATGGCGATCCGAGTGATGTTTGTGACCACCACCCGACTCCGAGTGATGTTCGTGATGTCCGCTTGCCGCTGGCACCAGATCCGAACTGGCTATCACCGGCTCGACAACTTGTGTGTCATCTCCATTGTCACCTTGAGCCTCGATGACTCCAAACTTCTGGAGGCTTCTCGTGTCTCGCGCGAGGCATAATGATAACGTGCAGCAAAGTAGATACACAGCGATTGATAGCACTCTCCTGTCGCCCACCATCTCGATCAACTGCGATAACCAAACTAAGAACGAGACTCGGTTGTCTTGACACTTAAATATTCCACGATACTGCGAGAATTTCCGGGTGTCCCGTCATGTCGAGTTTCCTTCTCCCGCTAAACTTTCCAGCCGCACTTCGGATACAATCGAGAGTAATATAACGTAGTTGTTGAGGGAGAAGTGGGAGTTAACCGAAACTCGCGCACTTTCACGAATACCGAAGCTGCATCTGCCCTAGAATGTTCCATTGAATCAGTGCGATCGCTCGACCGGGACCGTAATACCGATTTCAGACCGATTTCGATATTCTTTGGCCAAATCTCACGTTTTTGTCCGGGAATATACCACGATTTAAATTGAGGGTGCTACACTACTCAATAGGGTGTTACGGAAGCCCATTTTGTAGGTATAATACTGTTCATCGGTTGCGGTTCGGAATAACATTTGGATTGCAGGATATCCTCGAGATACACTTCAATATCAAACCATTTGTTATCAAACTTTCCACTCTTATAGACATTGCCTTGATAATCGAATACTTATGATCTAAACTCTAAATAAGATATGAGGTGGGCTACGATTTGTGGGTTGCGTTTTCTTTGGTCAGATTTAGCAGTTTTAGGAACTTGCAAACGTGGGCTTACGATTACTAAACATCAACTGTGTCAAGGTTCGATAAATGGGAATGTTGGTTCCAGTAGCTCGTGAAATTTCTCAACAATTTCGAGAATTCCAGAACGAAAATGTGTGCGTGGATGAAACTTCGGCTGTGAAGCAGGCAACAATACGTTATTTTAACTGCCAGATCACCCGTGTAAAAATATTCTAACCTGTAATAGGTAATGGTAGACTTATTAGCGTAGTTCACTACCGACCTGGTTATATTGACGATATTGATCGGGTTATATTGATTATATTAATTGTATGACCGACAGCAGGGGACGCGAGGTCGGTATGTGGCTCCGGCGGTCCCCAGAGTTAAGCAGCATTATTTGCAGCCATAACTTGGATGGGTGACCGCTTAGCTGGGCACTGGTTTGCGCGCCAACTGCTGAGCGGAAGGCAGTTTTTCTAAGTTTCTAATGTATAAGAATACATTAGAAACTCAGTAAAAATAAAGCTGTCTGTATCGGCCAGGTTTTCCGCAGTTTCCCTGTGCCCTCGT
Source organism: Tromatobia lineatoria (assembly GCA_949699805.1). NCBI lineage: Eukaryota > Metazoa > Arthropoda > Insecta > Hymenoptera > Ichneumonidae > Tromatobia > Tromatobia lineatoria. The sequence continues at coordinate 9,392,117 of OX453034.1, forward strand.
GCCCTCGTGCAAATACGATACAGTAGTGCATTAGGATGAGGGGCTGCGAACAACACTCTAGGGGAGGTCTCAATGAAGGAACTGGGAAAAAGGAGGAATCTATGAAATGATGGTTAAAAAGGGCAGAGGGGCAAAAACGTAGAAGCCTGAAGAAGGCATACGGAGAGAAACCAATAAATATATATATATATATATTAATTGTATAGTTTATGAGAACGAGCCTATCCCATAAAACTCATTGTCAAATGAAATGCAGGTACAACTGAAAATTACATAAATTGAATAAAATATTTCGCTCGGAACGCCTGAAAGTTCTAAGGAATTATTAGGTCGACCCCGTCATAGTTTCCAGGCTCCAGCTCGGTATATTAATACCATCTAGTGTCCAGGTCGATAGACTCACAGTTTTAGTTGTCTGCATCAATCACTCCACAGCTTTAGTTATCTAGATAACTTAGATGTCCAAATCAATCACTTCGATGTTTCAGTTGACTACCATTGATCTATTGAGGATTGAAATATTTTTACATAGTTAATCTTCAGAACAAGGTACGTTGGACTCGCCATCAGAAAACCCATTTACGTGCTCCATACTGAAACGACAGAACATATAAGTATCATTCCTCTAACTATAATCTCAAATATCGAATTTTGGAAATCACTGAATTACCGCAAGCAACAGACAAAACGTCTCAATTCGGTTGAGGGTTAACTCGGTTGAAACAGTGTTACCAGTGGGGAGAACTCGTAGCGAGGTGTTTCCACGTTTCGTCTACTAACTGTTCGACATCTCAAAGACACTCAACATAAGAGCAAGCTGCCGTTCGCTTCGAATGTTCGCTCCTTGGATGCCCTATCATCTACAACTATATACCTATATTATCTCCGTGGCAGTGGCTCTAGAAACCGGCAGGGACGATGGGTCGACACGCAAACAAGCTCCGGGCGGATGTCTTCGTTAAGGGAGCTACATCGGTCCAAACAGTAAACTGTAGCCGAAACCCATCGAACACTCTAGCATCCTTGTATCCCAGTTGCAGCTCCCTAAAGCCTTCTGATCCCCTCTCGAGGAGTTTCCTGATACGACTGAACCACTCGCCACGATCGTCTTAATGCAAATCCTGGATCTCTCTCCGTGCCAATCGGCAATTGCCGCTCGCTCGTTCTTCACTCGTTGAATAGCTGCATTCAATTAAAATCCATTGGCAAATGTGAAGTGCACCTTCCAAACCATATATAGTATTTTGAATATGGTGCTGGTTATCATAGACTATGACGTCATATATACATGATTGTGATTTCATGTACTGGTGATTAAAAGGGAAAACCCAGAACGCTCCTACCTACGTAATTAAGGGCCACCGAAATAATTGATCGATGCACTCAGCTGGAGAAAAAAATTAGTGACGGTTGAATAGTCGAGTAAAGCTGTAATTGGCGGGTGCGATCTATGAGTCCTGAATTATTTCATTGGAGAGCACTTCAGGCGTTCTGACGGATTTCGATGCACCGGTTGGAGGATATAACGACAGGCTGATACCTACCACGATGACGTATGTACCGCGTATGATCGACATGAATTGCAGAGCTGCATTGGAAATTGGGGAAAGAGCTTATCCGATCGATATATTTGGACGCATACTTCAAATTACCGTGACGCAAGACCCCGCGAGTTTTAAGTTTGAGGTAATGCGTATCAGAGGTCATTACATAATGTCTACGTAATGTGTTGCATAAATAAAATTCTGAAGTACCCCTTTAAGAGCCCTTTAGTTCATGTCAATTGTCAGGAAAGGAAACAGGAAAAGTTTTATGATGAACCATTTTGCAGTTCAAGAAGTGTTTTTGAAGTTAAACTATCGGAAAGAAATGTTTTGATGGAACTATCAGAAATAGTATATTACGATACAAGTGCAGTGAAACTTTTCTTCATGAAACTTTTTCGACACTCGCCTCCGACTCGTGATGCAATCACACGAGTTAAGAAATACTTCCTCCAACTTCTTCCTGTTCTTCATATTCTGCCTAGTTCTATCAACGAGTATTGTACAAAATTTTACTGCGCTAGGTATTAAAATAAAAGTTCTAAGCAGCGAGTGAAATAAAATTCTCCAAATCAGGCAGCAAACATATTTGATTTCACTCGGTGCGAAAATTACAAGTTTTCCGCACGCTTGGTGCGTGTAATATCTTGCGTTTTCACAAAAAGTGCTTCATTTGGAAATGAAGGTTAAATACTACTCAAAAACGGAACTTCTCACGCAGGTAAAAATAAATGTGTGTCAAGCGTGCGGTTATTTGTGCCTTTGGCACACAATATTCTACATACAGTGTAAAATTCTCCATAATAATTAATATTCTGTCTAGGAAAGTTTTTTTACAGTTGCAGCGTACATTAAATTTAATATACAAGTACGATATAAAATAAATGCATAATGCATCGAGAACCCTGCGAAACTCATGTGTATTGTGTAAATATTTTCATTTGTTTTTAAATATATATAAACAAAATAAGTTTATATTAAACTAAATTTAATTAACGGTATCTGCGAGAAACGCTTTTCATTCAGTATATTATACTCCACAATATTTTTAACACTCTAAATAAGAAGATATTATTCTAAATCTAACCAAGTGGCGCTTCCGTCAGTAAAATTGTATGTTTTTCTTCAATGCAACTCGTTGACTCTCGTTGAGGAGAATTTTATTGCATTTGGCAAAGCCCACATCTGGAGGGGATTCTGCGAATTGGCTTTGTAAGTGTGATGGTGAGTTGGCGCTGAATAATCGAGACAAAAATTGGTTACAGAGACAAGGAACGAGAGACCGCCTGGCACAGTGGTGCAACCGCAGCAGTCGGGAAGACATCTCGAAGGTACCACTCGAGAACCAGGACGATCTGTATAGATTCCTACCCTAGTCGGCTACTCGAGCGGACCTTGCCAAGTTCGATCTAGACCTCGGAATAGTCGTAACTGGAATTAGATTAGGTGGCGTGTGCAGCCAGTCTCCACTCGCTGCCTCTGCAAGAGTAGAGATTGCCTTGTAAGCGAAACCAGAGACATTCGCTCACTGGGAGGTGCGAATACGGCGAAGAGTATGGTGGTCGCATTGGCGAAGATCTGAACCGCTCGAGCTCCAACAATCCTCACTGCAATTGTAGCTCTTCCTTCCGAACGCAGCCACTCTATGTCTCATACATCCTCAACACTTTAACTCTCCCTCCATTCAACTAATCTACGCGCGAACCAACCAACTTACCCGTCCGTTTCTCGTTCCTCTCAGGAAGATCGAATTCTCGCTCACTTTCATGAATACTAGTCGTTGCCAACTGGGATGAAACCCTGTCGCTGACATTGCACCTTGTAAGTTTGAGATACTATTTATTGTCAACGTTCAAAGACATCTTATAGTCGATTTGGGAGTAATAAGTGCACTATGGTAAAAGTCTGGCTGAGAAGAGCTCGTGAATATAGAAATAGCTTGGCTGAAAATCGTATCTCAAATTTTTTACCCATAATATTATGATATGGTAACAAATAAATCATTTTTAATTAAAATAAAATAAATAATATAGCTTTCGTTGAAATTTAACGAATTAGTTAAGCAGTTCTTCAAACTGAAGATACGTTCAATGTTGTGAAGGAAAAAGAACTCACCTTTTGAATCAAATTTGTAAACTCCTTTTCACTCGTTATGGAATTGACAGTTTAGAAATAAAATAATTATCAAATTTGGCTTTTATTATCGTCCTCAAGTTGTAGATTGCTTCGCATAAAAAATTCATCTTAACCTCTTGAGAGCGAGTACGAAAAAAAAAAAAAATTAAAACGATTTTCCACTTTTTAATGTTATTCGATGAAGACATTGTTGATAATCTCTAATTGTAATGGAGGGAAAGCGTAAAAATATCGTAATGCACTTGTGAAAAGTAGGTATCTCATTTCTCAACGAAGGGAAAAAAAGAAGGAAGCTCTAAAATCTAATCAACCGTATATTTCTGAACCTCTCGGAACACGCAAAGCCACTCAACCCTCTTAGTCAATACGACGAACCATCCCGCGCCCTTTTGACTTCTCCGAAACGATATTGGACTTGAATATTTCCTTCACAGATTCCCCTAATTACAGAAAGCCACCCCTTATCCCCTTGGAAGTCCCTTGCAGCTTCCAAAAATACAGAGGGTGTGGGTGTAAACGTCACATCAGCATGAAAAAGCATCATTTGAAAGATCGAATACTATTAGTAAAACATAAAAGCGAAGGTCTTATGGGATGATTAAGGCTGAAGGACTTTCCCAAATTATTCTGCTCTCTGATTGTGCTTTCCGGTAATACTCGGAATGGGGCCTACTTTTTTAAAATAAATAATTGGCTATTCATTATTGCAAAATATATATACATTCTTTCACAAAAATTTACTGAAAAACGTCACAAGAACCAAAATAGTGAAGTCTGATCTTTCCCCTAGCTCATCATCGACTTTTTTTCCACGGCAATTTATAAGGAATCTATCGAGACAAATATAAGTTATATTAAAATTTCCCTTCGAGCATGTACTTTAGAGAAGGTATTAGCCGACACGGGCGCTTAAGCGCCCGAGTCTCTTGACATCAGTTTTGACATCTGACATAAACAAATTAATTCAATGCATGAACTTGGTCCTGATCTCAGTGTGTCTGACGACACCACCGACGAATCAGAGTATGTTTTAACCGCTAACAATGAATTTCGCATTTATCATCCATGAACTTTTTAAAAGAGGGATTAGTAGCGAAATATAGGACCCTTCCAAATTTCTCTTCTTTGAAGCAACAATCAATATAAAATGGCCAGGATTATCGGTAAACCAATAAAATACGTAACAATGAATAAAGTGAGTTGTATAGACAGAATAAATTCAGCGTATATAAAGCTTAATCGATGTTGATTGCGTATAAGTAGCATCATTTTGTGCATATATGGAATCGATTTCACATGAATTTGTATTTGTTAAATGGTAGAAGTGTCTTGCTGGCAATCATGATCGACGAAATGGCCAAAACCGAAATTATGAGAAGTTAATTGTATACGGCGGCGGAATGCACGTTGACCGCAAACTTTCCTCGTTAGGTATAATTGCAATATACAGTAAGTTACCAGTGCTGGTAAGGCAAAAACGGCATTGCGCTTAAAACACGTTTCAAATTACTACGACGATAGCTGCAGTAGAGCAGGAATATTATACGAGACGACTGAACTTTGGACAGCAAGTTTTTCAAACTATTATACATCAGAGCAATTGCGCTAACCCGCTGACGGCTCCTGCGTGACTAAAGTACTCTTTAACAAATGCATAGGAATTCTTCATCTGTCAGTTTAGGCAAAACTTTGCAGATTGTAGGGTCTTTCAACGCTCCAAGCTGAAAATCTCAGTTTTCGAAATCTTCGGCTGTAATTCTTAACAGTTTCGACTTAAAGTGTTATCATAAGAAAAATCCTTGTAGCCCTCGTAGTATTTTCCCCCTCTGGCCTCGTTATAGACCTTTCAGTTTCCGTAGCGTGAAGAAGTATTCTCGAATGATAGTCAAGACCCTTGCGTGACTCCGTGAGATGTCACCTTCCCAGAATGACAGGTGTGATGAACTAATATATTAATTTGGAGAATATAGAACAGATACACGCTAGTAATACCACCCAGGGAAAAATAAAAATGAATGACTTAAAATTGTAGAGGTTAATCGGCTATTGGCGACCGTAGAATAAAACATATGTTTCTTTATACATTTCAGCGCCAATCAGTAATTTCGGTCCCTCTTCGGTAAATTATTCTATGAAATTCTTTTCGTTACTTTTTCATTAGTCTCCGGGCTTCCTGGCTAATATCTGGAAAATGTAGTGACAAATAAAATACTGTAATGACCAAGCGGAGAGTTTGAGAAGTGTAAATATTGGCATTGCGGGTGGGCTGACGAAGTATCGAAGAGAGAAAACTTGTGGTGATCACCGGGAATCGAATTCAGATTATTCAGGTACTAGGTAAGACCGCTAAACACTGCGCGAATGTCACTTATATCTCGCTCTCATTCGAATCGTCTTCTTATATGGAATGTAGGGCCGTCAGAATACAAAAACATCCTTAAATACGAAATTGTTCAGGTTAAGTGAGTAACCTATAAGTATTGGCACCACATGGCCAGGAAATCTGTCAACCAATGAAACACCAATATACAACAACAACAAATTTATGAAAAGAATTTCATTGAAAAAAATGTAATAAATTTCATAGTATTAAGAAACAACTGTTTCATTCTCCGGTCGCCAATAGCCGGTTAACCTCTACCATTTTTCACACTTGCTACCACAGTATCAATAACAAGTGAATGAACTAAATTTTCGAACAAAATGTATATTTGCAAATGTCAAAGTGCAGGGTCCTATGAAACCAATCATATATTTAACTATATAATTCGTTGAATGAAATACAATTTTTTATTGAATCAACGAAATACTGAATTTTTTTTACTATATATTTTGTTGATTCAATAAGAAGATTCTATGAAAACGTTAGGCGATATCCCTATGTAGCAAAGGGTGGGGCAAAATAGGAACTACGAACGCTAAGCTTTTGATGTAACTAGAACGTTTCGGCATGCGTACATTGATTGTTCGTCACAAAACAAATGTTTTCCTTTGTTTCTGCCTGTGCGAAAAAAAAAGTTGTCTGGGGCAGAATAGGGTACATTCAAGTTTCCTCTAATTTTTTAAATCTCGACAGTATTGCCTGAACCGACATACAGTGACTGTTTGGCAACCAAAACGAAAGTCTTTGTCTCTTTTCGTGCGATCAAAAATGAAAAAGTTGCCCGGGGCAGAATTGGGACGAAAAAAGTCAATTCCATTTGTTAAACAAGATCGTAAATTCAAAAGTCAGCCACAGCATCGCTGATCGAACCGCTTACCCGAAGAAAGGCGTCGCAAGCAGTGTAAAAGTCTTATCGATTGTCTGGCAATACCAAAGAAGCAGACAAGGCGATCTATGAAATATTGATTGCCAATAACAATAATAATGTCTAGGGGTCTCTCTTAATCAATGTTTATTAATTTAAGATTTACTGAAATCGACCCGAGCCGCGCAGTGTGTTTCGCAGTCTCCCCGTGTGAACTACAGCATCGACCAGTCGCGGCCGTAGGTCAAGCGCGAAGAAAATGTGCGCGTGACAAAACAGCCCTTAATAAAAAAAGGAAATTCTGTGGAGGTCTTTATTCTAAGTCGACAGAAGGCTGAGTACAGTCTCAATTGTGCAAAAATTGCTCCTATCTTCACGTGCTGGAGCCGATTCAAAGGACCGTGTATAGACATGCAATTTATGCAAATAAATTAAATATTTATCGATAATAATTGCGTGACTTATTTTGCCCCACGCATCCAATTTTATAATCATCCTCATTTCGTCCCGTGCCTGTGATTTTTTTCAAGGTCGCCATTTTGGTCTGCGTCCATAAATTTTTGAACGTCTTCATATTGCTCCAGTTTCCTCTATATTCTGTTATCAACCCGTCCAACTAAATTTATCGTCCAATGACAACAATATTGTTCACATTAAAACAAATTAATATACTCAAATTTGTTTAATATTGAATCGCTTCAATTGAATAGATTTTCAAATGAACAATATACCCGATGTACTTGCGAGCAACTAATTGAATGAATTTTTCTGCTCACTGCGGACACCAGAATATTTGATCTTTTATATTTTTCTCTCAGTGTAAAAGTGATTTCATTCTTGAAAATGACTAAAGAGGGCATGACTGTCACAGTAGGGACTATAATTTTCATAAATAAAAAAAAACTAAAAAAAAAAACTTATAAATAAAAATAGCAAAAAATAGACTTTCCATCGCTAACTGTCTTCACGTTCGGATCTGGTCGATAGGAAATCGTTTTAACTTCAAATCGATTTTAGAGGCAGTGATACACCTTTCCCGCCCCCCCCCCCCCCCCCCCGGAAATTTCGAAAGCTTTTTTCTCCCGAAGGATACGACAGATAAAGTCCGTATTTTCAGGCAATACGCGAGAGTATCGTAGAATTAGACTAACCTTCTGGCTTCTTATTCCATATAGCCGTTTTTTTTAGAATCAAATAAAAAAAGTGCAGAGAGAGAGAGAGAGAATATCATTACTTAAATTAAACTGGGAGATGTTAATACTTCTACTTTTGGATGAGTGAGCGATTCGAATCAGAGGATTATATCAACAGACAGACTATTTACATACATACATAGTGTAGTGAAAATTTCTACTTGATTTCCTACATTCTTGTACTTGAATTGCTACATTTCGCAATGAATATATTTTTAATGAACATCAAAATTCATTGTGACAAATTCAATCGTCTAATTTTTTTTATTATAATTGCAGAAACAAATAAAAAATTTATTCCTGTAATTATTTTTTATATTCGTGTTTTCCCAATGCTGTTGCATCTGAAGACAAAAACTTTAAAAATTCATGATTCACTCCAGGGGAAAAAGGAATAGTTATGGAAACCCATACGCTAATCTTGGTGACAAAACGATCGCTGAATCATTTAACAGAGCAAAGATTTTTATTTAAGTTTCATAACTCAACAATTTGACTTGTGATATATATGTACATTTCGTATTCCACAGCTTATGTACTAAAACTATAGATATTCAATAATATTCTTAGTAATATCCACCATCGCCATCCCCATCAGTTGAATAAGAACTGGAAGATCCGTAAGATCCTTCTCCGCTACCTCCGCTCGAATACTGCTCGTTATAACCATCAGAGTTTCCATAATTCCCGGCATCAGAATCACCCTCGCTGTACTCTCCAGCATCACCGTCAAAGCTGTAATGCTCGCCATCATCGCCGTCCGAGTAGGAGGTAGACTCTCCGCTCTCTGCACCCTCGCCGTCGGCAGCTGCCTTGTCACCACCCTCCTTGACGTAATGCGCATCGACTATGGTGCCTGCAAATTCAAAAACATATCTAATTCATATCCAATTATTACATAGGTTCACGAAAAAAAAAAAATCCTTTCCACCGCCTACATTTGCATAACCGAAGAAAGTTGAAGCACTTCACTTTAAACCAACAAAAAATTGTGGTCTTAGTAACTGTAAAGGGACAACTATTCATTTTTAGTTTGTGCAACTGACAATATGTCATCGCTTCCCGATTTACGAAATAGTTACCATAACTATGTAAATAGTGGCATTTACCAAAAATTAATAGCTGTCACTCAACAATTGACTGTATGTACTATTACAATTTTTCTGACTGCTTGACCAGTTGTCTGACGGTCAATCCGATGCATCGACGACCGAATGGCGAACCAATTGTTTTCTTTTTGAGGCTTTGGTTTTTACACTGGTCATGAACAACTTTCGGTTCCATTTTTGCAGAAGATCACTCGGTCGTTTGATAATGATTGATAAATTTACCGTAGGTAAATTAGCTGAAAATAACGGTGATCCAGGTTACTAGGGAGTGACAGGCGCCTCATAGACCAAAAGAGGTTAGGAGTGCTCGATTGCATCAATTATATGCATTGTGTGGTTTTTTATGTAGCACGAAAACTGCGTTTTGAGCCCCACTACCGTTAATGCACCCAACATACATATCATTTGTATCTACTAAAATACGTAAAATACATATTATTGAGTTTCTACGCAATCGAACAGTAACCCATCCAAACCCTTATTGAAATTTATAGCTTAAACGCCGATAGCGCTATAGTCATATATTCTGCTTTCTCATTGGTTAACAAAGTTAAGAAGAGCTCAGGGAGCAGAATACGTGGCTAAATAGCTGTGAATGCCTAATCCGTCATCCGTAAAAATGGGAGTGGCAACGAAAATAACTATTTCTGCTAGTAAAGTAAATACAGATTGAGTAAATGAAACCGTATATATTTCGGGGGCTTTAAAAATGAGTTTGCCGACCTGCTCCCTCGTGATCTCCGCCATCGTTGCCCTTGGTCGAGTAAGAGCCACTCTTGCCGGCTTTGCCACCCTTGTTTCTTCCGCGTGCTTTGCCGAAGGCGGTGTGCTCCTCGAATCCGTAATTATCACCGTCCTTCTTGTGGAAGGTGTCAAGGGTCTTGTAGCCGTGGTCGCCCTTGCTGTAGGTCTGCTTCAAGTAGCCTTTCTCGCCTTCAGCGTCGCTACCGTACGTCTTGTAGAAACCACCCTCGTCAGATTTTCCTGTAACAACATCGTTATCCTACTACATCCTGTTAACTCTTCCTCTGCTTAGATAACTATATAGTGTTAGCTCCTCTAAACCGTATCCCTATTCGAAACACGCTCCCGGCTTTCTCCCGCCTCCACAATGTTCCCTAGTACATTATCCGCCCATACTAAATTATTCACTAATCAGAAAATCAATTGACCGACGGATTCCGCTGGCAAAACAATTGACGTTGACACGCTATACAAGATAGATTATCATCGCGACGTTGGTTTTCGAGGAATAAGGGATTCCCGTCAATTTCATCAAATATGAGCCGCGCCATAAAAACTTCATTAAGGACAACCGTTTTTTGCTTCTAGGAAACATCACTTCTATAGTAATAGGTGGCCTGATTAATGTTATTTGTACACAACTTCTACTTCAACACTTTCAAGGAACAAGATTAAACGATTTTTTTCCAATTGGTTCCTCATAGAGGAAGCTTTGTTTTTATGAAAAAAAAAATTTTCGAGATTTTCATGCCAGAACACTCAGAATATTCTAAAACATCGTAAAACTTTGACTTTGAATTTTTCGAGAAAAGTCTATATTCTTTAGCTGCCGCAATTGTTTCAGGTGATGACCAAAATAATTCTAGACGAATAAAGCAATACAAAATTATGGTCGGTATTGAATGAAAGCAAAATCCATAAAGTGGTTGAGTTTTTATAGAATTTTGAATTTTCGAAAAATTTGTGTTTTTGTTCTAATTCAAGTTAACTTCGACTAACCCTGCTCACATGTTCTATAAGTTTGAATTAATATCCAGTTGTAAATATCGAATATGGTGAAGATCGGTAGAGGTTCGAATTTGAAGTATTTTGAATTGTTGAAAAGTTGGGGTCGTTGTAATTTGCATCAACTTCAACGAATTCAGCTAATTGTATACAAAATACTGAATTATATCTGGTTCATATACGGATTAAGAAAGAACAAAACTCAATTCGAAATTTGGAACAAATCAGTCGAGCGATTCGAATTTTATGATATTTTTAATTTCTAGAAAAACGTCTCTTGAATCAAAACAAGTCTGCAAAGTAGAATGTTACAAATTGCTTTCTCTTTATTGTTTGCTTTTTACGAAACTTCCTCTACGAAAAGCGAAAATCGATCCCCATACTTCTTCATAGAGGTAGCTTTATTAAAGAGGAAAAATTAATGAAGAAACAATTTCTAAGGTTTTACTTTCTTTTTATACAGATATTATAAAAATATCATAAATTTAGTCGAAAGTTCTCGAAGTATGAAACTTCGATACTGCACTCAAATCTTCTCACCGTGGAACTATCGGAAAAGTCATATAATGCCCTAATATCAGTTCAATATGCACCAATCAAACGACTGAAAAAAACAACATGCAGAGTTTGGTAAGTCATTCGGAGCATCGCGTCGCGTTAATTTTACTTTATTGTGCATGCAGTGTCAAACGAGTTACTAATTAAGTCTGCAATCGCTTCCCGAGCCTTTTGAGATAGACAAATGCCGCAACACTGACAAACTCGACGCTATTAATCCTTCATTAGACGCGTGATTTTGAATGTCCAAGTGTGCAGTGCTGTATCTCTGGATATAATCCATATTTATTTGTCAAATTTTATATTAATAAGGACAAAAGTTTGTATGGCGTCTGGGTATAAATCTTGATTGGAAATGACCATACAGAGCTGTACTATTGACAGTTGTAGACAAAATGACGTAGACCCATAGAACGTTCAAACAATGTATATATGCCAATGGAATAGAAATTAGTCGTTTAGTCACAAGCACTGGCAGACCGCCTATGACGAGGTTATTTGGTCGGTGCAACACCGGCGGTTGCTTTGTTATATTCGCTTCCTGCAACGCTCGCACAGCTGAGTTATTGGTCGTGTATTGTTGTATACATGCACGCGAAAAATCCTGCTGAAAGTCCCATCACTCAATAAAGATGGCACTGATTGATTGCACGTTTACATCATTACAATATCAGCTTTTAAAGTTATGTTAGTGTGTACAGAACGAATACGTGCGAGCTGAAAGTTCTGCAAAAAGTTCCAACCCTCGAAAATGATAACTGATTGATTTTTCGTTCACAGCCACATATGGTTAGCTTTGAAAGTTGAATAAAAGTGTCCACAAAGAAAGAAACCCAAGTCAGTTGGAGAGTGATAATGTACCAGCAGAGTTCTTCATGTGCTTCTTGCCGTTGACGCTGCTCTTCGGTGAGTTTCCAGCAGACAATAGGTCATAAACCTCCGAAGCGTGAAGGGACGACAACGAATCATCTTTATTCCCGGAAATCGAGTATTTTTCATCACTGAGCGGTTGACCGAGGGAGTAAGATATGACCGCGAAAAGAAGAACAACAAAAGGAACTTGAACGATTCGATTCATTCTTGCGGTTTCGTCGACTTTACTGATTTATATCACCGTTCACGACAAAGTTTTACTTTGGTATACACAACGGCTCTACAGTCAGACTAATGATTCGGGAAGCCTCTTATATCGGCTTTGACCACGAGCTTGGTTGCTTTCCTCATTCAACATTAACACCCAGATCAAATTGTACAACGCAATCACAGCGTGATAATTTTGCAACGCTACAAGGGAATCGATGGAAACTCGTTATTGGAGAACGAGCTGAAGAACCCGCTGGACCGTCCCGATTCGTCGATGGACTTATGTCACAACGATCACCGTTGAGGCTCCTCCACATCTCGAGGACGATAATGACAACGCCGTCTCCATAAACGAAGACGACGACGACAACGTAGACTACGGCTCCTCACGCGTCGCCTGGGAAATCGGCGATTCGATTGCTTCACGCCTCAGGATTTACGTAAAGCCTTTGGCTGATCGTCCTGGACAACCGCGGAGGCAGACCGACGCTTTGTAGGATTATTGCCAGACGGATTGGAACCGAATAGAAACTCGATGGTTTTGCGGTTGGGATAGACACACTGTATCGAGAGACGCGATTATAATGATAGAAGGGACATTGAAGTAGTGTTATTGTCGTATATACGCCACACAGACATGAGAAAGAGAGAAAGAACTTATCGAGTGGCGAAAATATAATGCAATGAGAGTATTGTGACCGAGGCGACTAGATATCGATTCGTGTATTGGTCTCGGTCGTTGGCCGATTCGTGTCGAGAACCCGAACGCTTAGCGCACGAGCGATTCTTGCTTTTCACGCCTCGCTATATAGTATATCTCGCGCAAGAACCCGACGAACTACGAGAGAGACGGCTATCGCTATACCTCTACGACAACCCGGCGACGAGAGACACAATGTGATTGACGCAACGCAATGAGGATCAGAGGCACGTTGCTTTCAGAGAATCATTAACGTTCTACTAAGCGATTAAACTCATAGAATTCGCTAGAACCAAATCGAATGCATAATCCACGTGGACGGTGGTATTACGGTTACGGACAATGGACCGTATACGTACTGTATCATGATTTAGTGCTACTGGCAAAAATGTCCCCTACGGCGGGTTTCTTCTGAATATCTGGGGCAGAATATTAACGCATTGTATAACAGAACTCATTGCTTTGAAAGCTTATGCATTTGATCGTTATCCGGGCGGATGTGGAAGCAGATTGTATAACGTCCAACATAGAATCCTCCTTCGGCCTCATGGATAACCTTACCATAAATAAGAAAAAGGAATTTAAGAGAACCGCTACTGATCGAGTCTCTTTTACTCCAGTTATTTTATGAACGAGATCGTTAAGCATCATAAAATGTAGACATAATTTCTCTTTAGATATTCTCGGTGATCTGATAATTTTTTATTCGAATTATCGCATTGTACAAAAATATACGGCGATAATCGCTGCTCCTATTTCTGTCGACCGTTTTCCGCACATCAACATAAGATAAATAGAGTACAAGAAATTTGAACCCTAGAAAATTAGGCATCGGAACAAACGCTTTCCGAAAATTGATCACCATGGATTTGTTTGTTACCAGGGTTAGGCCGAAACAGGCGATGTCGCGCCCGTGACGTTTGCCCCTTTTTATGAGTTTTTACATTTCACATAAACAAAAAATTGGAATGCATGGCCGCCGGCCCATCACAGCGCGAATAAAACGACGACAATGACGGCAAGATTCCCGATGTTTTCGAGATATAACTCTTTAGGAAAGGATCACTCTTTTGGTTGTTCTATTTTTCTTCATCCTTTTTTCGTCAAATTAATTTTCAGAGGGTTTATTTTTGTGCTACCGATGAATACACTAGTCACTGTTGACAATACCGTAGCAGATCCGATGACCCCACAAATGCCTGTAAAAACAACCAGATTCTTTTTTGCCCAAAAGCAACAGTTGTTTACGATTCACAATAATCACCTTGTGAAATTTCTGACTATTTAACCACACGGAATGTCAACTTCAATAACAGTCCAATGAACATCCAGCTACTGGTTGTTTTTCAAGTTGACTTTACGAATTAACCGCTTCGATAACTAACAAGCACACTAAAAAGAATTATCGTTTTTGCGTTCAATTGAATAGTTGATTTTCTCTTCTACTTGTATATTTGACTTCTTCTGGAAATTGGGTACATATACAATAACAAATATGCTACGTAAACTTGGTCGTCACTGGTAGGATTCGAACTCGGGACCCTTCAACTGTTGGTCCGTACTTTAGATCCCTCGGCTTTATGTATCTTTGAGGAAATATTTAGGTTTTGATTATATATTTGAAGCATAAGAAAGTCCGAAACATGTTATAAGTTTTTACACTTATATAATAGTATCCAAATTTTTATGTTAAAAAATCCCTGACTTAAAAATTGTTAATTCATAGACATTATTGAATAGTTATTGAATAGTCAACAAACATACCGACGACCGCAGCACTTTTTCTTAATTCGTGAAATTGTTCAATTATTTTTATAAATTGACAACTTTTTCATCGGGTTAAATATATGTAATTATCGAGTCAGTTATATAAGTGTGAAGCTTATAACATATTGAGGATTTTCTTATACTTCAAATATAAAATTTAAAAAGTCGTTCTCAAAGATACGAATAGCTGAGTGGTCTAAATCGCAGAATTATAGTCACAAAGTCCCAGGTTCTCGAATCTTACCGATGACGAAATAACTTACTTGTTTTATTCCTAGTCATATGTATGTACCAAATTGCTGCACGAAGTCGGATAATATAAACAAATAGAAAAAATGATCCGTTAAGACAAACGTAAAAAGAAATAATTTTTTTCAACTGTGGCTGTAATTATCGAAACGATTATCCAGTACAGGTAACCCTTAAACCAACCAGCAGCCGGATGTTCGTTGGACGATTCCCGAAGTAGTTATTCGGTGTGGTTAAACAGTTACAAAATTCACAGTGGTTGTTCTAAACCATGAATAACCGTTAGTTTTAGGGAAATAATGAACCTGATTGTGTTAACGGTTATTTTGTACGGTTTTTAACGAAAGATAACTGGTCGACGAACCTACTAGCGTATAGTCACCCGTAAATAGACATTTCTAAGGATTCATGAGCATTCCTGGTGATTTATCTCATCATTGCAGTATATATTTCACACGTCTTGTTACCGTGAATCCTTTTGTCCATTGTTCAATATATCTACTGTAGTTTCACATTGTATGGCTTAATTTCTCATACAAGATGAGAAAAGCTTCGCGTAGAGATCGGAGTGATGATTAATTCGGAAGATCGATCGAATATGCAAATTTCTTAGGGATCATAGGAGCTAAAGCACTCTAGTCACTGTCTCCCGGCGGGTTGGAAACTCATCAAAAAGCTAGATAGACTGTAGGTTCCTCGTCCTAGCTTCTTCTCTCATCCTCTCCCTTGCTGGCTTCTTCGGAATTAACTAATTCGCCTCTGAGAGCCAAGCACGCCGGCTCGGCGCCGTCACGGCAACCTGCTACTAAATCGTCGAGTTTTTCTCCACCCCGCCAGAGGACGGGTTGCCACCGGATAGCCTCCGACGGCCATTGTACGCTTTTCTCAAAGAGGCGAGTGCGGGGAGACCGAGAGCGAAAAAACCTGTAAGGATGATCGTACTAAAACCGTGTGAACCACTCCTCTATCCTAGTGTCCTCGACGTTAAGCGCCTTAGATAGTTGCAACGCCAGCTAGATTTCACGGGATAATCCGGTAATTTGAAAATCTCAGATAGAATGTAACACCTCCGGCTTGCACGACCCTGTCTCTCAAAGAGGAAGTTAGAGTAATTTTATTTTTCAAGATTATACCCACCGGAAATATCTTTGTTGGCTTTAACAGAGACTAAAAAAATGAAGGAAGTTGTAAGCAGTTTTTAAGACTTAGTTACAATTTTTATTGGATTAAGAGTCATAAGAATAGATGACGAAGGAATGCTATAATTTAATTAAGGCGGTATGATGAATACATAGGTACAAGGGAAACGGAACCGATCTCCCTCACACCTATATGATGCGATTCCCCGTTATCTCATGCCACGGATAATCTGTCTGATTAAAGACGAGAACAGTGCTATGCTAAATTGTCGAACAGATGGCGCCATGAACTTCGCTCTTACATCGCGAATCAATCGTGACTGATTACAGTTTTTCTTAACCATCAGTTTCGCACCGCTTTGAGATATAAGTGTAAGCCATTTTTTTTTTTTTTTTTTTTTTTTCTTTCGAACGTGGACGTGAGTGCGACTACTTGGTTTTTCGGTAGTTTTAACTAATTGACGTTTATGCAAAGAAGTTCAGCACCTTTGAATAAATGAGGGTGCAGTTGATAGTACCGACTGAGTCGAGGGTCAGTCACGGTTACAGTGATGTTTTAGATAAATGACAACAGGAGACGATATTCCAGAGAATTCCGCCTATAAAAGATCAAATGATTGAGCATTAATATAAGAATAACTTATCAAAGTGATCAAATATTGTTTATTGATGATTGAGTAAATTTTCCCTCGCCTTAAAGGTTGTGGTTCGGTGGTCGGTCAGTAGAAAGTCGTCATCCCTATTTTCTCCACAACGGTTTATCTAACTAGCAAAAGCAAATAAGGTTTTCATTCTTCTATATATTCAGTGCGAAAACCTACTTTACTTTTGGTCGAAGCGTCGACCACCTCGGAGAAAATAAGGAAAGCGATCTTGTTACCAGCGGAGCAATAATTAACACGTCTGTACCACGTCTCCTTGAAACACATACAGGACGCATCTTTATCACCAGCCGCGATAACTGATCTGTGTACTCGACCGTCAGAAACGCCGCTTCGTGGCGCTCGGCCAAAAGTTCTCCGTGCACCATACGAAACGATGCCGAACCAGTGGCAGCACGACTACACTTCCATTACCCACCGAGGCAGTTCGAGCGAGGTGTTTGGTCAATAAAACAAAAAGCTCACGGCGCGGTGAACAGGATGATACGTAGAAAAGTGCAGTTTTTTTTCGGTGTTCATGAGAGATCTTAATTGATAAATAAATAGAAAAGAGAAATCGGAGCGCAGCACAGAATAAGAGGCAAAGAGATGAAAAGTGGGGGTAAAAAGTGTATTATTAAGTGTAAAGAGGCGCTAGAAACAGGCGCATAGTTTGCGGTTAGTGCCTTCGATCCATCTCTGTGTGAGCGACGGAGAAAAGTCAAAGGAGTTCTCAGCGTACAATACGAGAGGGGGGTTGCTGTGTAGTTTCCTTTGGGGAGAAAGGTCAACCCCGTCGATGTTCCCAACTATGTGCCGGCGCCCCACCCCTCATGATGTACTCTAAATCCATGGTTTTCTTCTTAATACGGCTTCGCTTGTGATACAACAAACAAACAAAATAAAAGTGTGCAGTTGAAATATCGGGATGCGCGGGCAACACTGACTGAACAACCGTTGAATATACCTAAGGTAAGTAACCCTCGCAGGTGTAAATAACTTTCATTCATTTATCCTGTTAAATCTATTGCGCGTTTTCAGCTCGATACAAGCACACGTAAAATGCATGCTGCGCTTTCTTTGCTATATTCAACTTTTATAGCGTTACTAACCTGGCACGCGCTCTACTAATTATTGCTCGAGTATCGACTCCTCTTTGCACCGGATATCGCTGGATACATCACGCTATTTCGATTATTAATACGCTCAAATTAGATGCCTCCTAGTGGTATCATAGCACTTTCTTGTCGCGTATTGTTAAGCTCTTGAGTGCCTATTTGCACGGTACTACGGGTTTTATATGTCTTGAATAACAAATTCGTTCTGCTAGACGAACGATAGCGCGATTTATCGGTAAAGATGCGTGACTCGTTGTAAGTACTGTCACCGTCGTACCCACGTGAATATAAATTGCCTGTAAGTGCTCTTAAGCATGAATATTTAGCTTTAAAATTCTGCACATGTCTCGTAAAGCTATATGTCATCACACCTTGCATCGCAAAACTGACACTCCTGTTTGATCATTTTTTTAATAACTCAATTATACATCAAGTGTTTTTTATTAAACATATATTGGTAGAATGCTGAAGAACAGGTTGTGGTTGGATTATTATTATTATTGATGTTATGATTATTAATCCTATAGATGCATGGGATGTTTATTGTGAGTCGCCATTTCAATCCAATGTGCAAAGAAATTGCTTCTGCGGTTTTTAGACAACTCAGATACAGTTCTGGTGTATGCTCAACTACAGTATTTTCTGTTTCTTCACTTGATTTTCCATGTAATGGTAATATTTGAAATTTTTTTTAACTTTTGTGCAGTAAGTAGAGTATGAATTGTTTTTTTAAATTTAATTTTTCGATATTCGCAATCAACATAAACATTGAATTTTATATGTAATGTTAAATTTCATTTTTCTTTGTGAGCAGCGTCGCCATGTATGCTATTCCAATGCGAGCTGCTTGTCCTGGTGACAATACAGGAGAACCGGATGTTACAACTCGTCGTCGTCAGGAAGTTCCAAGACCTGTACCGCAGGACTGCAGTACATTTGATATAGTCAGAGCTGCACAGGTAAAATCATATTTTTCTTTATTTAGTTATCTATCCATTCATGATTGTTAACATCAAATGTTTTGATAGTGTAAATGTATGTAGAAAAACATAATAGCCAAATATTCTGTAGTACATAATTGAGCAGATAATTTTCATTTCATTTAATTATGTTTCTTCTGGGAATACATGAAAACTTAAATCTTTTTCAGTATGGAGCACTGGAAAGAGTAACAGAGCTGGTCGATGCTGGAGCAGATGTTAATCAACGTGATGAAGAAACAGTGACTCTGCTGCACTGGGCAGCTATAAATAATCGCAAGGAAACTGTAAAATACCTCATTGCGAAAGGAGCCAATGTCGACGCAGTTGGAGGCGTATTGGCGTCAACGCCGCTTCACTGGGCTACAAGGTTTGTCTATGAAACATGCAAAAGCAATTTGCAGAATTTTTAATATTTACATAGTCTGATTGAGATTTTAAAGAACGCGAGTAAATGTTTTCCGTTTACTCGTGTCGTGCGATTATCCTATTTTTTATTATAAAAATGCTGAGCAATAGAATGTATGCGAGAGAACCTAATTTTCGAATTCTTTAAATTCAGTGGATGTAAAAGTATTTTTCTGTAGAACTAGAAGTGACCAAATGATGTATATTTGTCGAATTTGCAACAAGAAGGAAAGCCAGAATATCAGATGTTTGTTATTGAAATTCGACTGTTTTAACCGATAATTTTGGTACTTTTTGTAAATTAACAAAATTTGTGTTCTGTCGAATGAGTTTTTGTAAAACTCGTGGACAACTTTATATAAAAAATAGTTAAATTTTTACGCGAGACGCTGTAATTTTGCTAACACGTAGTGCGTATTTTCAGGCACGGTCATTTATCGACTTTTACGGTACTGATGAGAGCCGGAGCTGATCCGACACTCCGAGACTCTGAAGGTTTCACATGCATACACTTGGCGGCGCAATTCGGTCACACAGGCATAGTAGCGTACCTCGTTGCAAAAGGAGTAAATCCCAACACTCCGGATCGAAGTGCAATGACCCCGCTCATGTGGAGCGCCTACAAAGTCAATAGGTAAATAGCGTTCGGAAAATTCACAGAATTCGCTGGCCGCTGCGCTTTCGGCAAAAGTTTTACGTGCGAGATTAGTCAGAACTTTCATTATCTTTTAAGCTTGGATCCCACGCGCCTTCTATTAATATTGGGCGCATCTCACTCTCTCACTGACAACCTTCATGGCAATACGGCTTTACACTGGGCAATTATCGCCAAAAACAATACAGCAATATCCACGTTAGTCCATCAAGGCGCGTCTCTTGACGTACCAAACTTCCAAAATGAGACACCGATGACATTGCTAGGACCTCACATCGGAGCTGCCTGGCTCGGTCATGAGGTCAGCCACGTGATAAGAGAAAAACAAGGCAGAACGAGAGTCTGGTGTAGAGATAAGGTAACGTCTCCGTTTTCTTCAATGATGTTGAAGTTTGCATCGTCGGAGTGCAACAAAACGGAAATAACTAAGAATATGTTGCACCCAAATTTATAAATGGTACTAACAACGTCATGTCATTATTAGCATTGAAAAATGGCACCTTCAGCAGCACGTCAAATGTTTTTATAAAAAACATGATAATTTCAATTCCGATGATGCAGACTTCAACTCTCATAATAATTATTCTTTCCGGTAGCACTTTTTTCTATAACTCGAATAGAATTGAGCAATTTAATTGATCCTAAAAAATTCAATCGATCTCCTTTTGCCAGATTCAAAAAGAATTTAAGTAACTAGCGGGGACGTATATCCACAGGAAAGTGTGTCAGGAACGGATAACGTCTTCGTAATTCTTTTAATAAAAAGATTTTTTTTTAATTCGTCTGATTTTATTTTTTATTTTTTTCAGAGGATACGTTGGTACTGTATGGTCAGTACGCCATTCATAGTGTTTTACATAATTGGAATTATTTTTCAAAGTGGACTGGATTATCTAATAAAACTAGGTGCCTTTCTCACCCTCTACATCGCCGTTTATCTGGCGAAGAATGTACTATTCGACGAAAGGCTATT
Source organism: Tromatobia lineatoria (assembly GCA_949699805.1). Taxonomy (NCBI): domain Eukaryota; kingdom Metazoa; phylum Arthropoda; class Insecta; order Hymenoptera; family Ichneumonidae; genus Tromatobia; species Tromatobia lineatoria. The sequence goes on from OX453034.1 coordinate 9,413,367, forward strand.
CCACATTCTACCAATGTCTATTTATCTAGCGACGAAGGTGAGTTTATTGCGTGATCACGTACAATCAAAGTTATTTTTTTCCAGTCATAAAATCTGTCGATAAGACACCAGCCGATATGCTTGCACTTTTTATCGTACGACTTCTTATCGCGGAAACCTGACGATGATAAATATACGATAACCTGAATACTTAAGCTAGTCAAGCGTCTTATCCAACACATATCGATATCTTCAATGTTTCGATCGTTGACACATTAATTTATATGTTTTTCTATTTTCACCAATTATCTTTTACCTTTCAGCACTCTAGCGGTGATACATTTAGAATTTATTCATCCTATTTAGTATCTTTTCGTCCTTTATTCACATTCGAACTAATGGTTCTCCTTAAGCCTCCGAGTACGGAACCGCCGTGCCGCAAACAGATTCGTTGCGGCTGGGAAACGCGTCACTTAAATACTTCATATTCGAAGAACCTAAAGAAGATTTGATAACAAAAAATAGTCTATAGTACGAATTAAAGTCTTGATATCACACTTTCAGTAAAATGGATTTTTTTTTTTTTTCATATTAAAAATTCGTTTAGCTATATCGCTGATAAAACCGCACCGCGTTATGACGTAATGAGGCATTCCATATGGATTTAGTCGTTTTAAAAAATGTCTTAAAAATGGGGTTTATTATTTCACGGCAAAGTCAGCGATTTTTTTTTTTTTTTTTTTTTTTTGCGAAAAGAACTTTGGACATTATTATCGGAAGTGTTTTTGCAAATTCCGTACGCGAATGACCAATTTTTACTAGTTATTTCACTCGTGCGACTCTTCAAAGTTCATGAGTTATGGCAGTTTACAATATAAAAAAAAATTAATGTAGAACAACAGCAAGCGATGGGGTAGGTGGTCTTCTCAAGAGAGGCGCTGTCCGTGCGAGTTTCTATGCATCAAGTGAACTTATACTTACACCGGAAGCTCTCTTTCGATGGGCAAAACAGAATTTGAATTGGATAGAATTTTTCAGTTCATGCATTTTTTTAAATAGATTTTTCGACACGCTGTATTATGTGAAAATTATATACAATCCTTTATATAGATTGACCAATCTGATAGTTCACGGTGACACTTTCAAAACATGTTTTTTGTGTGGGGAAGATCATTTCCTAAGTCCATGCGGAATATCGCTTTATGATTAATGTTTCCTTTGACATGGGTATAAAGCTATGGTATTTTCGAATCCTCGGAATAGCCTTCGCAGCCGCGAATCCCTGTTGAAGCATTTTATTTACATTGGAGTGTCTATCCCAGTCATGAAAAAAAAACTTATATTGAATGTAAGTTCTGTTTTGCCCATTGAAAGACAGCTTTCACTGTAAGTTTAGGTTCAGTCGATGTAATCTGGAAACTTGCACAGACAGTGCCTTTCTTGAGAAGAGCACCCATTCCATCGCATGCTGTTGTTCTATATTAATTATATATATTATATATAGCAAAAAAAATGTTTTCGTTGATTTTGCCGTAAAATATAGTCTGAAATCATCCAATGAATGCTGAATTGATTTTCTTCTCGTGGGCCTTGAAAAGATCCACATGTTCGTCTTTCAAGGATGTTGATACGATTAATCGTTTCCGAAACATTATAGATTAAATGCAGAATGAAAAAAATTGGCATATTTCGCCAGGAAAATTAAAAAATAAAAGTAAAAATTTCATGTATCTATTAGTACCACCGAACCTGATCCTTAGACTTATTTTGGGTAACTGAATTCAAATGCCTCATATATCTGTTCTCCGGCCAAATGAACAGGATTCGTATGAGGCGTATATTCCGGCATCACCCGTACGCAAAGGGGTAATATTAGGGTGTGCCAAAAAAAATCGAAAATTTTTTTTGCTCTCCGCCCAAAATATCGTAGAATACGTCCTAATAAAGATCCTGTCAAAAGGGGAGCTCATGATTTCAATGCTGAAAGGTCCATCATCGTTTTTGAAGTTTTCTCATTGAAGTAACATAGAAAAGTGATTTTTTTACATTCTTTATCCCTGCAGCCTAAGTAGAATTTTTTGTTTCATAGAATCAATGACTATATTTTATAAATCATTGAATTTTGAACGAAAAATCTTACTGACTCGAATTTCTATCTTCAATATTTGATTTTTTACAGAGCCTTAAATTTTTTTATGCTGTAATTTTTTTTTACATTTTTTAGCTAAACTATTGAAGATACGAGAAAAAGTTGAAGGAAAATTGGGTCGTCGGTCTGACGCACTACAAAAAAGTCGGTTTTTGGTATCGTTGATACTTACAAAATTACAGTCCAACAAAGTCGTGGTTTTTGTATTCTTAACTTTTATTAAGGAGGTTCGGTGACGACTATCGAAGTCAAATTAGTGCTAAATTTTCGTAATTGATTCTTCAAAGTTAAATGCATTTAAAAACAATAGCGAAAGGTGATTTGTATTGAAGTATGTATACTCAATCCAGTGAAAGATCAATAGTGACGAATTTGCATTAAGATTAACTGATTAACATTTATTTGTAATAGGGTATATTTTCGTTCCGTTTTTTCCAAGTATAATCAGTGAAATTTACAAAATAGAAAATTTCAAGTCTCTGTAAAAAATCAAATATTGAAGATAGAAATTTGACAAAAAAATATTTTTTCTTCTGAATTTAATGATTCATAAGCTGTCATCGATTTTATGAAGAAAAAGAAAAATTCTTTTTAGGTTGCAGAGATAAAGAATGTAAATAATCACTTTTCTGTGTTATTTAAATGGGAAAACTTCAAACGCGATGATGGACCTCTCAGAATTGGAATGATGAGCTCCGCTTTTGACAGGATTTTTATTAAGACGTATTCTACGAGGTTTTCGGCGGAGAGCAAAAAAAAATATCTATTCTTTAGCACACCCTAGTCAATATATATAATATCACACAGGATCTTCGTAATATATATATATATATATATATATATATATATATATATATATATATAATCTGAGTATGAGGCAGCATGAAAAAACTGTGCATATTCACTTTATGCATTTTATTACGTTAACATTGATCGCAATAAGAAAACATTTATCAGACAATACAGATGTTTGCGATGCGGCTTGTTAAATATTCGAAAATATCAATTACAGATGTGGATATATATCACGTGGGTATTTTGGTTAGGCATCCACGCAGCGTGGTACCTCTGGCTATTGCTAGTCGGTGGGTCCGTACCTCTGTGGATATGTTTCTTTAAATCGTGGCGCGGAGATCCAGGAATAATCTCAGCAACGCACGAGGATAAATTGAACGTATGTACTAACGATCCTCACGTAAAAATGAGATCAAAATTTAGATACTTAGTTTCCATTTGGAAATGTATTTCATAAATTTGTGTACCGAAATGTTAAAAACAAATTTCCGTGCTTCAATAAAATAGGAAGTCTCTTTCGCTCATTGAGGAAACAAATTCGCTGCTTTTTCTGAATTCATTGTTTCGACGATTTTTCTGACGAATACGATTTTCGAGCTTGCGAGAATATTTTAGGGGTATTTTTAGAATAGTGCGTTCAATGATTCGGACAGATTAAATTCGTAACACGTATGTTTTTACATAAATCTACCTCAAATTGTTCATTTTCCAAACGTATCTCCAAAATAACATATAACATTTATATCATACAATATTTCACTAAAAAATCATGTGAACATTACTTTCTGAAATCACATACGCAGAATTGTTGTTTGCTGTCGAAATAAGAAAAGCAAATCGTTTTTACAGACAATAATAGAATTGGCGGAAACCGGACGTGGCTTTGAACCGCAATGGTTTTGCACAAGTTGTCTGGTGAGAAGACCAATTCGCTCCAAACACTGTTCCAGTTGCGACCGATGCGTAGCACGTTTCGATCATCACTGTCCATGGATAAATAACTGCATCGGTAAATTTTTCACAATCTCCTAATCACGTAATACAATGTTTTGTCGCAATGTCAATAAACGCTGATTTAAATACTCAGGTTCGCATAATCATAAGTATTTCCTGGGATTTCTGGCCTCTCTACTTGCACTTTGTATTGTTGTGCTGTCGGCAAGTGTACAGTACTGGCAATTTGAATGCTGGACAAACTTGACGAACGGTCACAGCGCAGACAATTACTTGGTTTCCGCAGCCACGTGCGATCCCTGGGTCATGTGGGTCACGGCGAATACAGCTCTCCACTCACTCTGGGTCGGTGCTCTTCTTGGCTGTCAGATCTACCAGGTTTGTCATGAGTTTTGTTAAATTTATGTTAAGGGTGGAATGTTTACAAATAAGTTACGTATCGTTTTCAAGGCTTTCACACCATGACTATTTGAGAACACGTATCAATCTTTTTCATCGTGAGAATTTAGGAAGACGTTTACATTCATTTTTAAAGCTAAAAGTCTCAAAAAAATATCCTCGGTACATTTCGATAACACGAATTTTAAGAAACAACAGCAGTGGACGCGCGGTCGGTGTATGGCTTCGTCGGTCTCCAGAGATAAACAGGATTGTTTGCGGCCATAACTTGGGTGGGTGACCACTTGACTGCGCACTGGTCCGCGCGTCTACTGTTGAGCGGGAGGCAGTTACTAAAGTTCGCTCATACAGTAAAAACTCAAAAGAAATAAAGCCACCTATATCGGCTGGGTTTTCCACAGTTACCCTGAGTCCTCGTGCAAATTCGATACAGTAGTGCATTAGGAACAGTGGTTGTGGACAACATTCTAGACAGGGAACTCGAGTAATGGAATGGGGAATGAAAAGGGAGGGGATCGTAAAAGTCAAGTGGCGTACTACAGAATAACCAATAAATAAAAAATATATACATAATAGGGTGTGTAAAAAAATAATATTTTTTTAAATTCCTTTTAAAATTCTGCAAAAGTGTGTTCTTGGACTTCCAAATACACCTGCATGTAAAACTGCCGGCAGAATTTCTTAAAACATTTTTCTATCGATATTTACGTGAAAAAAAAAGATATCGATTGAGCGACCTCTAAAAATTATTCATCCGCGATTTCCTTTTACACAACGTATTGTGAGGTATAAAAGTTACGTGTAAGCCGTGGCAACCTGAAGAAACTAAAGAAATGTTTTAAAAAAACCGAGAATAACTGATTTATTTTATGGATTAATGCTCGAAGCAACGAAGCATAATTTGTCTTTTCATACGATTCATTTGCAATTTAGTATTTAGGGGTGTTCAAGGTCGCCAGTTATTAATTCTAACTTAAGCTTCAGAAATTCAAAATAGGGGATCCAATATGGCGAACTAAAGTGCAAAGAGTTGCGAAAATTTAGACTTTGAGCTAGGATTCTTAATTAGTTACCTTAATAACCCCTGAATACGTAATTACAAGTGGGCAGATTTCTCCTAGATAAACAAGGTTCATCTAACAAATGAATGATTATTGTGTTTTGAACGTAGTGGTCCTTATAGGTTATCAATCTTAAAGACAAAATCACTGTTTTCGGTGAATAAATGTAATTGTGAAGACGCGACAAATACATTGAATATAAACCTCAGTACTTAAAGGTCTTAGAAGTCGCTCATAGCATTGTGAGTTTTAAAACTAGGAAGTGTCTATTGGGACCACACCGTAGAATCACGGTATACCGTGAACCAACACACGGTATAATTAAATTTTTTAAGTAATTATACCGTGCACGGAATAGACTCCTACGGTATACGGTATTGGCATTTTAAATTGCAGCATACCGTATACGGTTTTGCAACACGGTTTCTTTAAAAATTGACACGGTATTCTGTTGTTAATCGTATTTATTAGTATGTCATATTAGATTGTAGTATATTGATTTTAAAGTTTACTCTTCATTTTTTACGCTCCTTTCTCCTTGCATGTCGCGCAAAATCATACCCGTCCCTTCGTACTATGTATATTTCTTTGTGCATTTGGGGCATGAGTGCTCCAAATGAATCTCGTAGCTCCAGTGAATTGAGACGAAAATCTTTTTTTTTAATTTCGTACGCTTCGTTTAAGGCTCTCGCAGCAGTGTCATTCGGGATCTTAGACACTGGAGCATCTTTCGTGCTTGCCCTTGAACCGGCAGATCCTCGAATTTCATTGATGCAGATTTTCGAGAAGGACCTTTGTGAACCGGTGTACACGATACGTTTGCGCGGTTATTGGTTGACGGTCTCGCCGCTCAGCGAAGGCCAATGTTATTGACCGTTTTTGTCCTACGCGGACGACCTCTGCAAACCACGTATGTGGCATACAGATTTTTATCAACGGTACCGAACCTGCGTCTTTGGTACCGTTGACGTTGCCATTGAGATCTCTCCAAGGCATTTCTGGGTGTTCGTGATCAATAACAGCGTCAATCAATTTGTCTATTTCGCTTTCATTGAAAATCAAATCCCCGAATGAATAATTTTGTAACGGCCCTACGGGTGGGACTTCAATAGCATCGACAAATTCTGTCGGCTCACGGGCTGTGCCGACGAAGTCTTGCACCGCGAATAATTCGTTCTATACCACAATTGATAAAATATTCATCTTCTCTTCTACCGATGGTCGCTTTTCTGCTTCGCACCCGGCTATGATTTGGTTGAGAGCATTTTTCTTTCTCTGCAAACCTTCCCGTGTTATGGAAGCCAAATGATCGGCCAACATTTTCAAAGTCTTCTTCGCCGCTCGATTTTCAACTCGGTCGAATCTCGCTGCGCGTTTGTGACGCCCCACTTTCTTGCGCGTTGGTCCTACTCGTTCTGCGTTCGCTTCCCGGTCTAGACTTGCCTGATCTTGATTAGCATATTGGTTATACAAATCGTTACCTCCAATCGTCGGCACGTCATCAGAACTCGCTTCTTCTACTACAATAAAAGAGCAATTACAAATATTATTATATAAAAACTTTCTGTTTACCGCATACGACAGAAGATTTTAATATCGTATCGTATCGTATATGACCAATTCCTTGCCCGAATCGTCGGCATCAGTTTTCACGGGTTCGTGATTGTGTTGCGTTTCCAATTTTTTGATGATCCGTTGCTTTTTTTGTACACGTCGAGAACGATCTTCGCTTTGCATTTAGTCCTGCAATCAATGAGACATTAAAGTTGATAAAAATTATACAGCGTCTCGAGATACAGACAATGTACCGTGCACACTGTTCAAATCTGACGGTATACCGTGCACACGGTTAGATGTAATACCGTGCATTGTATACATCGTGTGTAGACCGTATGTACGCACACGGTCAAAAAAAAATTATTTTTAAGGTTTAACGCTTAAAGCATAGATACCCCTTGCATAAGATTCACTTTTAATTAGGTACTCAGGGGTTATTGGGGTCACTAATTATGAATTCTAACTCAAAGTTTAGATTTTTGCAACTTTTGACATTTTAGTCGGCCATATTGGATCCGCTATTTTGAATTTCTAAAGTTTGAGTTTGGATTAATAACTGGCGACCTCAAACACCCCTAAATACCAAATTGCAAGTGGCAATTTGGAGATCCAAATACACACTTTCGCAGGATTTTAGAAGAAATTAGAAAAAAAAAATATTTTTCTTTGACACACCCGAATATATAAGCATTTGAAGTTGTTTCCTTTACTGAATTCGATTGCCGTGTCAAAAACTGCTCTTGATTCGTTTGGAACCATTATTCTTTAAACTTCCAACGCGTTTTTAATAATATAACTATCTAGTTTGAAATGATAAAAACATCGATCCCATTGAAACACAGTTCGCGTAGCAGTGCATTCATGATTTCATTGGATAGATGGATAGATGCCCGACACTGAAGCCACAAACACTGATATTTTTCTAATAATTATTTTTTAATCGTTGTATTGAAATCATTTGCTCAGAAAAAAATAAAATATAAACATTATTATTATTTTTATTTATTTTTCGTAGAAAACGTTTGTGCGATTAGTTGCTGTCACATAGATGTCCCTCTGAAGTGGCTTGAGAAAAAATGTCGGTAGCGCCATTGTTGGGTTCAAATGTTTAAACTCGAAGTTTATTGCGATCGTTAATTTTTGTCAGAATCTTTCATTGATTCCGATCTTCGCCGTACTTATTTTATTTTTCTCTGCAATTCTTCGGGAAGAACATGTTACATCGATTAACTGATCAAAAAGTATGAACGTCGTAACCATTTTTGGTTCTGATAGTGTAGAAATGTTTGTTCGGCAAATGAAAAGTCTCTTCTTCTTTCAATTGTTTACAGATAATGGTGTTGGGTATGACTACGAACGAGCGCATGAACGCCGGCCGTTACGAACACTTCAAACAAGGTAATCCCTTTCATCGTGGCGCCGTTCAGAATTTGGCTGATTTTTGCAACTTCAGCTTTTGCGGCGTAAAAGCCAAGCCGAGTTCGGATTGGCTGCACAGTTTCGATGTTAAGCAAAGTATTGAAAAGCTACCTCTACTTACAGCGAAAGACAACTTTCAATATGTCTAGGGTATTACTGCAAGTTATAAACGAATTGTCTAGGAATGCGTGTAAGTGTAATTTAATGTAGCCAACAGATGCTAAAACACCATATCACTCTTGACTGGCGTCTTTTTTGTTGTTGTTTGTGCTACCGAAGAATTGCCGTGGAACATTCACGTTAGTAATTTTCACACGAGATATTTACTATCAATGAGGGATTTTCTGAAACTGCATATTCGGAGTAGTCGTAGCGTTTTCGATTGGTCGGTTTGGAACTTTCTCAGAGAATTATTTTCGATGCAATGAAAAATCTTAACTTCTTTCCGTTTAAACCAACAATTTACATTTAATAAAACCTCGCGTAATCCAAGCACTGACTAATCGCTTTCTAATTTCTATCTTTTATATAAAACAGCTTCAAGTTTCAAAAAAAAAAAAATATATATATACATCAATCGGAATTTGGAACTTAAGGTAGATATTAAAATACGATTAGCCAGTAGAAGAAAAATACTGATAAACGATACGTCGAGTTGAAAAAATCGAAAGCGCTTATATTCGCGAAGTACTTTGTAGGATCCGGAGATGCAAGTAGTAAGAAAGACTGCTATTTTTCATGAATATGCATATCCCAACTCGTGCCACAATGCACTGGAGTATAACACTTTCATGACGACCTGTACGTACAATTCGAGTTGAGGATATACGCTCGCGAGAAGAAAATACAAGCCTGAAATCAAAACTTGATAATTGTATCTAGTCTCATTTTTTCACCGGTACAATCTACGACGTCGCACTATACTCATCTTTCTTCCATCGTTATTTCTGTTTAAATCACTGGAAGTCGACGCTGTTGTTGAGTTGTGCAGATTTATATCACGCTACGTGAAAGCACTGGAATCATGATAATCCTCTGTATACAATACGCGTTAAGATAATTTGTAAATACATACAACATCGCCTTTAGTTTCTGTTTGTCGGTATCGCTATTATTTTTTTACGCACAGAATTACATATACAGAATAAATGTGATATCCTCTATCGTTTCTACGAACCGCCTTGAAAACCGGCCCGATTCTTACTATACCTGCGATATCTTCGAACACGCATACTTATTCAATTCGGCAGCTTCATTTTCTGCTTTTTTACTCTTTTTTTTTCAATAGCAAAACCGTCACTCCATCGTTATTTGAAAGCTGCAATCGTGGTTATTCATTTTTTACGTACGAAAATAAATACTCGATAAGTTGTCTCAACTCTGCCACAACAAACTTCGCTCCACATTCCAATTTCTAATAACGATTCTTACCTCTTACAACGGTTTAATCCACTCGCACATCAATGAGTGTTTTTAGTGACTTACAAAGAACATAAATTTAAAAAAAGAAACGAAAATGCGCGTATAAGGTTGTAAAGTATACTTTAGCAATACAATTTTTCCTATTTGTATATCACTTTATTGTAAGTACATAATCTGTCATAATTGCGTGTCTTTTATATTATGTCATAATTGAAGGAACAAAAAAAAATAACAAAAAAAATGGCAATGTCTACTACCTGACCACGGCTTCCGTAAATAGAGTAGATCTTGTAATGTCTCTCTCTCTATGTTCAGTATTAACATTTAAAACGAAGAAAAACAAATGTCAATACTCGTTACTAATATTGCTATTACGGATTCAACGAACGTAACTACTTGAGCATTGAAGGAGTAACAACTTATTATTATTATTAACGGTATTCAGAGATAAACAATAACCGAGTAAAAATGTATCGATAATATATTTTTGTTTGAATCATTATTTTCTTTAACAGAGCCAAAAACTGTTCAAACTTCGCTTTAACGAAGACAAGAAATCTAAGATTTTAAAAGGTCTTACTATTGCTCTTTACTAAGAATTATTCCTCGGTATTTAAACGAAAAAATATTGTAAGTACATTGTTATTGGAATATTGTCTACATCCGGGGATACTTGCGTTTCGAATGATTCTTTGCGGTCGATGCTCCCTACTTAATCAGCCAAGAAGGTTTTGAAAGTCTGGCGATTGTATGTTTAACGAACAACTGCGATGCTTATTCATTTTCTAGTCTGCAATATGCTGATAGATCCAGATCTTGTATCAGTATGATAATTATAATCGCTCGTTGATAGCTGAGGTGGGGATCCTTCATTCGAATGATAAACAATTATTCGAATAATGTCATATTGAAAATGTAACTGGAATTTATAATTATTCGAATAATGCCCAACTTTTGAAGATAGGACGTAGCAGACATATATTTGTAACGAATATGCAACTCTTGCAGGATTTACCCGCGAAACTATCCCGAAATGGCGAAATATTTTAATAAATTTCATAATTCGATATGGAAATACATAAATTGTATCACAAAAACAAACAAAATTAATTTTAATAAAGCTATCTATGAACAAATCTCATTGTTCAACCAGTGTACGTGTACTGTGATTTTTGGAATCGTAGGAAGCGTTAGGAAAAAAACAAAATTGGATAACCTTTAACAAACAAAGAGGTTAGAAGCATTACAGTCGGAGTGAAAAAAATGACTGAAACGTTGTCGCGCAAGAATTCACAATGGCTTATAGAAAATTGTAATTGCGGCTTGGCGCGTACGCAATTATAATTAGAATAATAAAATGCCAGATATTAAGTGCTGTATCATACGATTTCCGAGAGTGTTTGCCAACATTGATCCAACATTCTCAGCTGTATTTCAACTTCGAGTTCATCGGTGTAAATTGTGCTAGGAAACGAAAATAATGCGTTTGTCGGATCGTAAGCAATGATATTGTAAAGATACTTAAATTACTACATGTACATGATGAAATTAATAAATAATTCGTTTGACAATTACCTTATAATCTCTTTTAAATTTCTAACATTCAATTGCATGAACATTTGTCGTATTATGCACTCATAATTACATTTTTTTTTTCAATATATTTCTCAAGATTTTACAAAACGGTTTTTATATTTTTAAATCATAGCTAAAACGTAAAATACCTGATGAAGTAATGTAAAAAATGAATATTAAAAAAAAATGACGTCCTGTCGCCCCGACTTTTCGTGAAGTTTCATTAATAATTGATTTTCTTTGCAGTCATTGAAATGCTTTAATATTATTTATGCAACTTATAATTATGGAATAAAAATTACAAATATATTTTCATAATAAATTACCGTTCCAAGGAATAACAGAGGCACAAAGACTGCTTTCAATTTTCGCCGCAACCGTAAAACATAAGAACGAGACTTTTTCTGCTGCTTGACAAGTTGACAGACTATGTCTTTGTGTTTATCTCGTTGTCGTTGATTTATTTACAGTTTTAACCAATTCCTGAGGGAACCTTTTTAGTTTTTATCATGACCATCGAGGAGGAGTGTCCCTGCTCGGAAACTTCGAATGTTGAGTCTCTGCGATCGGACATTAGCTCGACAATCAATTCTTCCGAATTGATAAATACGATAACGGGACGATGCATCGATACGAGTACTTATACGATGTGGTTTTTTTCGCCCACATAAATGATCTTGATAACAGTTCGGCAGATATTTGTAAAAAAAAAGTGCGGATAACAAAAATGATGTTTGTTTGAGTTTAGATAACGATTGCACGTGTCTGCCGGATGAAAAATTCCCCGTAGAAAACGCTCACGCCTCGGCTCCGGAGCAGCTCTCTGGTAAGCCGTCTCCGACAAACAGCCAACCGCAAAGAGGACTTTTCCAAGGAATGCCACAATTTGAACCAGACATTCAATGCATGTGTCATGCATACAGAGTGTAAGAGTGTAACATTCGAAAATTCGTAAAAAAAATCCTGAAGGATTATTTAATAATTGCAGAAATGCTCCACCTGTCAAGTACAGCGGACGTAATTCTGAAAGGTACGGGTTTTAAAAAAAGCCTTTCACCATACAATTAAAAGGATAAATCAAACTGCACTCTTACAGATTCAACTGGAAGTGGCCAAGAAGGGAATTCGCTAGAAAAAAGGACAAACTTTACGAATTGAAAGTGAAACGGAATCTTTATCGACATTATTCAAAGGTGTTCAGTTACCCCTACTAATGTTCAAATTTGAAATTTATCAGAGGAAATGCCCCTGACAATCGATAATAGATGTCACTTAGAAAGAATGTTTTCTTTTATTATTTGTGCAACTTTAAGAAAACAACAATAATTAATCGGAAAAGTAATTACAATTAATTCCAAACGTACAAGCCGTACTCAAAAGATGACGGTAACGAAGGCATACCAGGAAAAAAAAGTGGAGATATCGATAAAGATGGGCTGGGACCACCAAAGTATACGAATAGGAAGCAAGATCTTGAAGAAATTTCCGAAAGAATCGATATTTACTATTTCGACCATGGAAACTCAGCGTTGGTATAGATTGATGAATTGTTATCTTGTGCCAGTGGTGCAACGACTTATTACTTTGAATCATACTTTTTGCTTTTAAACTCGATGAATAATTTGGTACGTATTATTTTTTAGGATACGGTTTTTAGAAAAAATTCTAATTTTCCATACAGATGCGTTTAAAAACGTCATAAGAAAAACATATCATTATTTAGAAAAAAATAATAAACTTTGAAGTTTTCCATTTTATACATACTCGCGTCATTTTGTATTTCATTTTTCGAGGGACCTCTTTTTCAAATAAAATATCAATGGATTTTATCAGTAATATATAAAGAAAATTGAAAAAATTAACATCTGGTTACTCACAAAACAAATAAAAATATATAGCAAATTCAAGAGTAATGTGTCGCTGTACAACGCTGTCTGGTAGAAAAACCAATGCATTCTCAGTAAATAAATTCCGGATTGTTACACCGAATCTACCGAACAGATATTACCGCACAACTGATTCGCCGCCGATACTCGCAACAGAAAAATGCGCAGAGAAGACTGACTCCGCGGCAACACGATTTTGGGCAGAGATTTTCGGCACAATACACATCGGAATTTCCTTCATCACCGCCTTCATTCTTCAATTCTTGAGATTCCTTCTTTTTAGTATAATTCGACCGCTGACAGTTGGAATTCTTCAGATATTCGCAGATTACTTCATCAAGCCGTTTCTCTCGATAATATTCAACGCACTGATACAGCCGGTTTTGATACTTCTGTACAATATCGCAACGTCGCTTCGCGATCTTTGCGAGCCCATTGCTGAAGCTCTCGGCCTTTTTCTGCAAGAAATCGCTACGGTCTTTCGAGCTCTTAGAATTGTCGAGGTAAACCGCACAAACCACGCGACAACCGCGTGTACCTGACACACGATGATGAACGAAGAGAAATAAGGGATTCAAAGCGTTGAGAGATCGCAGAGCTTCACAAGCGCCACGGAATTGTTTTAGTCTAACGCAGCAGGCATAAACACGCTTGTATTAACACCAGGTATATATTTGGTTTTATTTTAACTTTACAATATCATTATTGTTTCATGTTTGTTTGTTTTTTTTCCCTTTTTTTTTATACAGAACAAATTATCTCTTATAGCAACTAACTTTGTCAATAATAATCAATAATTCATCGTTCGTCTCTCGTATATCTTACCATTTAATAAATTATGTACAATCTCACAAACAACAAACGGAGGAACCTAATTACATCATGTAGTTGTTCACACTTCGCTATGTACAGGTACTACTTGATTTCTTTCTTTCGTTTTTTTTTTTACAGAACTGCGCTTTCAATTATCTGTCGTTGCCCTTTAACTTTCTCTTTCTTCCTCTGGCTTTCGCGTCCGCTACTTGGAAAAAAAAGAAAATAAGAAAAAAAAAAAACGTTAAAAATCCAACAAACCGCCTAACGTCACCTAGTCTCAGGAACTGCAACCTCTGATTTAATCTGCATCGCCGTCTAGGTGCTGGTTGTTGCCGCAGTCTCCTGGGCAGCTGGGGTTTGCGAAGGCGCGGATGCCGAATCGCCTGAAACGGTAAGAATCGTAAGACATTTTTTAAATATTAATACCTTAACGTATTTCAGTGACTTTTGCCGTATTCAAAAAGACCGTATTGTACTAATTTTTCCAAAACGTCAGCGATAGTGCTAAAGTTACCACCCAGATGGAATAATATTCAACGATGTTCAATGCAAAGTTTTGACAATATTTCTAGAGTGGATCATTTTTTAGAGTACCTTGTATTTTTTTCATATCACCGCTTACACTTTTAGAAAATTGAGAAGACGGCGGGAAGCCTGAGAACATCATTTTACACAGTGCTAAAGTAAATTTGGGGCATATCAATTTTTTAGATGATGATAGATGGATAGATGGAACTAACTAAAATTTAACTTGCTTTTTAATCCGTGGAATCTCTTATGTTTTTGCGATTTTCGACTTCGGGAATATTCAAATTACAACTTGATATCCACGTTAAAATTACTGCAATTTAATTTTTGTTTGATTTTCTAACAAGAATGATCAATAGAACTTTTAACATGGCTCTTCTCTTTCTTAATTTTGTGAAATACTTTGCCAAAATAATAAATAATAAAGTGAGCAACTTGTGCAATTTTTTTACTTCTCATCTATAAAAATTTATTGTGACAAGCCCTATCGATTTAAGTTAGCTATATAATTTTGAACCTAATTACTGGCAATTTTTTTAATAGATTATGATTAATTTGCTGCTGATTAGTGTTGTTTAATTGACTTAAATAGGCATTTCATCAAAGTGAATTTTTATTTTATAGCTCGAGTACCCGGAAGCTGCGCAGACACAAATGTAAAGCTTACCCAAGAGAGCGGCCTCCAAGTCACCAAGGATTTCGGTTTCCTTGGGATCGATCAGGTTGAAGCGTTGATTAAGGAGCGTGAGATGAGCGAAGACACAATTGAGGTGAGCGTGGAGCCCCAAAAGTGCAACCTCTCTGAAGTGGCAGTGGTAAATGTGTGCCACTACATGGTACAGTAGCCGCAGGATCTTACGCACTATTGATTCAAACGAACTGGGAAACTCATTTGCTTAACGAAAAACAAAAAAGAAGATGATCTTTCAGCATGATGGCAAATAATTACAACGAAAAACATTGAAATTATATAATCTTAATATATGTATATTTGTTATTATATAGTTTATATTCTGTAAACTCATTCATAGCCATATTAGCCTTACCATATTTTGTAGGAAATATAGTCTCGTCGCTGACGGTGCGCTGTATAAATGTCATGACGTAGTCTATGTACTGTGGCGCAGCCACTCTTGTTTTCTTTCCTTTCTCGTCGAACCACAAATATGTTCTGGAAAAAAAAACACCCCAACGAATTAATAACGAAGTATTCTGTTCTACAACAAATATTTAATTAAGCCTTCGTTCAAAGATAACTAGACCAACCGATGTGTAGGAATTATGTTTCGTTTTTGACCGCGAATGGTTAAAAAGAAATATTCATTAATCATGGAAAATGTATTTGTCACTTCCTTGTCTAATGCTTCTATTCTCTTTTTTGTATATAAGTAGGAAACGACTGACCATTTTTCGTACAATTTCCCAAAAATTCTGTCGGCGACAATGTTTTCTTAATTTAAAAAAAAATTAGAAACCTTAAAATCATAATCGTCATAATTATCCCAATAATTATTTGAAAAATTCTGGCGTACCTTAAAAGGGACGCCCGTGGATATTTTACAAAATTAACAAAATTACCTTAAGCCAGGACCCGTCATATCCGGACATCCCGTCGAGGTACAAAACTCGGATATAGTGCCGTAAAAGAGATTTATGTGGTCGAATAGTGCTAGAGTATGAGAGGCAAGCCACTCGTTGTAGTCGAGGCCGGGAGGAAGGTCTACCAGCATTCTCAGGTCCAGCTCCGGCAGCTGTCGCTCGAGAGCCGCTTCCTCCAGATACAATTTCGGGTCTTCCGTTGTACCGGCATCCTTCTCCTTTCGTCGGGCTTTTCTATAAGGTACAACCAAAAAAAAAACAGTTTCGACCGGTTAGCGATTGTCTCAATCACAGAAGGTTACAACTACTCGCACCCGTCTTTTACAACCCACTAGTACTAGGCTTAGTGCAACTATTTTTTACGTTTTTTTTTTTCGTGGGGGATGCTGATCACATGGAAACTTTCATTTCTCCTTCGAGCGAGAGAAAAATAAAAACTCTCATGCGACAACGATATAAGTACAAATGCTCCAGTACCATCCATCTACTAGCGACTAAACCACCACCCTACAAGGCCGTATTTTTTTAAATTACATATATAAACAACAAGAATCATCACCAAGAGACACACTTTTAGAAAATTCTATTGGAGCGTAAAAAGCCAGCAGCGGATAATAAGCAACGAAGTTGGGCGATCGCAATTAAATAAAAATCGACGAAAAGCTTTCATATATGTATGAATATGTACAATTTTATTGTACAAATTTTTGTATTATTGCAACTTCGCCAGCACACGCATTAGACGAGCGTCTTACCACCAAATGCATTAGACATTATAAATAGCGTATAGTTGTCGGTTTTCTGTATTAAAGTGTATTTTACATATTATTAGCATGTAAAATGTTGGATAATGCTTTTACAAAAAGAAAAAACATTGACTTTTCTTGCATTTAAAAAAAAAATTCTGTTTGGATTTTGATTGGCATCAAAATTTAATAGTTTTCAGAATATTATGTAAGCAAATAGGATCCCCGAATGAACAGAGGATCGCAATTGGATCCTCACATATCCAAAAAATGAATATCGATCGAGATTTTATTAACATTATTAACGACATTATTGTTATTTCAATTTGCTTAAATATTCGAAAGAAGCACAGCGATAAAAAAATGAAATAGAATTGCGATAATAAAAAAACATCCGTTTGGAAGAAATATTCCCGAGAGATCCTCCATGGGATTGGGAGAAACGAAAAAACTGTACACAGTAAAAAAAAAATTTGTGGCAATATCAATCACAAACTTGTTTTGTTTACGTTCATCCATTCCATGTATTTCACAAATTTCTATAAAATAAACAAATTTTTACGGTAAGACTTGAATATTGACGAATTAATATACAAAGGTGACAAATTATTTTTGTACTTTTCGTACAATTACCGAAAAGTTTCTATGGACACTTGTCAAATCTCTACAAAAACGTAAATTTCGATTTGGTGTGTATTGTACAGGAGATATGAATATATTTAGACCGCAAAGTGACGAGAAAAACGTGGGCCTCTGAGTGAACACTCAGAGGTACACGTTTGGTCAATCGCTCGCCTACACGAGACTTGCTACACAATTGTGTACGTATGTATACAGTATTTATTATGAGCTCGAATAAAGAGCCTTGAATGAATATTATCCTCATAGAACGTCGGCAAGCGCATTCGATATGAAAGAGCGTGTGTTACGAGCGACGCATAATCGACGTGGCTGGCTCGTGTCTGCTCCCCCCCCCCCCCCCTCCTCTTTACTCTACCCTCTCGCTCTCGATCTTTTTTTTCTTTACTTTTTTCCTCTTCAGTACCTGCTCGGTAGTACAGCAATCGCTCCTAAAGTCGCGTGGCGTAGTGCCTCGTTCGCGATTAAAAATTTCCACCAGGCAGCTTCCGCAATGAAGCGTTTACGAGAGGGGTTGAAGTGCGAGCACCCCTTCGACTGGCACAAACAGCTCTAGAGAGCTGCACCTCGACGACCGATGAAAACGAGCGTGTATCGGAGAGTACAGACGTTGCTATCTCGTTGCAGTGGAATAGGAGAGACAGACGTCTTTTCAAGTGCTTTCTCAACGACAGTGAAGCAAAAAAACAACAAAAACTATAAACCGGTCTCCTGAGGGTCTATAATTGTAATACAGCGCGAAGTGGATCCAATTCATTGACAAATGGAGCGAAGAGTCTACACTTGACAAGGTCGTAACGTAGCAATCTCATTGAAGAATCGAATAGAATTGAACTAAGATTTATCGTAAAAATACGGTAATAATTATGGTTCAACTATGATAACTTTCGGTGGTTATAAAAACGGATAAAGATTTTAGATAATTGCAATGCCGACTAATCTTTTATCTTATTGGATGGAAAAATATGAGGTGAAATTAATGAGTACCCTATTTCTTCTTAGAACAATATTGTCATAAAACTGTACGTGACATGTGAATCCATGAAAGCATTCGAATATTTTTATATTTTTTCACCCATGTGAAGGCGTACTATTGAAGAATAATAAATATAAAATGACGTAGAGTAAAGTTAAAAGTAATCAATAGTTACAATGTTAATAAACGGAAATAGTTGTTCATTTAAGAGTACAATTGGTTGTTTTTTTATAGAAAATGTTTATTATTTTTTAAATCTGAATAATTTCTTTAAATATTCGAGTCTTTTCTTGAATGACTGATAAATTTCTTTCCCAAGCTTATAATATTAGTGTGAATATTACATTTTGTATCCCTGAATTCATATAATAACAGAGTACATTCCTCTGACCATGAACGAAAGAAGACATTCCGAGGAGACATTGTGGTCTAGTTCAAGCAGTGCCCTTTCCTCTTGCATCGTTTTCCTTCCGCCCGCAGAATCAACGATAATATTTCGCGGCCCAGTATCGCCCGCGCGTTATCGTTTACCTTCCGGTTGCGGTGTGTGCCGCAATCAACTTTTCCGTGGGAGATTCACGATCGCGCAAACAGAGGGGAAAGCGGAAACGGAAAGAGTCGCCGCCTCTCGAGCGTATCCTGGTAAAACCGCATGAGTGTGTCCCGTGAAACTCGTTGAAAGATGCTCTATTCTTTTCTTAGTTTCTGTTTACACGGCAGAGAGAACAACCGTATATAAATGAGACTTAAGAAAATTCTTCACAATGACCTTCTCAGGATTTTCAGACGTGGAGATGAAAAATCCTGCTGAAGAACTCGAGTAGACAGAGTGTCTGAAAGAGAGAGGGAGAATCGGAGGAGAAGAAAGGATTTTCAAATTTTCAAGTGGAACCTTGAGTCGAGGACGGGTCACGCGCTAGCTCTTTGTGTGCCACTCGGCCGCCCACACTTCTCGCCCACTCCACATTTCGGGCCTATATTAATTAGCGCAAACTTCGTGAGCCAAGTGTAGCGCCTTCGAAATAGCGATATAGATACATGCGTGTATATATATATATATATATATATATATATATATTGAGGGACTTCGAATAATCCGGACCAAAGCCTGATGTTGGACTTTGGCCCGTTGGAATAATCCGGACTTGGGGTCTAAGAGACCCCCTGAATTTTTCCAAGTCCCTCGATTCTGGACACGGAGGCGGCGAAACTTTTATATAACATAGAGATATGCGCGCGCGCGCGCGCGCGTGTGTGTGTGTGTGTGTGTGTGTGTGTGTGTGCACTGAAGGCGCAAAGGAAAATAATCGTCTAAATGTTCGCCGCTGCGGTTAAGCTTCTTTGCGGTCCATCCGAGAGAAAATTAATCGTCCGTGCCACGACTGCACGACTAGGAACGGACATACGCACCATTGGTATTGTTCAAGATACAAACAGTTTGCTGGGCGAGCCTTAAGCCGGTGACCGTCAAGCGAAACGTTACCCGGTGAAAGGAAAATTGAGATTTTTTGTAGGTTCGACAGAAAGTTTTTACCCATGGAAACTTTTCGATACATTTATAAACGATTTTCCGTTCATTTCTAGTTTCGGAGGGAAGTATAAAAATTATGTTTTTACTGAATATCTAGAGAAGGAGTTATCCAAATATTTTCTGGAAATTCGATGAGAAAATTGTGTGTATCGTGTGCGCAAAAATATTTTGTGAGAAGTACGAAATTTGTTCAATTCAGCCTTTACAGTGTCATTATTGCAGAGTTGAGTAACGCACCTACTTTGCGTTTGTGAATCTTGCTTGCCAAGAAAATAACAACAAATTATTAGAAGAATGGAAGAGGAATAATAAGTAAATTGCATCCACCAACGTTTTTTCCCCAGCATTCAAAAAGCTACATTAGAGTTTGTCTTCCAATGTATGTAGTCAGATGAAGTAGCACGGAGGAAAATATTTCTCTGACAAGATCGTTAATGTATTCCGAAAATTTCCGAGTTTTTTCTTTGCATCTTGCGGAATACCGCCTTGACTCATTTTGTATAGGAGCAAAACTTTTTCTGCATCTCCCCGGATAATAATTTTTTTAAAGCCTTCGAATCGTTATTCGTTTTATAATTAAGGTTTAAAAGAAATACGAATTGAGCTCAAAATAACAGACTCCCAGAAAAAATGTTTGAGATTATGAATGAAAAAAGGCTAAACCGGACTTTGACAGAAGTAACTTATTAAAGTCGAAATTTTCAATATTTTGCCCGTTAAATCCATAGAGAAAGTGCTCGATAAAAATCACGAAAATATTCAGCAAAATCGGAGGAATTCACATAAAAAATGATGAAAAATCTTTCAAGCATTCCGATTATAAGTTCTTTTAGAGATATATTTTCACTTCGGAGGAAAAAATTTAAAAATGGGTCGATGATTCTGTTAAGCGTTAATGATACTATAATGCCTATCATAAATGGTGACTACGGAATATAATACATCCCGAGAAGCCCTATTGGTTAGTGCCAATCTTCACGTCCTAATTGTATCGCCTGTGCCACCATTTACGACCGGTTGAATACTGTATGCTGTGTGCACGAAGAAATATTGATTTATGCATATTTTTCAAGTAAATAACATTAGCATAATGCGATCTTTGAGTTAATATCGGAAGGAACAAGGAATATGTCCAAAAGAATTTTTTAAAAACCATCCTGGATTGGACAGCGTATTTATATGGTATAATATTATAGATTACAGACTAAAATAAGCAAACGTTCATTAACCCCTCGTACATATATCCTCCGTGCACAAAACGAACAGTAGATGGAAGATTTTTCAGTAGAGTCTCTCATAAGATGAATATGTCTTTATAAAAAGTTTTAAGCCCTTCACTAATTAAATCTAATAAAAATGTTGCATAATTTTCATGTTTTTATTAATGATTAATGGACAGCGTGATACTCATGTAATTAATTACCCAAATTTATGTCATAAATATACCAAAACAACTCATTTCAAAATCTCCTTCAAATAAAATGCATCGTCATTGGAATCGTAAATGTATACATTACCAAATTGCATATACAATTATGACACGGTACGAAACGTGGAGAAAAATTTAGATTCACGTTGACCTCAATGTTACTGTAAAAATAGAATAGTGTCACAATTATGCAATGAATTAGAAATTTGACCGTGTCTTTTTTTCAGTATTCCACAATCTGTCAATTCTGCATTTATGACCAATGTTGGCACCAAGCATACCCAACATAAAAAGTTTTTCAATGAACAATTATTTCATTTTTATGTTATACATTTCAATTGTTAGGTTGATTGCTTTAAGAATAGCAAACTAAATAATGCTGTCTAATATAATCACCGATAAAAAATACAAAATTTACGAAATATTACCGACTGTCAGCATGTCGATAATGAAAGTCGCGAATTTCCCATTTTGTCGACAATCACATTATCATCACGATTTTAACCCAAATTGCTACTGACAAAACGTGCTCATGAAGATCACCAGCTAACGCTCAGTCACGTTGCTCTACGTCAGTATCCAATTATCCAAATAATAAAAATATTGACATACGAACACAGTACAAAGTGGAATTATCAATGAATCACCGCGCTTGTATCCCAAAGTGTAAATAAAAAGAACGCGAAGAACATCACCACGCGTAAATGACCAAAAAGATAAAATCAAGCTCTTCACTTACGAGGGTCTCTACTGTATTTATTCTATAATACAATTAAGCTTTGTACATTTTATTGCTAATCTCTCCATTTTCCGTTTTTCTTTAATTTTTTCTACAAAGCGCTGCATGTTTCTTTGTCATCGATCTTGCTCATCACGTTCTCGGTTACATTATTATGCATACTTCTTTTTTTTTACATTATCTCACACTAAATGCTCTAACGTCCTTTTTTTTGTTTGTTTAACTCACGCAACCAACTCCCCGAAGAAGCGTATCTTCCTGTGGCAGGTGTCGAGGAGAGATAACCGTGAGGATACGGAGCCTCCGGTGCTTCCACTGGAGTTGCCAGAGGAAGAATGATGGACGGGTGTCGTAGGTGCGGAGGCCGTTGACGAAGAGGTCTCTAGTAAAGCGACTGCACCGCGAGCGGGTGAGCGCAACATTGCACTGATGCTGGTAGCCGTGTTGGTAATAACGGTGTTTCCACCGCTGGAATTTCCAGAATTAGAAAATCCAGTAGAATTACCTGCGACGACGTTGTTGGTCGTCGAGGTGTTGTTGATCGTAGGGTTCGTCCCGGCCTCCGAGGAGTCTTCGCCCGCGCCGACGACGATTTTTTCACGGGCGCTTGGTATGCACCAAATCTTGCACGCTTATCATTTAACGTTTTACAGAAGAAAAAGGTCCGAAAACAACGTGACGACGTCAACGACTAGTTCGCGTGTCGGTAAATAACCAATTTTTTTTTACGTATTCGTGCAAGTATTATTATGTCTCTGATAGTAGATTCATCACTTTACATAATCGCGAACGACGTGTAGAAAATCGTTCCACCAACTGACGACTCGACGCAACGACAATTGATCGATATTTCATTGAGGCTGAAGATATGGCTGCGGTTGAGTTGCTGATCGGTTTAGATGATACGCTGTTATCGTCACGCAACGATGCGCGCCATGGATATAGGCAAGATTCACTTTTGTTATTATTACTTTTTTGTCCAGTTATTTAAGGCGTTTATTGTTGTATTAACTGTTATTATTATTATTACCGTTATTATCGTATCATTCGGCGTCTTTGGTGGATGAGCGTGACCCGTCCGGGGTTTTCTGTTTTTTTAGGCACTGCGTTTTATTTTTCGTAACGTTGTTTTTTTTTGTCTTAATACCATCGACCCAAGAAGATATTATAATGTTGAACGTCGTAGTTGTATTATGGACTCTTGGACACGTGTCCGAGTACAAAGCTCGCCGGACTAGCGACGATCGAGCGGGGATTTCGGCATTATCGATCCTCCTTCGCGCCTTAACTCTCCGATATCTGTGGAACGTTTGAACGAGGACTGCGCTCCTCGACGACTACGTGCAGGATTTTCGGATGCCAGACTGACGCGCACCTCTATTTCGGCCACGGCTGTGGAAGAAGACGACTTCGAGCGGTTCCGGAACTAGGTCGGAGAAGCTTTGGCCTAACCTGGAGTCAACATTACACAAGAATGCCGGGTTAATCCAGGCGCAATTACGGATAAACAACTAACGTTTACTTCGCTCTCTCAATTTAGTATGTAGCTGGTATATCAAGACCGAGGTTAGTCAAGTGTACACGGAAAAAACGACTTGATTGCGGTAACGAAAAAAAAAGTTGGACCAACGAAGTGTTTTAGTGTTCTGTAGGACAGATAATTATTTGGTTGGATCAACTAATTTCAGATTGTTGGCTCTGTGTTGTCACTCGAACCAAGTGGTTAGTTGAGACAAGTACTATTGAACGCCTCAATTCTCTAATTTAGTTGAAATATGAATGAATTTCGTCGTGACCTATTCGAGTCAACCAAGTCTAAATAGTAAATGTGACTAATACCGGGTCGTTATACCGACACTCAGAGAAAGGAATAGTACCGTCAACTATATATATATAGTCAAGGTACCTTTGTTTCTACAGAACTAAATTTATTCCCGTTAAGTTCGACTTGGTTCATCTGACAAAATCTGTTAGCTTGAAACAAAGTCATAATCAAGTTCAAATTACCACTCCGATTCAACCATATGAATTGTTAGCTGAATTACATCAAAGTTAATTCAACTGAATAATGGTTTTACCGAGCTGCATGGTTTTTTGATTCTTTGACTAATTTTATTGGTTCATTCAAAAAAGATTTAGTTTTATTTAACAATTCAATGAGTTAATAGAAAGAAAGTTATTTAGTTCAAGCCGTCTCGTTACTTACTTAATGGATACAGACCAATTGGTCGAAGTAACCAAACATTTTCTTGTATGATAGGGACATTCGTTTGATTCACCCGTTATTTCTTATAATTACGTCAGGATCTAAAATAACAAACAGTCCATACACTGTAAAAAAAGATTGTAAATTTAATGTACTTATGTATATGAAATTTACAAATTTTGTGCATGAAACTGTGATTCATGTACCGAGTGCTGTAAATTTACAAATCTATCGTGAAATTAATGTACCTGCATTGGAATTTAAGAGAAATTCATTGTAAATATACAAAACTTGATCAGTAACTGTATAATTATATGACAAGTTTTTGAAAATTCCTGCACTGCAGTCGATTTTTGTAGAAAAATCACCTAACTTTACGAATATCTTGTAACTTAGATTTCAAACACCCACACTGTAAAAAAAGACTTGAAATTTAATGTACTTAAGCTTATGAAATTTAAAGACTTTGTACTTAAAACTGTGATTCAAGTACTGAGTGCTGTAAATTTCCATTTCGTTTTCGAAATTAATGTACCTAACTGTAAATTTAAGCAATATTTATTGTGAATTTACAAATCTTGAAACACGTATACAATGTTTTGTATTCGTGTTCTGTTACTGTAAAAAAAAGTTGATAATACGCTGTTAAAAATGTCGGTAACAGTAAAAAATGAATATGTCAATGATAAGTACGGTTAAGAGAATAATATATGTATAACTCTTATGCCATTTTAATATCTTAAACTACCAAGTCATTGATAGCGTAGTTGGTAGCGTGCGTCCGTAGTTAGGTACTTAGATAGGTAGGTCGTAGGTTCAAACCCCGGGGTAGACGAAAAATTTCTTTAGCAAAAACCAATACCCGATAATTTCTAATGATGTAAGATGTCTGAAAAAATAATGCCTGAGTAATGGTTCTATTTTCTTTTGTTTTTAAACCCATCTTACATTTCCAACATATACAATCAGCTAAACATTTAATAAATTCAAGCTCAGTTAGGTTTGAAACTACCCGAAAAAGAGTTCATTAAAATCTGCGTGTTTTCGAGTGAATTAAAATTAGATTTTATTTAACTAAATCATTGTTTGGGATTCAACTAAATCCTATGGTCATCCCAAACATACATTTCGTCCGCTCCATTTGACTGCAGGATTTAGTTCACTCAAACAGATTTCCTTCGACGGTACTATACCTTTCTCTGAGTGGACGAATATGATGGTTGTGGAAACAAATTTTCACCAAACTAATAAATAGTTAGTTGGCCCAAAGAAGCCGTGTTTTCCGTGTATTTTCGTCAAGACAAAAATCGTAGAAAACTTCGAAGTGATTTTAAGATCAATTGATACCAAGTTTTTTTACTTTCTTTAACGCAATCAGTGACTCAGTATTAGCAACTATTTATACCAAGCTGCGCTCAAATTAATTCGATGGTGTAGACAAGTTGCAGACTCACTGACCGGTTAAACCTTCAAATTAAGAGTAAAATTGAAAGTGTCCCGCTGAGGGCAGAATAACATTATTTTCCTAATTCCGTCCCTATGTCATCAGTACTTATTTATACTGCCGTGATAGTCGTTTTATGTACTAGAAGAAAATTATGGTATTAGTAACTATGAAATGACAACTACTTATTTTTAGTTTGTATAACCAGTTTTTTTTATAGTTGCCATGACGATCAAATAGGCACGATAACTATTTTCATAGTTACCGTAAATATTAAAAACTGTAAAAAACGTAGCATCGACTAAAAATTAATAGTTCTTACTTTATAGTTCACTATACTATTATGATTTCTCTGAGTGCACTATCACGACAAACGGAGGAAGAAAAATCCCTTTTATCTTACTTTTTATCCAATAATCTATCCAATTGATTGAACGAACCATTACCAAAGTAAATAGAGGAACCACCGGATTCAACTATCCGTCTGTTTAATGAAGGAAAATCCCTTTAAATCAAGAAAATATTTTTATACCTTTTATCGACCTCACTAAAGAGTTTTCCGAGATCTCTGAAAAAAGTATTTTTAGTCAGAGTTCATAGAACAAAAACCGGAGGTGAGTCCATCAGTGTCTATCGAACATCCTTTTTTTATCTACGGATTTGTGGACTTTTTCTGGCCACAAACAAAACGAGACTACGGGACGCACTATGTACTATGCAGATGTGTCGAAATGGTCAATCGTCGCTAGCAATGGCTACGGTAAATATATCGGGCTCGACGCGAAAAGCCTATAAAACGAATCGTGGTGTGTGCGACGAAACGGATGGTCAAGTAATGAAAATGTGTGGTACCACGTGGGCTCCTAACTCCGACAAACTCGTGTGAAACCAGGACACGAAAACAAAGTACAGTAAAACTTGGTTTCCACTCCAATTCAGTAGCTATTTGTAAGCTCGTCTCAGATATCGTTAGTTTGTTGGATAGTTCGCTCTCGAAACTATTACTGGTGAAACAAAATTTAACAACAGTGATAAAGAAGAATTTTGCGAGAAGACGTGGTTTTAATTAAGGAAAACTTGTAAGAACTTCCAGAAAATATATATCGAACCAACACTGAGAGAAATCGTCATAGTACAGTTAAGTATAAAGTGACAACTATTGATTTTTAGTCCTTATATAGTTACGGTGACTGTAAAAATAGTTTTTAAAACTAATTAAGTGGCAACAACTATGTTTTTACCAACTACTAATGAATAGTTGTCACTTTATGGTTACTAATACCATAATTTTCTCTCAGTAAACTTCCACCATTCGAGACCAGGGTATATATGTATGTATGTATATATGTATACATACACTATATAATACAAAGAAATATCGATATATATTGCTTATAGATTACATATCGAAATAGATATCTTCGTCTCTGTCACGGAGGAAAAAGATTGGTTGGGCGAACAACGTTTTCCAGTTAATGCGCCGGAGTTTTTTCAAATCAGTTCCGACAACTCATTTATTAATTTTACCCAATCACTTCGAATGGTAGCCGCAACTATTCACGATTATTTCTCATTATGTAGTATACACGTCAAATCCAGTGGCTGCTATTCGAATCTTTGGGAATACATATGTAATGCGTGTAAATCCAATGGCTACCATTCGAATTTTTAGGAATACATGTGTAATGCATCACTGAAGGCCAAGACATTTAAAAATCATGTAAATTCAACATTGCTGCAATTTCTTTTATCTTTTATCTTATTGGAAAATATCATTAGGCAATCACAAGAAGTGAAATATATTATAAATGGCAATTTTTTTTTGTTGCCACATTTATTTGCGCCAATATTTCTTTTCACTTTGACACATTTCATCAGGTAAGGTTGTGTTGCTGGACCACATTAGATTTAAAAAATTGAACTCTTTTCACCGAAAGATTCTATTAAGTTAAAGTATACAAATTACAATTGCAAATTGCTTCGCAGAGATTACGACATATTTGGTAAACAAAGCTTCCTCTACGAGGAAGCGAAAGTGTTAGTACGCAGGAAAAGAAAATAATGTAAAGGTAAGTTCCTCTGTGAAAAACTTTGCGATGGGAATTCTCATATCAGGATCACGCAGAGTCTTCCTACAAAGAAAACTGGACCCTGCGAAACATGCTTGCTTTAGAGACTTAACTAGAACTCTATATCAAGTGCAAAATAAAATATATATTTGTACACACCGAGAGAAAAAGTTTCCTTGTTCAAATAAATGTCTTTGAAATCCCAACCTAAGAAACATTTGAGAAATTCAACGAAATGTAGTGACACTAATTTAAAGAATTTTTTCCTTAGAACAAAGAAATCTGTTTTTTTTTTTTTTTTTTTTTCTCTCTTCTTCTTCCAAAGAACCTAACCTATAGAATCGCGTACCGCGAAACGGCAGACGTTAGGTTAAAAAATAACTCTCCATGCCAGAAAACGTTTCTGTGAGTTTTTATTAATTAATTTTACTCGCTGAGACCAGCTTCCGCGAGAAACATTGAACCGCACCGATCCAACCAGTACCGACGACTGAGGCGGCGCGACAGACGCGCTCGCGCCAACCAGTGGCGGACCTGATACAGTCAAGGAAATCGTTTCTTTAACCCAAAGACACCGTTTTCTTGAATCAATGAAAACGTCTCTTCGGTTACGCTTCTCAAGCAAATGTTTCTTTAAAGGCAATGGAATGTTCTCTTTGAAAGTCAAAGGCAATATTTCATTGAAAACAATTAAATATTTCTTTGGAATCAAAGAAAAAAATTCACCTATTTCTTTGAATCAACGAAACTTATTCTCTCGGTGCAGTTGGCTACAATAAGAAAAGGTACACTCAAGAAAATATTTTTCTTTCTATATTCGGATCCACATTACTATTTATTAATTAAAGTTTGATGAAGTGAAAAATGGGCACTTATGCGTGTTTCTTCTATATAACCTGCAAAACGATGTTTTAGAAGTCTTAATTACTTCTAGGGAGGGAGGGAGGGAGGGAGAAAAGAGTTTGAACGCTTTCTTCCGTTGTGATAGACGATCGACAAACGAGGCATGGTATATCGGTTATTCGATGTCAAAGATGAGTGAAGACAATTGTATATAACAGGTGTAAGGAAAAGTTACGAATTTGTTTGCTCATGGCTCATTATTTTTACCCATTGGTTGTTAATCACTGGTGTACATGTTGGGAATATCATAATTGGATATAAATAAAGCACGGATACATAAACGAAATTTAAGATACGAAAGTTACATAATATTGAAGTGGTTATATATTGAACAGAAAGTAAATTGAACAATAATCTTCAAGCCATTCAATTTTTACCATTACATTAACTTTTTTGTTTCCTGAAAGACTGGATACTTAATAATTGAACTAAATAAATTAAAGCGACGACAAGTTGAACCGAAAGTCAGACTTGAACAAAGATTTGTGCAATTGTAAAAATTGCCAGTAATTGTTTTTAAACTTTTTGTTTACTACTTAAATTAGAGTTTCGCATAATGCTGATAAAAAGAAGTTTCTATTTTTTTTAAACAAATTATCGTTTCCTAGAAATAAATAACTGATTAATGGACAGTTTAGCTTCATATATCATTCATTGAAAGAAACGTATCTTCTATACTTTTTTTATTATTGCAATTTCCACGAAAATAATTATATCTAAATGGAGGACATTTCGGCTCCATCTGAATATTTAATTTCAACTTCCCAACTCAAAGCACTCCTATAGAATTTTGCAGATGTTCAATTTGATTAATTTTAAGAAGTTATTGGTTTTTAATTATTATTTTACTAAATTCTCCATCATTTTTAGGACCAATCCAATCCCGAGTTAAAAATATCAATCGAAATATATTATGATTGAAATGAATCTTACGCCGCAAGAGAGCACATATAACCTTTGAGTAGTTCTCTGCATTATCGATATTGACGACTGGAGGTAAATATAGCCAAGTGAGGTCGAATAAAGCATAAATTCTCATTCCTTGCCTGGCTATACGCGTCGTCTATAAACGTTAATTATGATGCCAAGCGAAGCTGCTGGTCGCCGCCTCAGGCATGATAAAGGAAATCACGAGACTTTCGCCCACGTTGTGGTACTTTCTACCTCAATATAATAACACAATTGTAAGAAGTTATGCGCAAAACGAGAGGAGTCAACCAAGATTCAAAAATGTGTAATTGAGTCATGCGACTTCGCACGACAAAATAGCAGAATCCGGCAAGTATCACCAGTATACGAACGTACGTATGTACATACATACATACATACATACATACATAGATACATACATACATACATACACACATATATATATATATATATATATATTCCAGTACATTATGTTACAGTAAAAATAAAGTACACACCTTGAATTTAAATGACGAAGCGTCAAGAGGCATGTGATATATAATAAATCCTGATATGCGAATACTTCTTCCAGCAACATAGACCGGACGTTAACAGGATAAGGGTTCCCTTTTTTTATCTCTCCGATGAATTCAAAGGTTCTTATGTGTGTGACGCCAAGTGACGTCAAAAAGGATAAGGAAGACGAGAGAAGATCACGCAAATTGGCGACAATTTAGGCATTTTGTTTAACTCATCTTGTTAAAAAAATTAAAATTAATTGTAACTTTTCAATTACAGTGATTTTTATTGCCGAAAATTTTATCGAGTGTTTTTAACGTATGTCTAAAATAATAGCTAATCCCGTAACACGGCAAATATGCTACTTTCATTGAATAAACTTGCACTCCTGGTGCAATTCCTCAGTTTGTAGGTTTTCAAGAAATGTTTCGATCTTAGTTTAACAAAATGTCTTCAACCCTTAAACGGCCAAGCCTCTTTTCCATCAAGAAACATCATTATTCTTCACTGCTCGAGATATTTCTTTATAAAAGTATATCGCCAATGTGAGTTTTGAAAAATTTTGTTGTTCAATTCTAGCACAAAAAAAAAATTAATTGAAAATCTGGTCGAAAAAATTTCATTTATGTGTAGCAAATATGCTACAAAGGCAGTTATAGGGTTAAAAATCACTATTCGTCTGAGGCAGCCAATATGCTACCTTGACAATCAAGAGACTAATACGTGAACTTAATTTTTCGCTGAAACGGTTCCGTCCGACATGTAAATTGAAGTTGCGTACCAAAAAAGTGGAAAACACACATAATGCGTTTAACTTTATGAGAATGCACTAAAATTGAAATTGTGATTAATCTTAACAATAAAAATAATGGTTTTCTTTCTGTGGCTTCCACGGAATTTACAAAAAATTCAAAATCTCATAATCTTCTGAGCCTTGCACAACTGAAGCTGCGAGTTGTCAAGAGACGTGTGACATGAACTAATAATTCCGATTATTTTTCCCATCCAAATTTCGACCAATAGAATTGCACCATTCGTCGTCACGTGGTACAACCTAAACGGCATTATACTGCTAATTTTTTTGATAATTTTGTCTGTTGCTATATATACAAAACAAAAGATCATTCAGCCGCGCTAACCATCTGTCAAACGGCCAGATTGAATTCAATTGCGACAGTCGAAGGATTTTATCAAACATAAATCGTAAGTTTCGTCTCATGGTGCAATTCCATTGGTCGCAATTTGGATGGGAAAAAAAATCCCCCGAATACCACTCGAGCTTTGAAGTTAATCTGATATTTTCCTCAAGGTTCCCTAAATACAAATGAGCTCGTCAAGTTTTCCAGAAAAATTAAACCTGGGACACTTGACTCGTTCATTTGTTTGCAACGAACCTATCGGGAAATATCCGATCATTTCGAAGCTCTTGTGGTATTACAAATGAATATTCATGACAACAGTCTATATATATATATACTGTTATATATATATTGTTATATATATATACTCCATGACATCGGGGTGGGGACGTGGTATTTGTTTGTAAAACACTCGAATGTATTGAAGGGTTCTTACGCGCTCGAGTGCAAGTGACGAAGCCAGAAACGTGGAGAAAGAGCATGAAGGAAGACTCGAACAAGAACAAGAACGAACAGAAGGTCACGAAGCTTTCTGACTTCGAAGAGTCAAGTTTCGAGGTGACCCGGAAGATCCCTGGAGGGGGCTGCAGGGTCACAGATATCGTTGGAGGATATTTAACAAGTAATTCTTTAAGACCACGTGCATGTTACGCGCTTTTTCCTTTACAAATGTAACCCACGAAAAAATTTCTTATATTTTAGTATTGTAAGTACTATTAGTACGCTGTAAAGTATTGCGTTGAAAAAACTTGTGGTACAACGAAGTACGAAGAGGAGCCGTCGGCTCGCCGGCGAGGCGCTCGAAACGCGACTGACCTGCTCCGAGGCGCACGCCACGATCCGTGCGGCCGAACTCCGGCGTGCGCCGCGTGTGTGGCGCCCTTCCTCTACTCTCCACCAGCAGCAGCACCACCACTACATCAGCCGCTATGCCACACACCGCAGCAAGCAATGTCGCCACCCCCGCAGTAACTGCTTGTTTGGCGTAGGGCTGTGCAGGATAGCGACAACGAGGGAGAGAGAAGGGACAACAGAGAAAGAAGCGAAGGACGGCGGCAATGCGACGGTGGTTGCGCCGCGACGCCCCCCACTTCTCCGGATCAGCTGTGACGACGACTCGAGTCAGCTGACTACGACCGGCCCCTCTGGCACCGCTGCGACAATCGATACTCCACTCTCCTCTTCGTTGACGTGCTCTCCGTGCAGCACACGCCAGCGGCAACTCTGTCAGTAGGCGCTCTTCTCTTTCCCTCCTCCTTAGACTCTTCTTTCTTTTTACGTCAGCTACTTACTGCTGTATCTGAGCCGGAAAAATGCACCGCTAAACGACGAAATTCTTGCGATTTTTGCGACTATACGGTGCCAGCAAAATACTGGCTTATGGGGTCTTGCAACTTTTGAAATTGACTTTTTACGTTATGAAAAAAGACTAAGACTAAGAACTTCTTTGTTCCTTTTTAATTGCCCCGATGGTGGATTTTAAATAAAAAAAGTGTGTGAAATTAAGACGATTTTTGCAAATTGAATACTGTGTCGTGTTATATCTTGGCCAGATCAACTCCTAGGAAAAAAAAAAACATATCTGCCTTTTCTGTTTCTTTTTCGATTATCTAGTGGTGGGTTAATCCGGATTTTTTTAAACGCAAAGTAATATTTTTTTTGACATTTTGAAACTTTTTCCGGCGATATCTTTGCCGGATCAACTAGTCAGATCGAGAAGAAAATATTATTTCTTCTGAAAACGCCTAAAAAAGTATTGATTCTCTACTTTCTTTTTATTCACCTCATGAATTATTTAATTTTTTGTAAAGTATGAGTTTTATCCCCAGGATCGCTTTAAAAAAAATTCATGTAAATTCAATGAAATTTAAATGGACAAAGTTTTCAACAAAAACATGGTTGAATTCGTAATTAATTTTTAATCAGAAAGGTTGAGTGGATTTCGTCAATTGACCTAGATACAAAACATTTAGGGCAGACCCTAATTACGTAAGTACTGAGCAAATGGCTGCATTGCGCTACGAGTTTACCGCGAATATACGTTTTGCTAAGTGGAAGTCTCCAGTGAAATGCTACCCAGGAATACTTGAAAATTCACTTGGATTTCAATCTTGTTATTTTTATTTAATGGTTGTTCCTAGGACAGAAGTTTTATTTTCTGATGAAACTTTTCTTCCATATTTCTCTCATTCATGAGTAGACGCATTCATCCCGTTAGACATGTTCGTTCCTCTATAAAATAGGACTTCTCTATCACAATCGCACATATAAGTTCGCAAAATCGGCACGCGTTCCGATTCGAAT
Source organism: Tromatobia lineatoria (assembly GCA_949699805.1). Lineage (NCBI taxonomy): Eukaryota > Metazoa > Arthropoda > Insecta > Hymenoptera > Ichneumonidae > Tromatobia > Tromatobia lineatoria. Next base: position 9,447,059 of record OX453034.1, read on the forward strand.
CAGTGTATTACTACCGTCTCTTTTACTGCGTTAACAGACGCAAATCTTTCGACGAAGAATATGCACTGCATGTATATTATATATAAAGGTCGTGTTGTTCCTGGAACACCAAACGGAATGTCAAATCCCTCAGATTAGTTCTAAGAATCCAGTGCCTCGACTCTCACTAATATACCAGTAAAAAAAGATCAGATCGACACTGAGTGAAAAATCTGACATTTGATATACAGGACATCCAGCATCCAATAAAATACCAAGAGAATGAATAACTGTAGAGGACAACGATCACAGCCGAAACGTATAAAGAAACGACTGTTTCATTCTTCGGTCGCCAATAGCCGATTAACCTCTACAATTTTCGTGACTATAAATAGGCAATTAGGAAACCTTTATAATTAATTCAATGAAAGAAAAATAAGTTTATCGATGTACAATATTTTCAGCAAAGGTTGTTTTTATATTTGGAATAAATTGTATTTTTCGTCTAGAAGGGAGTTTTTGGTTCGGCAATTCACCTTTTTCGCACTAGCAACAACGTGCTTACTTCGCTCGCAATATTTTCTTTTCATTTGTCATTTCTTGTGACTAAGCATGATATCTGCAAGTTTTACAATTCGTGATCCGAAGTAACGCAATTTCTGCTTCAGTGTTTCGATATAATCGACTTTCGATGTGTCACGTCTTTTTTAAGGAACACACAATAAAAAGTGTTTTATTTCACAAGTGCGGCAAATATAGCCATTTACAACGCGCGCGATGCGTCACTCTGCGTTATCACAATAGTCTGAAGTTGGCGTTACGTTGAAGCCATCGACGACCAATCAGAATGTTTGAAAACTGGCTTCAGTTTTCGATGTTTCAACTTTCTATGTGCCATGTCTTTTTTAAGAGAGGATATCTCTATAAATCTACATTGATTCGAATTCATTCACGTTAATCTCAAAGCCTCGTGATAAGTTAACGAAATGTTGAATGTTCATTTATACAAATCTTACATTAGAGGAAGGCATAACAAAATTTCCCGGGTAATCGAATGTATACGTGTTTCTTGAGCTATGGCATCTCTTGAGCTATGCTCATAATGATATATTTCTCGAGCTAAATGCACAACGGCGCGTGACAAAAATATTTTTATGCTTCGAAACTGTGACGATAGGCACTCAAGAAGAGAGCGAAAAAGGAAGAGGGAGAGAGAGAAAGAGAGATAGAGAGTGAGTGAGTGAGAAGAAAGCAAGAAGTGTAAAGGGAGGCCGCGATTGGCGCCGGGAAACTCGCGGGAGAGGCAACATCGAAAGCATCAACACGGCGACCTGTCTATGTGGATTGCGATGGCAGTTGGATCGATGCTTGAAGGCGCCCGTGGGTCGCGCTTCTTCGGCGGTAGAGGCGGCGTCGTTGAGACGACGCTCGTCCTCTATGGACCACGCGAGCAATGAAGTTGTTCCCTCTGTTTGTTTACTCATTCCCGAAGCACTCTGTCTCTCCCCTTGTCAAATCGCCGCGGACGGATCACCCTGTAGGCGGAAGAGATGCCGTTCTGTTGTTATCGTCCCTATTACGCCATCATATATAACGTTCCCGATTATTATCTAACTGCATTCAACCGTGTATTCAACAGGAGTACACCAAAAGGTTTTCACTTTGCTATACGAATTCATGAGTTCTTAGCATAATTGGAAATGTAAAGTAAATAATTTCATACTTGTATCGGATTTTCTCAATGAGCAAATGTGAAAGTTGCTACTTTACTAAACACCGAACGCAAGGAAATAATAAATATAATGCCTTAAGTTTTTTCAGATGCATAATAGTATGTTACTGAAGATGGGACTTTTCCTAACGAACAGCACGAGCCGAAGGCGAGTGTTGCAATCAAACGAGTTGAGAAAAAGTTTCTCGCACGAGTTTCGTATACAAATTCATTTCACTAGTGCGAGAAGTGCGATTTCTCGCACGCGAAGCGTGGTTTCCACTTCTGGTACTCGTGAAATAAAATTGTATACAATTTGTATTGTTCGTTAAGCAAACTCACCCTTGTCAGAAGGTGAGTTTGACCGCAGTCAAATCGTAATATACTATTATTTCACGAGTGTGAGAAGTACGCGCTTCTCGCACGGAATTGCATAAATAATGTTATCTTCATAATAATCCACATGGCTTAATATTTTATGAGATTCAAAAAATAAATTAAATTGACGGGATTCACAGAAATTTCAGTTTAGAAAACTTTCTTCTTCTTAGTTAAGTTTAAAGTGAAATAAGCTCGCCGGTATGTCAAGCCTTTCTAATATTTTTTACATCCCAATGAAAAAAAAACTATGCCTCATGAAATCTTAATTTCGGACCGTCATATTTTTTATGTTTTAAGTATTTGTGAAGAGAGGAATGCCCATTTCCAGCGACGTTCCTCATTTTTATTTTTTGCGTTCTAAAAGGTAAAAAGGTTATAGGGAAGGATTATGTGTTATGAAATCAAAATTTCTTGAAGAACTATTTTTTTACGAATTCTTCTCTCAGAATTCCTGAAAAAAAAATGTCACGAATGCTGAAAAGAGAATAGATCTACAGGAATGAATTGTAGGTACGTCGTTCATCAATTCCATCGACTTTTAATAACCGTCAATTTTTATCGCTCCGTTTCAGAGTAAAACGAACCTCCGAACTTCACTTATTTATATAACTATTTTGAATATGCGAATAAAATATGCTAATACTTTATTTTATTCGTATCCCGTACCCGAGCAAAAAACTTGCCAAACGAGGAAAAATAATAACAATCGAAAGCTGCATATTCTCTAGTCTAATTAAAATTATATCACGAGCGTAATTTTGAGCTATATATACTGGAATAATAGGAAACCTAGCACGTGTCTCTCCAGGCTACACGACAGACTTTTTACCTCCGAGAGATGATTTTCCAGGTCGAAAGGTCGTCTTGTTTGGATTAAAGGGACGACAGCGAACGGAAGAAAAGCGAAGACACGGCTTGAGAGAAGATGTATGTTGATATCACGCCAGCAGTTTTAGATAACGTACATGGGATGTTCGGAGTAGATATGGTACAATGACTAAAATGCGATTTCGGCTCGTTTTCCATAACAGATATGACAGGGAACTGACCCTTTCTGTCCTTTATTCACAGCTGGGTGAAGGTAAATTGAAATTGCTGATATTAGATCTCTCAACCCCGCCGATCCGTTTTATATTCTCGTTTTCATATAGATATATATCGTCGCGAAAAGGTTTAGATGTATCTGCTCAATTGCTGATTCTTTTGACGGCATGAATTATAGGATTCATTTTCGCAACTTCTGACTCGTATCATTTTGACTTGTGACAATAGGCAGGCGTTAATTGGAATTGAGAGTGGAAAAAATAATAATGGAAAAACAACGATGACGGGGACGACGAGCTGCTCCTGGCTTCACTGCTCGAATTACATTCAAAATGACGCGTACTGAACGTTTAATTAAGTTAAGTACTCCTGGTCCAATCATGTTAGGAAGCGAAGCTTGTCGCCTTTTTCTCCTGGTCTTCGAGGGAACACGAGAAGCGGTTCCGATCAGCAGACGATCGTCTCTATATCTATAAGTTTCGAACATGTGAATAAAGACTTCATTTGCGTTATCGATCTGGTTCGTTCGCTTCGCCAGGAATACAAAATTACAGGGGTCAAGACAAAATGTTTTGTCAGTAAAGTTGAGAGGACTATGCAATTGAAGTGTAATTTTACTTATTAGATAAACGGAAAAAAAATTACCTGACAATAATGTTCATGCACACTGTAAAAAATATATAATTTGAGTATAAAATATGTGTTAACAAAACTTCAAGTGCATATATGTTGCATACTTAAAGGGTTCAATGAATGTTGAGGACTGGATGTTGATATTACGATTCTTGTCGTGTACCAACCGAAGTATGACAAAAAATTTTACGATCATTACAAATATATATATATATATATATATATATATATATATATATATATATTATTCATCATCAAGTATATAATTTTACCATTCTACTTAATTTATAATGAGTGTTGTACTAACGATCTTTTCGTCCTCTCGTATTGTAAATTTCATAATACTCGTCACAGTGAATTTACGATGTTTTTCAACAGTACATTTATTAAAACGATTCGCAAAACTATTTTTTACTTCCTATGGTGGATTAAGAATGCCATCTCGTTCTTCCAATCAATACTTCTGAGTATTTCCAAATCTCGTACTAAGATTTGCAATATTCGGTTTACCCGAAACTATCCGAAGTCGATCAAGGTTCGGGTAGTACGGGTACTTCGATTAGTTCGGGTACTTCGGTTAGTTCGGGTACTTCGGTAGTCATTATCATTTGGCATAATAATAATTCCAAAATGTTATCAACAAATAGGTAAAGAAAAATCGTTCAACACATTATCCGTCAACCTTACTTTTTTTGAGAATGAACGAATGAAAATTATATTTTAATTTTCCTAAACACGTATGAATTTTTTCTACCCAACAAAATCAGATTCCTGCGGAAATGATTTTTCTTCAGAAATGTGGGTTAATCCACAAATTTTTCATATGTGTTTCCCCTAAAACCAGCTATTACGCCCAAGAAGTTTCCAAACGATCGATCGAATAGATTCATGAATACAGCTCGAACATAAACAAAAAAGTGCACGAAACGCTGAAAAAAATTATACGTCTTTAGAAAAAATTACATATGATTTTCCTTCGAAATAAAAGTTATGTTAACGGCTCATCTGTTGAACAATTATTGTTTTCACCTACTTGTTAATTACATTTCGGAATTATTGTTATGCAAAATTAATCTTTTCAGCACTTTTTATACGCTCGATTTTTTCAGATTTTTATTCCATCGAGAAATGTTCGAAATTCTCTCTAAATTACTTACTTTTGAGACCGTTGAGCACCACTCAGCGCTAGAGCTACCTCAATTCAATTGCTTAAGAAGTTAAAGTCGATATTTGTATAGATTCACATTTTTCGAAATTAGAATCGATTCAAAATGATTTCGGTACCCTTTCTACAGCCAGTACGTATGAAAAAACATTTTTTATTAATTAACTCTGCCGTGCTTAATAACATGTTATTTTATAGGTTATATTTCGCTTTGTGCGTCTTAAAACCAATTTCTTTGAAATAAAAAAAATAACGTTCCACTCGTTTTGAGGGGTTAGGTGGGTTTCAAAATTTTTTTAAATCGTTTTTTTTGGTCTTATTGAATCATACAATATGTTTAGAATATTCTTCCAAAATTTCGAATCGATCCGAGAAAAATTCTAACAGATAGAAACTTCGGAAGTCCCGCCCACCTAATCATTCATCTAGCTCTTCAAAACTTTAATCGTGTTTTCCTCGAAACTCTGTTTTTAAAGTCGGTGGACACGATTTCTCGAAAAGTTATGAACCGATCTTGTTCAAATTGTGCACACTTCCTCAATATAACATTATCTAGAGCTTGAGCGAAGGATTTTTATTATTATTATTACACCGTACTTGCCGAAGCAATACATGGTGAAGATTTGATGACCCTGAAGATTTCTGCATCTGCAAAAAACAAAAATTTTTAAGCCGTTACGGCGCAACGCTGCGGCGAATTTCGAGATTGCCGAGAATTCCTTTGCTAAGGCACTTTTGTACGTCTCACGATTCTCTAGTGCCACTTTTTTTTTTTTATGATTTAAAAAAATTCGCAGCTATTTTAACCCCTTTTTCTACTGTTTCAGCCGTACCGCTTCACCAGTGCACAGAAGGAAACATTTTCGACGGGACACTTCTACGTTTTGCGATTCTCTAGTGGCGCCTATTGTTAGTTTTTTTATAATGATTTTTTTTTTAATTGGCATTTTGTTTTTTATTAATAGGATATTTTTTTTAATTGGCAGACATTTTCATCAAATTAATTATTACGATGCGTATCTATCCACTGAGTGCACAAGTCACACTTGTAGATATAGAGCGGATTTTCAATCTCTTTGTACGATTTCCCCAGGTGGCCCAAGCAACTTAAGTGGGTCGATCGTTTGCAGTGATCGCATTCAACCCAGGTATTAATCTTTTGGGTTTCAATGCAACCACAACGCAAACATCGTTCTGAAACGTTGAGCTTACTGACGCATGCACTGTGTGCACGCGTAGCTGGTCCGTCTCAACGGGACGAATTTTTAACTAATAATAATAATTAATAATTTTTAATTTTAGGCTTCACTGGTGAAGCGGTACGGCTGAAACATTAGGAAAAGGGGCTAAAATGGCTGCCAATTTTTCAAAATCATTTTTAAAAAAACTAGAAATAGGCGCCACTAGAGAATCGCAAAACGTAAAAATGTACTGTGGAAAATGTTTTTTTTTGTACACTGGTGAAGCGGTACGGCTGAAACATTTTAAAAAAAGGGGCTACAATGGCTGCCAATTATATAAAATCATCAAAAAATGATACTAAAAATAGGCGCCACTAGAGAATCGCAAAACGTAAAAATGTGCGGTGGAATTTTTTTTTATGCACTAGTGAAGCGGTTTCGCTCAAACAAAAAAAAAGAGACAAAAATGGCTGCCAATTTTTTTAAATCATCGAAAAAAAAGGCGCCACTAGAGAATTGCGAATCTGAAAAATGTGCAACGGAAAATGTTTTTTTTTGTGCACTGGTGAAGCAGTACAGTTGAAAATTTTTAAAAAAGGTCTAAAATGGCTGCCAATTTTTCGAACGCATAAAAAAAAATAGCCGCCACCAGAGAATCGTGAGACGTACGGAAGTTCTTTAGCAAAATATTCTCGGCCGCAGCGTTGCGCCGTGACGGCTTGAAAACTTTTTTTGTTTGCAGATGTAAAAAATGGGATCTATTGTTCACAACTCCGCAAAAAATTCAAATTATAAAAAAAATTCCTTCGTTTAAGCACGGGATCTATTCATGTGCTAACATTAATTTTTTTTGCGAGTTCAAGGGGAATGAACTCCCAACGGCTGAATTTTCGAGATTTTCAAACAAAAATTTCACAACGTACTCGTGAAATATGTATATTTAATATAATAACTCGTTTAAAAGTAATATTTCATAAGATATATTAAAATAAAATCAGTAAAAATACTTTTTTTTTTTGGGCCTCTGAAACCCACCCAACCCCTTGAGAAATGTTTTTTTTATTGAAAGTAACTACTTTTCACTGAGTTTGAGATTATTTAAATAAAATATCGTAGTCAAAATCAAGTATATTATTTTATGGGTGAATATTTCCGTGAAGCAAGGAAATTTTTTTCCTCGGTGTAATACTTTATTGATTTATTAATAAAATGTTGACAATATCGTAATTGGGACGTTCTTTTTATTTATCGTGACAAAGATTGACGAACTACACTGATGCCCGGACTGACGGAAGTACCCGAAGAATCCGAACTACCCGGATATCCGAGGTATCCGGATTTGAACTTCGAATCGATCACGTACAAATAGTCCGAGTATTCGAATGTTTTAATTACCCGTGAAAAAATACGAGCCCTAATTTGCAGCACACGTTATATTCGCAGGGCGTAGCGCATTCACATTGGAGAAAAGAAAGCCCGAATTCGTCACCTAGCGGCAGAGCGAGGGGTAGGATTCTCTTACATTGCCGCCGATTTTGACGTACGTCATCTGGTATAACTATAAATGTAGCGCTGAGTCTACGAAGTGATGAGCGATCGCCAACGACGGTCGATCGACTCTCTCTATCCCAATGCGTCTCGAATATCTTTGGTGCCTGGAAATACTACATCGATACCTTATCGTTACGAGCATCGTCCATCGAGGTGTCCTATAGGCTTGCGGCAAGGAGGCGATTGAACGCGAAAACAAATATTGGCTTGACCTTAATCGTGCGTTCTATGAATACCGGAAGTGTGAGATGCTCGCGACGGACATAGAATGTACGGTAGGAGTATGTCTATGCTAGGTGACGACAGTGGGTGGGTACATGTGGAGTGACGATACGCATCTGATGGCACCATCTTTCACATACACTATCCCTTCACACTTTCACCACCTTAAGCGTCAACATTGAGAAAATAATGTAAAAATATTTGATAGATGATGATAGCATAATAGCGAGCTCATGCAAAAATACCATTACAAAGTTTAAAAGAGCGTATTTTTTATAATCGGTGGACTTAATTATACGGTAAAGGAATCTCATATTGAATAGTCGCCTTTTTTAAACATTAGTTACCGCATTCCAAATTTTCTGCAGAAAATACAAATAAAATCCGATCGTACTCAATACTGAAATACTACGCTAAATTTGTATTTATATCATTTGTATCAAGCAATATTTGCACTTTTGAATTAAAACATCACTTTATTTACGGGATTGAAATGTTGAATGTCGATTTCCTAGGACCTTGATCAACTTTTTACCATTATTGACGAATTATTAACATTTGTAAATTTTTTAATTATTTATAGTGCAATAGCATAAAAAAACAGATGTGTAAATATTAAATGACTCTCCCCATTTCTCGTATTTACACTGGATAAGAAATGTCAACAGCCTTTTGAACAATTCGATTATGCATCGGATGAAAAATTCAGTGTCTGCAAATGTGTTCAATGTTTAATGGTACTTAAATATGCATTTGTCGACGATTAACCCATGTTCGAATTCTCGCACCGTGCGAATTAACATATTATTAATTTTTTTTTTACTTGGCGTCGAGTTGCTACTGCGACTCTTGATCTCTTTGTTGAACTTGTCGACACGTCGAGAGTGGCCTCACAATGACCTCAAAACATGCATCACTTTTTATTTCCATCTATGCGCATGAGTAACATTAACTGACGCCTCCGAAGCAGCGCAACGTGTACAAGTACGTTTGTATGCTGGCCGAGGTGCAATTACGTAATCCAACTTTTACTCGGGAGGGCGCGCGGCTGTGGTACGTGACATAGCGTTTTCTGTACGAATGCGATATGGCGCCTAGGTGTGAGCAGTTCGTGATACAAACGGAAGAAATAAAAACTGATGTGAGAAAACAATTCACACGTATACAAACTGAACTAGAATACATTTCGTGATTAACCGACATAACAATTAATCGACAGGTGCTAAAAGTGTTTTGAAGGTGCAAAAGAAAACGTCTTCTGTGGCCAATGCCCTAAATGATAGAAAAAAAAATTGAATAAGAATACATGAACAATACATTGATAACTAAATTATCATGTATTATTGCACCTATTAAATATAAGAATTCATTATAAAAAAAAATTCATCAATGATTATTTGTAATGATTACGGGGATTTGAAGATTACATTTTTTCCATTATAATTAATAATCGTTATTTGTTTAGAAAAGATTTTTTAGGAAGACTGGCAATTTTTTTAACCATTCTTAACTAACCTGCAGAAGCATGTAACGGTCTCCTCGGCAACGAAGGGCACCGAACTACCGATTGCCGAATACTTTGTGACTTTTCTACTCGCACCTCGTCCAAACATTGCCATATGTGCCGGATTATTATAACTATGAAACAAAATGCGCATCGAGCAACGATCGATAAAAAAAGACGAAACTCGGAGTTATCATATCGGAGTGGAAATTCAGGAAAATCTCACCACGACTACACGGGTAACAAACTCCGCGCGCGCAGCTTCGTCGAGCGCGAGGACGGTACTGATTCAACGTTTTTCCGGTGCGAGCTCGTCTCGGTGTATTGAGAAACGATACAAGTAAGATTGTATTCACGAGGTATAATCGTAGGCATAACTGGGTAAACCCCAGGGACGTGCACTCAGAGCAATCATGGTCGTCCAGGCAATAATTAAGATGCCGGTTAATTATATTGATGTTTCATTGATTTTATTATGAAGATGCTTCCTCCTAGAATTATACCTATTTTCGTAGAATTTTTTTTCGTGATTTTTGCAGCAGGTTAATAAAAGTTCTGTACGCGAGAGTCTGGGCACTTTATTTATAAAGATAAATACGAAATACACGAATTCCTGCTATCTTTTAAAACATATTCGGCTAATATTCGGTACACAAGATGGCATAAAAATCTTTGGGTTTGAATTTCACCACAATCGATAATCAAATGCAAATTCTATAACATAAAAAAAAAAGGAAAAAGTTGCATGGAAAATTCAAAAAAATCGGGAAAACAGTTTTAATTTGATTTTTACTCGACATTATTCAGGCATTGACTAGAAAATGGGCAGTATTGTAATCAACAGGGAAGTCTGCGATCACTTGTAAAATATCAAGAGAACCGAAATTATTATTTTCATCATTACGCACCCAAATGTCAGGATCACGAATAATTGAGCGACTACCAAAATTCTGGAGTTTTGGGAAAATGTCAATTTGTTGTTTTCAAACACTATACCGATGTATCTTGGTTGTAAGAACAGATAATTGCTATTCATTTACTCCAGACATAAAAATCCGAATATTTTTTTTCTTCATTTTTCCGAAATGATCTATCGAGATTTTCTTTTGAAATCGTCCATATTTGAAATCAACGGAAAATTTAGAAAGGTGCGCAATGTTAAAGTTCATTCGACCTTAAGGTAGTTTTACACTTAGGCACTAATAAGTAGCTATCGCGTCTGGCACGCGCGTGAAAAAAGGCTTCATCGTAGTGAATATTGGCAGTACATAGGAACTAAGGCCTCAAGAATAGTTACTACCCTGCAAAGACACGAAAGTTGAAGGTGGCCAATAACCCACGAGTTGCTAACAACTGTACCGCATATTGCGGCAACCAATGGTTAATGCAATTATGAGTGGTATCTTTCCCTGTGAAGCCGCACAAGTTGCCCCCAGCATAGACGCTTTAACTGTGTAATACACAAATTACACTGTAATTAGAAATAGTTACGTGTAGTACAGGCCAAAATAAAAGTACCCGTGAGCATAATATTTCTAGACGGTTTTGCAAAGAAATTTAACAATAATTATAGATTTTCCGAAATACACCAAAAGTAAGTCATTTACAGTGGATTTATCCTGGATATACGTGTGCTGAGAAGTCCGCAATTCCAGTATATTCCATATTCAAATTTGTATTCGAGGACTCGGATTTTTTTTACAAATAGTACATTCCCATTAGAAATGTATCTTACCACTTTTATATGTTTAAGAACATTTTTACACGTAAAAATTCAGAAATGTAATTTTTCCACCAATGTAGTTTCATTTTCTTCCGTGATGAAAAAAAAATGTTGCAATGTTGCAAACCATGAAGAATAAAGAGTTGAAATGTGTTATTTCCACGTACGTACAAAATTAATGAAAATGTGGATGATGAGCAACGGCTCACGTTTGTAATACGCGGATTCGCAGTATCATAAGATAATAATGGCCGAAGTTCTGGCAAAAATAGTGACGAATCTCGTCGGTGCATTTTTTTAAAGCAGTCGCATCGCGAAAAAATTTAAAAAATGACATGTTTATTCAGGTTGTAAGTAACGCGCGTAACCATGTGAAGTGTCGACAGGTGGAGCAGAAGAAAAAAACAGCGAAAAAAAAATAGAGAAAGCTTCCGGAGTAACTGCAGTACGTGGATATGTATATGTATGTTGAAGATAATTGTCAACGCGATGACGCTTCACCCGACACGATGAATTCTACTCTCGGTCGCCCTGGAAATTATCTTCTCGACGCATACATCCAATAACGGTATGTACCTAGCACATATATACCCGCCGGTGGAAATCCACCAGCCCTGAACAATGCTTGTCTAAGGCTTAGAGACGAGCGAGGCCGGCAAAGCAAACCGAGGGCGGGTGTAAAGAAATGTGCATTATTAGACATTTCATGTGAGGATAAAATATGTAGATACATGATTCCGGAATTATTTTACAGGTAGAGTATCCAGAAAGTATACACAGAGAAAAATGATTTGTCAGTTTAAACCAAAACAGCATTTTAGAATTCTGTTTGTTTGAATCAAAAATGTTTCTATGAGAAGGTAAAAAACTTTCATTAGATTCTAGCTATGTCCGTTTTCAGTGTTTTGGTAATGACGATAATGAATCACCAATATCAATTATCACATTATAGTGCTTCGAAAATTCTGATAATTAAATAGTGATTATGTTGACTGCGAAATAGTTATAGAAACAATAAGATGGTGGTGCTTTATGTTTGCCAGATGAAAAATATTTCCGTTGGAATTGACTAATAGGAAATGTGACACCTCTCATTGGGATAAGAACGAAAAAAATGTTCAGACAATGGAAAACTGGTAATAGAGTTTGTAGGTGAGGGTTCGGGTAAAGCCCTTAAATAACCCCAACTCTGTAATTCAAGAAACTGTGCTTCAAGGACTTCTTTATATGTTCTTCTTTTGACCTGAATTGAGGGTTGAAACAGCTATCGCTGGATTTCTTGGCATCACCCTGAGGGGATGATTCCGAGGGTGCTCTGCATCAGAAAACTGAAGGAACACGTCAGTCTTCTGCTGCAAAAAATCTAAATATTTATACCACCATCCGTCTGGATTATTAAAAGTACAAAGGAAATTATTAGTTGATTTTAAATTATTCAATACAAAATTTACCTCCTCCCCACACTGAGAAAAAAATTCAGTTCATCCAACCAAATGCATTTAGTTGACTTCAAATTTAGTTATTTTAACAAAATATCAGTTGAAAGAATAAATTGAATGCGAAATCAACTAAATCCAACAGTTCGGCCGAAGCAAACCGGTTGACCGCACTGACATACTTGAATTGACAAATTTATTTCATTGCTTCCAATAATAATCATTTTTCACCAACATTATATGCATTTGACAACGCATCTAGACTCCATACGTTCATTCAAATAAATATTTTGGTATTTTCAACAAAAATATATCATTGAAGGATTGACAGAATTGGTTACATGAAACGAACACCACCATACTAAATATGATAGTCACAGCAACACCTGTTTCATTCATTGAAATAAGTGCGATATTAAACTAACTCCTTAATCAGTCGAAAACACCGAATATACTGTTGAATAATCGTACAAAATTGACCAAATCGTCGTTTCACGGAAACACTTTTTTTTTCGAGTGAAATACTTGTTTTCTTGATTGCATTATGTTGGTGTTTTACATCAACTTTGCTATTTACTCAAAAAAGGATTTTATCGACGTGATTTCAACGAAGCATTCGCTTCGCTTAAATTGAATGATAATTTATTCCGATTGACTAAATCGTTTTATTAATACCAATTATTTGGGCGAACTTATAAATGGGTTGAGACCATTAAATATGTATATACGGACAATATGATATATTATTCGCTTCAAAATTTCCTAATTTTTTAAATTTTTTGACGTAATTTTGTTTGAATCTCGTAGAAGGTTTCGCTTAACGAAAGATAGACATTGATATTTGAACCAATAACTGATAAGTATAACACTAGAAGGAATTCGTTAAAGCGATAACCTAGCCTTAATAAACAAATATTTATTTCACTGTGAATAACGGATTTAATAAATCCGTGTCATTCTTAACTATTCGACGTATCAGACGCACCGATATTCTTACCGCTCAGAAAAATATTATTTTATGTTAACGAATTTACACTCTTGAATAAGTTTATGCAATTTAATCCATTGAAGCAATTTGTACATTATATGAATGAATTAAAGTGTGTCCGCAACGAAATATGGGTTTACATGATCATATGTGGGTAGATCGCTCGAAAAAAAATGTTTGATGGAAACAACAATGTTATTCATTTTTTTAACAGGAATTCGGCTCAACGGACCGAAAAACGTTTGTGTTAAAAAAATGTTGTGATTTTTAAGCACCTCGTATTAGTTGATTGAAATACATTCAGCATCACCGAAAATAAGTAAATATGTAGTTGATTTAAACAGCGTCGGTATTTGTCTGAATCGCATAAGAGCGATCTTACCGGGTCTAGTTTCTCTCGTGCACCGCCAGCGGCGCTCGCGCGGCCCGCGCAGACCGGTAGGAGACGCGATCGTCTCAGTCCGACGTCGTCGTTCATCAGAGGTGGTGCGTTGCGCGAGTTTTTTATTCCTCCACGTTTCACCGAGTGCAAAAAAATGGATAAAATCATAAAATCGTGGGGCCTCGAAAATACGACGATTCTTCACGTCCTCGAGCGTAAGTACATAATAATTTTTTTTTTTGTAATTCCATTTCACGCATGACGCAATTCTTCTGTTACATTGTCAAATCATACGATGTTTATGCATGTCGAATAATGTTATAAGTTGCGGAACAAAATGTATTAAAAGTAGAAGTCGAAAATACCAAGAACGTAGTTGGCAGTTATGTATTTACGAATTCATTGTCGTAGCAGCAGCAACCAATAGATATATTCGGTCATTTTTGTTTACACGCAACGCGCATGCAGTAGCTGTAGCGGTCGTATTCGGTCTTTGTCTCCTCGACACAACGGTCAGCGTCGAATATACATTGGTAAGGGGAAAAAAAAAACGTATCTTCTCGAAACGTCGCGCGCGACTATAGCTTGCGCACACGTGTCCGCGTATTCGGGAAGTGCTCGGCGTAAATGCGGTGTTTACATCTCCGCCTCCCGAGACAAAGGCTTATTTCGTGATTTTTTAAATAAAATTAAAGTTTGCTTCAACAAAATATTTGGTCGATCGAAAAAAAGTTTATTTACTTCAACGTAATATTCGTTTTATGAAAACAAAAGTTTGTTTACCTCGACGAATCATTTGGTTGATAAAAAAAAACGTTTACTTATTCCAACGAAATATTTGGTTGAAGTAACCAAACTTAACTCTCTCACCAACCAAATAACCGCTCAAAATTGGCATTTGCTTCAGAAGGCCGTTCTCGCCACCGCCGCAGTAACGAAAAATAGGTACACAAGTAAAAAATATTTTTCAATTGCGAAAAAAAGTTTTTTCGATTTACTTTAACTGTTGGGTTATTTGCTGGTTACGGGTAGTGAACAACATAGTTAATTTGTTGAAAGGCTCAGTTTATCGAATTGAATGTAAATAATTTGCAATCAGCGAAACAATTTGGCCGTGATTTTTAATGTTTGAATGTTTGTCAAGTCAACGAGATCGACGAATCAAATATTGCGGATCTAACACCCGAATTAATCGCGGAAATGATCCCGTTGGTCGGCCCGCGTATGAAATTTATTGCGAATTGGACGGCGGCGTACGGGTGTACCGCGAACGACGTTAGTATATTCAAACTTAACACTTATTTATTAATCGAATCGGAAGTGAAAACTTATTTATATTTTGCGTTAGCGTAGCGTCGTATTTTTCTTAACAAAATTCGCGGCATATTTTATCTGCGGTTTATGTTCCTGTTTAGCAAATCGCCAATAAATTAACGCCTGATTGCGTTTATAACGACGACGGTGGACACAGTTCGCACTCGCCGGAGCATCAGTTGGAGAGGCAAGACGCTTTTTCAGGACAAGTCGCGCTCGCTCTCCGAACAAGGACGCTGTCTGTTTCGGAATTGCTCAAAAAATCGCTGAAAGGACAAGCTGTTCTTCGCGCTTATGACAAAGAGAAGAAGTTGTCGACGAAGTGTCGAAACATTCTCGTCGATACGATCGTGGGAGATCTCTTGGCGGAAACGCAATGGTATTTCCACAATTAATTTCTATTAGTTATGTCGTATTGATAACTCTTGTACTATTATTTTTTTCTTTATCGACAATGTTTTTATGTGCATGATCATGTGTGAATATAAATACTAAATAATACTACTAAATATAAATATAAATAATAAATAATAAAAATAAATAAATTAAATATAAATAATAATACTATAAACTAAATATAAACTAAAATATAAAACATAAATATAAACTAAATATAAATAATAATACTAAATATATTAACTAATAAAATGTACAAAAAATAAATCTTGACTTTCAGCCTGACGAACGAAGATTTCAAATTTTGGCGAAGAAAATCGTTGAGCTATTTCCCACTGAGAGCTCGGAGATTTATTATGTTCCACCGGTGCTCAAAAAAGATTCGCGCAACGGAAAACCAATTACGTCCAGGGGAAAATTGGTAGGCAAACATCGAAACATCTTACGTCAATACAAAACGTTGACTCGTCCGCGCGGTCAGAAAGCGTCTACTGCTCCTGTTTCGGCGACAGACGAAGGTACATTTCTATTATGTTTGTATTATATTTCTATTATATTTGCTATTAATGTCCAATTGAAATACATAAAGTGTGGACGAACATGTCAAATGGCTGAAGAAAAACATGGCACCGTGGGAAGAGGTGGTCAGTAAATGGGATGCCACGCACAAATTTCGACGACAGCAGATGGAGAAAAGTCGCGATCTCAAAATCTACGAGATTTTCGATTCGTGGCCTGTGTGAAGCACCCGGAAGGATACATTCTTATCGAGCATGAGTTTTCGTCGCTTCACTTGACAAGTGTATCTGAAGTAGATTTCAAGATTTGGAACGCGTTCTTCAACGCGGTGCGAGCAAGTTGCGAACCGAAGAATCACGTCAAAATCCCGCGTGCACTCTCGCCCTTCGCAACCAAATTCGGTTATCGTATAGATTCATTAGTCGGGAGGGTTTGTCAAATCGCGTATCTTGGGGAGTTGAAGAGCAGTTACACTCGGTGTCTGATTACGAGACCTTCAAGCATGTGCTTCCTCCAATCGTCACAGAAAAAGATATTTGTGTGTCTTGGGTCAACGTGAACGGCGCTATTCACCGACGAGAAACCGTTGTAGTTTTAGATACCCATTGCATTGACCGCTCGTTTGGTAAAATAAAACACATAATTATTAATAAATCGAGCAAAGTATCTTTCGTGTATGTAAAAATGCAAAATTTGTGCTTCTCTCGACACATCCATGCGTTCGAAATTATCGAGACTGACGAATGGGGATATATATCTTTCGCTGATTTAATTGATTACTCTCCTTACAATCTGCATTCGATGGCAAATGGCAAGTTGTTCGTTGCGTGCATTTAGAAGTTTGTATTTAAGTTGTGAGAGAGACCAAATATTATGATTATTCCTTGTATGTATGTTACTATTATATTAAGTGCGTTCTGAAATTATCATATGTGTAAAAGAATATAATTGTTAAGTTGTGTGCTCCAAGGCAAGTTGGACGTTCCACGTATTTTGCAGTTTGCGTTTAAGTCATGAGAGACCAAAAATTGCGATTATTACTAGTAATAATGTTACTGATATTACGCGCGTTGTTCTGAAAAGATAACATGTCTATAAAAGAATATAACTTTCATAAATAAACATGATTTTGTAATGAAATTTCAGATTGAATGTGATTTACGAACCATCGTATCTACACGGAGAAAAAGACTTGGTTTGAACAACCAAGTGTTCGGTTAAATAAGCCGATTGATTGGTTAGACCAATCAAGTTATTGTGACCAATAACTTGATTGGTCTAATCAATTAATCGGTTGGCGCCGATTTCATCAAGTGCTTGGTTGATCCAACCAAGAACTTTTTCTGCACATCCCAAATACCTATTTCATCCAATCCATATTACTATTATTCCAAGCGCATCAGTAGATTTCGAGTGAAATATAAGTCATTCATCGTAACCGAGCCAGTCCATTAATGCAAACGGTCGAATTGCTTGTGACAACCATTCACGAAATTCGATGAATTGCATTGAGTATTCGTTCAACTATTTATAATATTGATTCCTGTCCATATTTATTTGGATAATAAGAATATGGAATTAATACGAAAGAATATTCGGCGAATATTAAATGGCAATTGTGCTTTCAAATAAAACAGCGATTATCTTAATTGTCTGCTTTGTTGCTAGTATCATCTTTTACTCCATACAACTGCGCGATTTATACCCGGTAACCAAATAGAGTGGTGTGTTAAACATATATAACGTTAAATGGATTATATATATACATCGGTTAATAACAATATTTAATCACAGAAACGGATTTTTGATCCCGTTAACTCTGTCGCATTCTTTATCTAAAAAAATGGGGAGGGCAGCAAACAAAAAAATGGTTCGGATGAACTAATTATTTTGTTATGTGTGCCAAATTTTTATTGATTGCACGAGAAACTTTGCTCCGGTGTAACATGTTAACAGTGAATTAGACTAAATAAACTAATAAAGTAAACAATTATACGGTAGAACCAAATTGACAGGCTCTTGTTTTAACAGTATATGTACTTACGGTGCAGAAATAGAACGCTAAATGTATTGCAGGTGCTCTTCGTATGAACATTCATTGTACTGAACTGATTGGTTATATAAGCAAGCCCATAAAATATTTCTTTCGTTCACATTAATATTTATTCCACTAAACTTTTTATATCTTCGGACTGACAGTCTTTTCAGTTGGCTGACACATTTGAGCTTGTGATCGATGCTTATATTATGAAAATCGAATCAATCATATCTTTTTGAGCAAACAAACATTTAGTTGATACAAACATCGAGAAGGTTCATTTCACTTGATAATCGGTTGAATTCCGCTTACACCACCAAACAAATATTCTCTTATTGTGGCTTTATATTTATTTCGCCGCCCGCAAACGCCGCATTTAGTTGAGTCAAATGAATTTCGCTTGGTTCGACTGAATTTTTTTCTCAGTGCACATATCAATAAGTCAAACAAGAAATCGAAATAACTTTAAAAACTCGGTGTCTCCTTATAAGTTGAATTTAATAAAATCATTTTCTTCAAGATCTTTTGGTTCTTGTTGTTCAAATCTATAGAAATTTTAAAATTGTACGCTTTATAATAAAATATTACAAGTGATTTTTTTTTGCTCGTGTTGACCTTTATCATTTTTGCGACATTTAGATTTTGGTTTAGGACATTTTATCGGAATATTTTGTCATTAGATATTTTATTACGTAAATCTTCTTCAGACCAAAGAAAGGGTGAAAACAGATATAGTCATATCACTTGGAATTACCCTGAGGGAACAGGATCACTTTAGTTTTTCAACGCAAAAATGTATACAAAAGATGGAACAATGCCATACAAAAGGCACAGTGCTTTATTATTACGGTGTACATACCAGCTGCAAAGTCCTAAGTACACACGGCTCGTGGCAGAGGAAATAAGATTAGCCGCGGCTGAGGCCGGTACTTGGGGAAAAACCCGTTCTACTTTTTTAGATCTTATTAAGCAACGCGGAAGAAAGGAGCCCGAGTGTAATGCACTTTTTTATTTGTGAAAGAGAAGAAACTGCCGCCGAAGCAAATATTTCATTTGCATTTATTATATTCACACGGAGAAAAAAAAACTGGCAATGACACACAAAAAAATTTGAGAATGATTAAAAAACGGCTTAGTAAATGGCAGACAAATCCGAAGTCTGGGGTTGTTTCCTATACTGTAGATGGAAACCGAATAATTGGCCAATCTATACAAACATGAGTTCTGGCGATGGTGTTTGGGGCTCAGCCGCAGACTCACGTTTGTAATGTCAGTGCAGATTGTGTTTATCGGGCGTAAGTATTACGCCATGCACAGTTTTCTGACTACCCATTGGGGCATAGAAAATTAATAGCAAAAACCTTGCAATATTCCTTCCTCATTGTTTTTTTTTTTTGCTTTTTTACAAAGCTACCTCTATGAGGAAGTATGTTGATCAATTTTGGCTTCCTCATAGAGGTGGCTTCGTGAAAATCAAAAAGTAATGAAGAAGCAATTTGCAAGGTTCTATTTTGCAGGCTTGTTTTATATTGAAAAGGTGTTAATGGAGGGAGTTCATGATTTATTGATAAAATAAAAATATGATGACTCTTGTTGAATGAGGAAATAAACACTTGGTAGGCTTTTTCATTCTTTTCAGACATTTTTCTTAAAATTTAAAGTCTCATAAACTTTTTACCGCTCGACCGATTTGTGTAAAATTATTACTCAAACATTGTGTAATGATACTCCATATGTAAACTGAATTGGAACCCGATATTTAGTAATTTGCATGAGCAAGCGCTCGAACGAGATTTTTCGAAAAATTCCAAATGCCATGAATTTGGATTGGTCTCAAATTTGTACCAAAAATCTTTTCAAATGGTCGTCTGAATGTGAAGAACATTTAAGATAATGCTGTGAAAAATTTCCAATGTTTTTTTGTGAAAGTTTTTTTTTCTCATCAAAATCCAAATTTTCTGACATGTCAACAATCAATTAGATTAAAATCTTAATTGAAAATCAATAATTATGAAATGATATCCGCAATTGCAGCCGGATATCTCAGAACTTGCACGAGTCATAGTATTTGCAGACATTTAAAAAAAAAATTAAAATTGTAATAAAATCAGATCGGGTCGACAGATCCTCGCGAAATTTAGTACACATAATGCTTTATGGGTAGTCCATTTATATAGAACGACGAATTGTTATTCGACAAATTGTTGTTCGACGAATTGTTATTCGACAAATTGTTATTTGACGAATTGTTATTCGACGAATTGTTATTCGACGAATTGTTATTCGACGAATTGTTATTCGACGAATTGTTATTCGACGAATTGTTATTCGACGAATTGTTATTCGACGAATTGTTATTCGACGAATTGTTATTCGACGAATTGTTATTCGACGAATTGTTATTCGACGAATTGTTATTCGACGAATTGTTATTCGACGAATTGTTATTCGACGAATTGTTATTCGACGAATTGCTATTCGACGAATTGATATTCAATGAATTGCTATTCGACGAATTGTATTCTCGATGAATTGTTTTCGACGAATTTTCCGAAAATCCACTTGGTTGCGAGTCGACCAACTCTCATGGTTGTGTCAACGAGCTCGCAGATGGTGTAACTAATGACTTGAATAATCGAAGCACATGTATTTCAAAGAATGGTAGCTTGGGATATGAGTAAAGAAACAGCTGATTAGTAGGGAAAAAAGTCAATTAAATTTTTTTTCTCCACGCGATACAATTCTTACTTGTCAATGATACTTTATTCTAAATAAAAATTTTAAACGTCGCGAGAATTTATTTGTCTAAAAACATTTATCAGTCAACAATGGAAACATGTAAGTTGGCCAGAAAATATCTTTGCCTGATTGAAAATCTGCCTTAGCTTTTCCCCTCGTCGACTGAGAAACCGAGCCAGCTGGGAAATATTTTGACTCCGTCAAAATAAATGTGACTCGACAAAGAAACAAACATTTTTGACTGACCAAATTTTTCAGTCGATGAATGAAAAATCTAAGTTTGCTCTAATGTATCTTGGCCGGAATCAAAATCTGGCTTAGTTTTTCCATTCATAGACTAATGAACCAAGCCAGACAGGAAATATTTTGTCACATTCAACTTAAATGTCACTCCATTAAGGAAAAAAAATTCGTTGACTGACAAAATTTATTAGTTCACGAAAGAAAAAATTAAGTCAGCCAGATTTTGAATTAAGCTAAGATATTTTCTGGCATTGTTTTTTTTTCCATCGTCGACTGAAAATTTTATCAGTGAAATAAAGAACATTTTTTGCCGGCCGGCATTTACAGATGACCCGTCTCTCAGCCATACCGAGGTCGTCGAAAGCCTCCTCGTACGTCGAACACCTCAAATCTCAACACTTGAAACACTCGACGTTTTTTCTCTGAACACGTTGAACGTTAAGAAAAAAATCGCACGAGATGCCGATCAAATTGCGTGTGCAAAAAATGGAGGCTCGTGTTCTGGTGCGTGTTTGTGCGCGAACAAAATTATTGGTAGCACCTGAGATATTGTCAATAGCGTTTACCACTCGAATTAGAGCCAGCAACCAATGGAGTTAATAGCATTTTCTTGGTAACCCTAACTAACTAATCGCATTGGTCACACGTACCACAATTCTAACCAATTCGGAATTGTCGAGGGAACCAAACGGTCGAGGTTCTGTCAATGAAAACATTGGTTATCACAACAAATATGGGCCTAACCAATTAAAAAAATCGTCATTCAACCAAGCCTTTTTTTCCGTGAAGAGGAGAACACACGAGAACACAGAACACGCAGTGTCTAACACCGCAGTGTCTCACGACCGACTGACGGTTTTTTCTTCTTATTCTGGAAATCGTGTAGGGCCCAGCCATCAACTGCTGGAAAACACTAACGAACCGTTGGCAATACGGCGGCGTACAGAGTCTGGAGTAAATCAAATCCTGTGACTTCTAAACTAAACCCAGACATTTAAAAAACACCTCTAGAAATGAAGGTGTTTCCTACTTACTCAATAACTGTTTTTATTATAAATCGTATATGGGAATAAACTGCGAACTTCGTATAATCTGCGAGTAAATTTTGAGTTCTCTATAAGAAATTATCTTGATATATTTTATATGCATCGGTCGATAACCTCCATCATTTATGTACGCGAATTATGTTAATACATATTTTCGTTTGTAGTACAACGAGATACACATTCTAATGCTCCACAAACGTTTATGCTTGAATCGCAGTTTTTCGACATAACTTACGATTACTAAATTTAACGGAGCATCCGAAATTTTTTCTCTGTGTAGCGCGGTTTACTATGGACAAAACTGTTTTCCAACATTACGCGGAAGAATATAGCTCTGATCTACTGAAGTAGCGGTTACGTATTAGAGGAAAAAATGTTTCATAAATATATCATGCAGAAAGCGACAAAATCAAAGTAGCGGCTTATTATCTTCTTCGGAAATTATTGTTTGTGTGTTTTATGAAATAATCCAGATGTATATTAATAATAAAACACAGATCTTTATTCCCCTGCTAAACAGGCATTCACTTAGTACAAACAAGATCACCGACACTGGTAGTTGCACGGTCGGTGTGCGGCTCTGGCGACCCCCCAAGTTAAGCAGCATTGCTTGCGGCAATAACTTGGATGGGTGACCGCTTAGCCGTGCACCGGCTGGCTCGTTAACCACCTGGAGAGAAAAGTCTTCAAAGAGGTACGAAATTCGGAATTGCTATAACTTGAGTCCCCGGGTGATACATCGGTTCTATGAAATTTGTTCTTATGCACGTAGAAGCGTTCAAAATATGAATTGTGATGTTTCGGATATTTACGCAACGATTATTATACGTATAGTGAGCTCGAAAACAAATTGTTGGGACGATTACTATGCGTACGGTGAGCTGAAAAATGTTTATATGAGCTATTATAATGAAGTCATGTGTCACATCTGTACCATATTCTCTGCCAGTGACACCTATATTCGTGGATCCATGTCTCTCCGTGCAGTGAGCGGGAGGTTAGTTTCGTGTACACAACCTGACATCACAAGAATATACCACCGTCTCTACCGGTACGGGTTTTCCGCAGTTTCCCCGTGCCCATGGCGAATGCGGTACAGTGTAGCTAAGTCGGCTGCGGACGGATTGGAGGTTAGGTTACACAGAGAAAACGGTATTGCTGTGACAGCCAGATAACTAGTTGTTGGAACTATAATGCGAATTGCTGGCACAGCTCTACCGTCCGTCAGCTGCCACAGCGGAACACTAGGGCTGCGTTATGATGTCCGATTCGTCATGGCGCTGATGTCCTGCGAAGAACTATGAACTATATCCGTATAGCTGGCCCAGCTATACGGATGGCTCTTGTAGCTTTGTGTATAGCTCCCACAGATATACGGATAGCTCGTGTAGCTTTACGTATAGTTCCCACAGCAAACACACGTCTAAGTGAACGGTATTGCTGCCATAGCTATTCGTAATGTTGATAGAACTATACTCATAGGTCCCAAAACTGATATGTATACAGCTATCAGTTAGTTCGTTGTGAGAGCTGTACCATTTTCTCAGTGTAGCTTAGCGAAATGCGGGTAGGGCGTGATAGACGTAAGGGTGGGATGGACAGTAAAAGGTGATTGAAGCTGTACCTCGAAAAGCATTGAAAAATTTAAAAAAATAAAAAATGTCATGCTCCCCAAACCAAAAGTACCGGCTTCCGGGCCTCATTTGAAGCCGGGAATAGCGGCTTGTGTGGCCGGTTCGAATTGTAGCGCGCTCTGGTGGACTATAGTTTTTTCGTGGCCCAGCCGCAAAACTCAAACCGTAAAAACAATAAAATGCAGCTTCGAGGTTACAAGCTCCATTTCATTGTTTTTCTTTCATATGTGCGACTGATGCCGACACGGAAATATTGAACGAGTATAATTCAGTTAGTTCCTCTAGTTACCCTAAAAGTGAGTGTATCGGAAATAATGAACGACTTGTCGTCTGAAGGTTCTGCAGACGAAGAAGAGATTTCGAGGAATTTTGACGAGGCAGCGAAAAAAATCGTACGTACAGGAAGCTACAGACAAATGAGGTGGATAAACAAAAATTGTTTATCAACCTCAGAGGCAAACAATTTAATTGTTTATTTTAACTTACAAGAAAACTCAAAAGAAAACTCAAGCCACCAACATTAGAAAAAAATCTAAATTTAATTTTAAAAAAAGTGATAAAATATGTGTGTTTCAATGCCCGCCCCGACAAGCAAGAATCTCGGCTTCGCCTCGGTTTTGCAAAAGTCGGGCGAGCCCTCCCGGCCCCCCCGGCGCCCGGTACTTCCGGTTGGGGATCAAGAAAAATAGTATACGTCCCACGGCCCGAATGCTGGATGTCCTGGTACCTTTCGAGCCTTGGGTCGAGATATACTATAGTACAAACAAAAACGAATTTTTTGTTACTTCAATAAAAAAATTTCGTCCGTAAATGTCTTCATAAGCTTTATAGACAAATGTCGTCTCGTCGTACAAAAGTAAAAAAAAAACAATTTGCATAGCCAGAAATTCAAATGTATTTGTAAAATTAATGTACGATTAATTATATTTTCTACTACTTTAGACGTTTATGGACATAAAATATCCGTGATACAAAAAAAAACTGATTCACTCTTCACTGTGTATGTACAGCTATAAATAAATTATCGCATCTCTACCCGACAACGTTCAACCGCTCCCATACTCATATTGTGAACGTGCAAGCTTCGCAAATTTACGGATTACAGAGGAAGTGCTGTACGTGGTGATTATCAATCAATGCGGCAAGTAATCGATCAACGAATGCGATAATGACAGGGGGATATGAGTTGGCGGGTTTTCCGAGAGTCTCGATGATAACGATTGAACAGACTGTGGAACTGGATACATGCCCCTAACCTCTGTGGGATTGGGTTTCGCTTATTCGCTGGAGATTTCGTAGTGGTAATAACCAATGCCAATTACCCGAGCAAAAGTCATATTGGAGACTGGAAACTCTATATACAACGCAGGCACGAATGTGTAGATTTTCAACTTTGACGTGCTGGCACAAACTGTACAAGTGTATAAATTGGCTTCGAGGAGAGAATTCGAATAATAAACTATAGAATGCTCTCAAAACTGAAATATCTATACATATAAAAGCAATTCGATGTATTTTATAGATACATGCATACATAGAGCGACTGATATTGGATTGTCTGAACGTAAAAGCGAAGTTGAAAGGCTGAAGTAACTTGGGCAGGTATCTGGAGTAGTAACTGCTACTGGCCAACGAACGCACCAACGAACGAATGGACGAGACAGAAGCAGTGAGTTAGCGAATGAGCGGGCAAGGCTCGGCAGTAGAGAATTGATCTTCAGGCGAACACACGAAGGCCGAAATCTATTTTGGTCCCTCCTCGGTGCGCGAAAACCGTGACTCACGTTGGTATAGGTACGATACGGTACGCTTTTAATCCATTCACGAATTTTTGACTCGTCAGGATCGCAGGGCCCTCGGTGATGGCATTACAGGTATAAATTCAAAGATCCAGATCAGCGAACCCTCATAGCTTCCACATTGTCACTGTAACTCGCATTTATATAGTCAAATATCACCTAACCGTGGAACTGCACAGAATGGACGCTAATTGGTGTTCACCGAGAAAAAGAAACTTTCTTAATTTCGATGAAATAAGTGGATTGGATTTTTCTTTATTGTTTACGATTCAAAATATCTTTGCATTCGAAGAGAAAATGTTATTGTTTCAAAGTAACGATTTTAGGGGCAAGCATCATGTAAAGAAGAAAAGAAAATATAATCATAGTTAAACAAATACATTTATTCAAATTTATTACCATTTTCAAAATTTTTGATTATAGATGTATGAACATCAACGGTTATTTATTTAGTAGACGAGTTCATACCGATGGGCCGATTTCTTGGGTAAAGTTTCCGATTCAATAATTGATTGCGCCTCTGCATCAAAAACTCTTAATATTTCTTCCCCGTCCATCGATTTATCCGTTAAAATCATTTTGATACGAGAATTTGTGTCTCCAAAATAAATAAAAATATCACGTAAGTCGTTTCGTGGTTAGGTTAAATGATATACGTGCGCGCGTGAATATAGTCAAGTGACTGACGGCAGCGGGAGCGAACATTTTTTTGCTCCAGCTGATACAGAGGGCGTGCGTGTAATTTTACCAATGCACGAATCTTAGACTTTCTGCATCGAAATTGATGCCGAAAGTACTTCTGCTCCCGCTGATATAGGGGGCGTGCCTATAGTTTTATCGATGCACGAATCTTGGATTTTCTGCATCGAAATTGATGCCGAAAGTACGTACTTTCGACTGAGGTATGAAGAAAAAGAATATTTTTGACAACGCATCAGATACACCGTGTGCAGCTCATCAAAAGTAATTGGAACTCCTCTATCATTGCACGACAACTACGAAATCATCCTGCTGTAACTAATTATAAATAGTCCTGGATGTCAGGAAAATAAATAAACGTCCAGTATAACTGTAGAATATCATAAGATATAGGTATATATTACAGTAACGGCGAGAGAATGCGACTGGGAGACGTCGAAGAATGTCACCTAAATGCGACTGCCGTGTACGTCTCAGGACAAGCAGGGATAAGAAGCGAAATTCTCTCACAGTGTCCTTTATTGTTCCGTTCTCGTGACACTTCTGTGAAGGGAACAATGAGACCTCTGGGAGCCGAAAAGTGGTATCGACCAATCGACCTGGGTCTTCTTCTCGAGATTCACCCTCTGTACGACATTCTTACTAGCTCTAAGGAATTACGAACTCGGTGACGACAACATAGCCTGTTT
Source organism: Tromatobia lineatoria (assembly GCA_949699805.1). NCBI lineage: Eukaryota > Metazoa > Arthropoda > Insecta > Hymenoptera > Ichneumonidae > Tromatobia > Tromatobia lineatoria. The sequence continues at coordinate 9,474,075 of OX453034.1, forward strand.
TGTGCTTGTGTTTTTTGTCATTTAAGTGCCAAGCTACAAAGCGGCATTAGTTCGGGGAATTTGCTATGCCCTTTTGGTATTGTAAATCAACGCTACTCTCGTCCGGTCGCGTGACGTGCGACATTAGGACGCCTGGTTGTGTATTTTTATAGAACGCTTATTTATGTTTTGAATTAAATAAGAATGAAACGACAACAACAACAGAAAATTAGTTATTGCTCTTGACCGCTATGCCTCAGAGATCAACAATCATAACATTGAGACCACGGCTTCGCCATCGAAAATAAAAGACCTTTGTTACTCCTGACATCGAATCTTTTTTACCTTGATTTATCAGAGGACGTAGCGCGGGGATAAAAGCGAGGTACAACCGCCTGCTCGCCTCGCTCGATAGGTTATGCAATGGCACCGTTCGCCTCCGCCACGTTTACGAATAACATGCGATAACGTTGATAAGCGGTCCCTTTACTGTCATGGGTGTACATTCTATATATTTGTAATTTTATAGGGGGAACTTTGAGCGGATGCTTACGCGATCAACGCAGATTCAATGAAAACTGGGGTAATACGAGACACGTTTATTACAAAGGATTTTAGTGTACATGATATATTCATGATGCAGCATCGGAAATATACGTCACTTCGTTTTTTTTCATTACAGCGATGCAAAAAAAAATTTGTTATATTCACGATTTTGTGTTTTCTTATCACATACGAAGTATGCAAAAAAGAAAAATTATTGTAATGCAAAAAAATCAACCGTAATATTTTTATGGAAATACACGTTTTGAGTGTCCTGCATTCCAAAAAAACTCATTCACTCATCTCTGTCTATCTGTCTGGTGTCAGTATGTCCGAAAGTAAAATACTTTATCGAAAATAGAAAGAAAAAAAGAATAATTTTAATTTATTTTTAGTTCGCAAACTGATACAGAAGTTATTCTGCTTTGGTCTGATCCGTATGGATGGAATTACTTGCGAATGAACTATGAACAACAAGTAATTTAGTATTAGATTTATTTTAGTAGCAGTAAAAACTTTGTTGTTTTTCCGTCACTCACATAAGATCTCTGAAATCAACTATCATGGAAAGTGCCTCTTTTGAGAAGTATACTCTGTGTACTCATTTAGTAGACCTGTAATATAATAACCCATGTTCCACTCAATAGACATATTTTTAACAATTTATAATTTTATAAATTTCGTGTAAAAAATAGAAAAAACAATAACAGAATCTTCGCTGCACCGAATCTCATATTTTTGTTCACTGCTCGTGTGCTGGTAATTCTTCCTGTATGCATCTGATTAAAGCATAATAACTTTACATTAGCTATCAGTCTAAAAAAATAACTCCTATCCTTGAACTTGTGCAATTTCCAATAAGAACTATAAATATTCACACTAATTGTTGCATTTGGAAATTGTATAAACAAAACAGATTTAAGGTTATTTACACTCATGAAGTCGCAACTGTAAAAATTGATAAACGCAACGTATCATATTACTTTATATCACTCGCTTATAACATTTTAGATGAATTCCAGAATCTGCAGAGGCCGCACATACTAATATATGTTATTATATATATTATAAAATTGGAAACTTTTGATCTAGAAATAACTGAAATGCTGATTCGACGAGCTTGAATGTGAATTCGAAAACGTGATCGTAATAAATCACAAGGAGAAACTTAGATTGAAAACAATGTACGAAATTTCTCAAATTTCTACTCGTACAAGCTCGTCACTACGATCTATTGAATTTGTAATAAAAACTTCACGCCAGTAACCAGCATGATGAGAACGTCGAGCGTTGCGAATACGCCAGAAACAACTTTTTAAATGATTTATTACCAGCCCTTCTACAGCCAGGCTACGAATTATTACTTGATCAATTTTGGAAGTAAGTGCCGACTTAGGTCATAATTAATATATCGCAATAGCAAAATCGAAATCACAATTTTTAAACTTTTGCCAGATAGTTTTTTCCCAGTAATGTCCACAGACACCTTCTATTCTTCTAACGAAATATATCGGACAACAAGAAAAAGGGAAATAATTTGTTAAAAAGGACATGTTAATTTCTAAAAGCCAATAAAAAGATTTCGGCACTTCAGAAATCCCACTACATGCAATATTCAATGTTTTATCTATTTCAAAGCATTCTTGGAATGTTGCCGGCTGCCAACGAATTGAAGAAGAACGTCCTTCTTGGAAAAAAATTACGTGTGAGGGAAACGTACCGAACATAATCTGGAGGGAACAAAATTCTCGCGAAGAATATCCTTGCGAAAAAAGACGATGAAAATACCGTCGATCATTTTCTCATGACGTCACATTCAAAACGTTTATTTTCTAAGTGGTAGAGTGAAACCTGCACCTCTGGACTTTAGGACACTGCTCTCCACATTCGTTGCTGTTATTACAATTCCGTTTCGCGGATGTTTTTTTTTTCAAATACCTTTTCTCCGTAAATTTGATTCCAAAGTTTAGTTATTTTGTGGGTACGATTTGCTACACGGAAAAAACAAATTGATAAGACCAAACAAATATGCGATTGCGGGTGGCGACACAAATATTTGTTTGATCGGAAGGGATTTTTGGTTAATCGAACCAATGCATAGTTGAATCAAATTTTCCGTAATTCACAACAACTATTATTCCTTCTAATCAACCAAATATTTTGTTCGTCACTCGCAAATACATATTGAGTTGGTTTAACTAATTTTTTTTTAATGAGAGGATATATGTTTATTTTTGTCTAATTGATGTAAAAATTGGAGAAAAGATCAAATTTCGTTTTAACCAAAACTAAAAATGATCAAGAATATTGCCCCATATCACGTTTGACGCTTGAGCACAAAACTTTTTCAGCGGTTGATTCCCACTATATATATGTTTGTATAGTTATACGGCTGGTTTCTACCTCATCCTGCTACTGGAGACACTATAATACCGCGCCATGTGACGACGTATGACATGTTCCTATCTTCTCGCAAAACTCGTTATGATAAAGCTGTGGAGGGTGCACAGAGGAACGCAATGGAAAATTAGATAAAATGTTGATCGTACGACCGTATATCATTAGCGTAGAATGAAAAGCACAGAAACAACAGCCTTCGTTATTTTGTCACAGTGAAGCATATATCGAACTACGGATACGGAGAAAAACGGCTCGATAGTTGAAGCGGTTGCTCAGGAACGATTTTCCCGGCTGCTAAATTCGAGACTACCTGGAAACTCAAAAATAGATGCTTGAAAGCATCGTCACTATCTATATGCGTGTACATTCACACTCTAGCAGTTCCACACATCAAAAAGTCACGTGATCTCAAAACCCAAATACGTAATTACAATGACGTTGAATTTTCCATGCAACGTTATCAAAGTTAACCGCTTTAAAACTTCGTAAAAAAATATTTCCGCTGCCGGTCACTTTAAGGTACCTTCATGCAATGACTATGAATATTTTTTCATACAATTGGTGTACACATTATGGAACATGTTATCCAAATATCTGCGTGAGAAAAGATGTTTTGCTGAGCCAATTAATGTACCAATAGCAACTTGCTTTTTCCTGAATTAGGTAATACATTTTTTTTGCAAGATCAGAAAGTGTGTTTCCTCGACTTGCAAATAATTTGCGACAGCAAAAAAAAATTGCTGTTAGCTATACGTCATTAAATGATTTTTCTCCGTACCTGCAATTTAAATGAGGTTCAATGTCTATTAGTTGAGATATTTGCACTCAAAGTTAAGATGATTTGCATGTATCTTCTATACTGAATACGCGCAAAAGAGATGTTTTCTGTTGCAATTTATAATTGACTTGTTTGAAATAAAAAGCAATTAGTATTGCGCAGAATCAATTGATGATTTTGAGGAGCGGTTCGTGAGTTGATACAAATGTCCAATGAAGTAAATTCACTGATACAAATGTCGAATAAAGACGTTTTGGCATTCCATCTTATATCAGAGGAAACCATAGTTTATGTTCGATCGTGACGAGTAATATCTCACTTTGTTTATGGAAAGATACCTAATCGAAAATTATACGTACTAGGAGTTTGCAACTTTTGAGAAACTAGCAACAACGCGCCCGCTTCGCTCGCACTCTTTTCCTATCATTTATCTCTTTTTATGGTAAAAAATAATATTTGCATGTTTATATGATTCGTGACTTTACGTGAATGTTTCTGCTTCAGTGTTTTGACGTAATCAAGTTTCGATGCGTCATCAACAAAAATGCTCGTCGCAGATAGGTCTGTGTAGAGACGGTTTCTGTAGAACCAGGGTATTGCCGAGTAAGGGACCAGCGTGATTCATGCCCGAGTGACGAGAGTCGCACGTGATTTTCTATCTGACCGTATCAATATGCCGTACTCTCGATCTTTCTCTTCATTATTAAGCACGCATAACAAACCGCGTTTTTGCCCCAACGTCCACGATTTTTCCCTTCTTATCACATGAGAAGGGAAATCTCTTTCATAAAAAAGAAAGTATCGCAATTAAAGAAAGAAATCGACTTCTACATTTTGATGGAAATACATGTGTTAAGTGTTCTAGATGACAAAAAAAGCATCAACCCATTTCTGTCTATCTGTCTTGAGGTCTGTATGTACCGTCCGAAACGACAATAACTTTCGAAAAAAAATGTGGGTCTCAATGAAATTTGGTTAAAATCCTAGTTTTTCTTCTGCATTCAAATCCTAGTTTTGGTATTGAAATCCAATCCAAAATCTTCACTCTTTCTGATTCTTTACCTAAAATTTAATTTTTTTTTTTTTTTTTTTTTTTACTGCAGACTAATATAGGAGTTATTCTACTTCGGTCTGATACATACAGATACCGTTACCAGCCAATGAGTAGTCCACAACAAGTGATTCAGGACAGCGAAGACTTAGTTGACTTTTTAGTCATTCGCATGAGATTTCTGAAACCATAAGTTATGAAAATTTTTTATTGTATGAAATATGGATTGTGTTGCAGGGCTACTAAAAAGAACTACTGCCAATGATCTTCAGCAGTTTTCAATAAGAAATATATCACAATTATTCACACCAAATATGGAATATAAAAAAATGCATGGACTAAACAAATCTGAGGTTAGCAACATTTATGATATTAAAATATAAACACCTATACCCACATCGTACCATGGGTTTTATCACTTGCATAACATTTTATACGAATTCCAGGTCCTGTGGAGGCCCAGTACACACCACAAAATACTTAACATTTGTTGTACGAATAACTGAAATGTTAATCCGAATTGTGAAACTATCGTAGTGTGGTCAATAATACCGTCAAAATAAAAGGGAGATGTAAAGGGAAAACGCGAACATCGCGCGCACCCCTTGCGAACGCGGTTTGTAACTTGAATTTCAATTTAACTCCTTCGGCGACAAGACATTTTTCACGCTAAGTGCTCAAGACGCAGAAAGAAAAATTTTTCGAAGTTTTACGAAAATTGTTAGCCCGGGGTTTTCAAGGCTGCTAATTACGATTCTGCACTTCATATGCAGAATTCAAAACGGCGGACCAAAACGCAAAACTTGATTTGAATCGGATGAAATTTCGTACTCGGGGGTTTTTGAGGTCGCTGATTACAAATCTGCACTCAAAAAGCAAAAATTCAAAAATCTGATTAGAATAGGATCAAACTGTACTTGGGGGGTTTTCGAGGTCGCTGGTTACTAATCTGTTCTGAGAAATAATAAATTAAAATACCTGGACAAAATTTGGTGGCCGAATTATGGTCAAATTTGATCAAAATTGGTCGAGCTACGAAGGCGATAGCCAATAGCTAAATACAAAGCATACAACTCGTTAATCAAAAACTGCCTTGGAAGTGACGTAGTTCTCTGGAACTATCATTCAACTGTTTTGTTGTCATCTTGACTGACTGCCATTTTCCTTGGTTAGATGAACGTATAAATAACTATAACTATTGGTTTCGGCGGTCACGGTAAATGGAGTTTTGATTTTGGTTGATAGAGGTTCACTTGTGGGTAGAACAAAAAATGTAAACGCACGAAAGAATAAAAATTTTAAAAACATTAAAACAATTAAAAGGAGTGTAAAATCCTATGAATACAGCCTCCTGACGGCACACTCTGGAGTTGTGAATCTGAATTCACCAGCTAATGCACGGGGCAATTTTCATTTGTAATGCCACAAGAGCTTCGAAATTATCGGATATCTCCTGATAGGTTCATTAAAAACAAATGAACAAGTCAAGTTTCCCAGGTTAATAAATCACGCTCGTGATTTTTTTGGAAAACTTGAGAAGCTCATTTTTGTGCAGGGAACCTTGAGGGAAATATCAGATTAATTTCGAAGCTCGAGTGGTATTCGGGGGATTATTTTTCCCGTCCAAATTGCGACCAATGGAATTGCACCATGAGACGAAAATTACGGTTTATGTTTGATAAAATCCTTGGACTGTCACGATTGAATTCAATCTGTCCGTTTGACGGATGGTTAACGCGGCTGAATGATCTTTTGTTTTGTATATATAGCAACAGACAAAATTATCAAAAAATGATCAGTATAATTCCGTGTAGGTTGTACCACGTGAGGTCGAATGGTGCTATTCTATTAGTCGAAATTTGGATGGGAAAAATAATCATCTAAAATTAATACTGAATACCGGACGTTAACAATTTGAAGTCAACGCTAAACAAATGTGATCAAAGAATGGTTCAATCCAAACGTTCAAAGTTACCAATACGCGTTTTCATTCAACTGAAATAAATTTTTGCATTTTACTCCACCATATTACATCCACCACTTTGAATTTCTGCAGTTTTCATGCAGATACGTAATCAGCAACCTCAGAAACTCCCGACTACAAAGTTTCAACTGATCCAAATCAGTTTTTGCATTCAGGTCCGCCATTTCAAATCCAACATTATTAATTTTTGCATTTCACGTGCAGATTTGTAATCAACGACCTCGAAAACCCCGGGGTACCAATTTTCCTGCCATTCGATCAGTTCGTGCATTTTGGTCTGCCATTTTGCTTCCACGATTTGGAACTTCTGTATTTTGAGTGCAGATTCGTAATCAGCGACCTCAAAAACCCTATAACCCTTCGGTACCAATTTTTGTAAAAATCGATTAACTCGATCTCGCCATAATCGATGACGCCATCCATCAAAATTCTATTCGCGGCGTTCGTCGTTGTGCTTTAGTAGATTCAGGATGAATACTTCGAGCCAGTGACAAATTTGATGACAATTTTTTTTTTTTTCCTTTCTCCCAGAGAGTTTAAATTAATTTAACAAAAAATACAAAGCTTTCACAAACAAAAGCTAAATAATTAATCATAAGCTGAAAACGATATAAAATAAAAAATTTTGTGTACGTTTAATAGTTTTTTTTATTCTAAAAAAGGCAAAGCGGAATTTGGTACATTCGCTGATCAAAAATATTATGAAAAGAAACGTTTCCTTTAAAAAGAAAGATTTCATGGAAATTTTGTAATAAATGTTGAAATATAAAATAAACCCAAGTCAGGATATATTTTTCTGAACGCGCTTTTTCAGTTACCGATATCGCAGTTACTGCAAACACAGTTTCCTCGCTTGTCGCACTATTCACATAACTCAAGCGTAATACGCTTCGTTAGATATAAATGTTTATATATGAACGAAACCAAAGGAGACAGAGGACAGCGGGGGAGGGAGAGGAAGAAGTGTTCACGAAAGATCACACGGTACAAAGTATCTCTCAATAACAATAATAAACTGCCTCAGCAGATATCTTATAGCACGATGCAATTAGGCGTGTATATAATAGCATATATCGCAACTACCGCGTAAATACTGCGTCGTCGTACGACGGAACAAAAATACGGAAACCGTCAAACAAAGCGTAAACATCGCTTCTATTAATGTTATGTTTCAAGGAGCACAAAAAGAGTCCAAGAGCAGTAGAGGCAATTAATAATAATAAAAATAGTATTATCCTCATTACTCCGCCTTCCATTTAATTAGCTTTGTATTTTTGAGAAAAAAAATTCATCACCTAGACTACAGGCTTTCAATTTTCCTGATCCTTTTCGTTATATCCTCGTATAGACGTACACGTAATAGGTCTAATGCGATTATTTCGATTGAAGAAAAATCGCCATTAAATAGATCCTGCGTGATTCCAATAGAATCATATAGATCGGCACTCGAACAAATAAAAGCTGTGGGTCAAAAAAGCGAATCACCAAAATAACAAATGGATGAAAATGTGAATGTTAACATAATGAATGTCTGAATCTAGAATGTCTGTCATTACGAATATTTGATTGCATTGGAATGAGATAGGGACCAAAATAGCGAATGATCAAAATAACGAGTAGCTGAAACAGCGAATGTCATAATTGTTGCTATTCTAGATTCAGACGTTCGTTATTTGGAAATTCACCATTTTAGCTATTCGTTACATTGGTCATTTCCTATTTTGACCTACAACCCGAAATTAACTCATTCCAATCCATATATAGAGGAACAATTACTTTATGACCACAGTGCTAGATTTTTTCATGCGAATAAATTTCATTACATTCAAATAAACCCATCAGGCCGATTTCTCGGGGTTCGCTATATATCAAAGTCGGGCTTATATCTGAGGAAAAATTGTGTTAGAAGTGCGGCCTCTTTGTCTGCACGGTCCCAGGAAAAAAGGGAACATAGCCGACATCAAAGGAATAGGAAGACGGGCGAACTATAAAGTAACTCGGCGATCCTATTCGGTCAACGAGCTACCCGAGAAAAGCACAGGTAAAAAGATCGGGCGCGGCTACTACGTACTTCCGCAAGGCGAGGTCACGAGTGCATTCTCATAATGAGTCGATGCGGTCTTGTCGTTATCTTCCTTTCTCTCTCCCTGTAAAAAACAAAGCTCGTTGACTTTTTATTATTACATTGCTATCATTTGACACTCAATTTTTTTAAATTTTTACTTTCTATTGGAGAAATCGTTTATTCGAACAAAATATTTTTGCTCTGTTTAGCTGAAATTAAATTGAAAAATTACGAAAAAAAAAATCAAATTTGATAGCGGCAAGAATCTTCAAGTTTTAAGTAATCCAGATTAAAAGAATGGTTGCATGAAATTCTGTAACAAATGAAAAAATAAAGGTTGAGCTCTTCGGTATTGGAGACGAGAAGCGGGGCAGGCCCGAAGTGGCTTGTATATAAAAAAATATATCCACGGAGCTTTTTTTATCATTATGATTATTATTATTTTCGTTGTGAATATTTCTCATACATTGCTAATAAAGTTTCACTTTCCATTGGAAAAAGTCTAGTTTTCCATCACAAATTCAATTTATCGATCTGAAATGTTGTACGGAAATTACGACAATAACAATGAAAATTAGTAAAGAGAAAAGGTAATCTTGGAATCTTTGCCATCTCAATAATTCAAAGGAGTTCTGTTGATTGCAAATTTAGTTACAATACTAAAAATTAAAGTTTGTTTCCCGCTTCATTCAAAACCAGGACCGCTTTAGGAATTAGTGCGATCTTATCGAGATAGCATCAGAGGTCTGGGAGACACCACTAATCGCGATCGTATGAACTACGAGGAATAGAGGAAGAATTCAATACAAGGAGGCTCGCAGTTCCATCATCATCATCAACTGCAGCTACTTCCGCAGTCTTTGTCGAGCGGAGCGACGACAACGACGACGATCGGTGGACGTCGTGGTGTCACAAGGCACGTGTATGGGTGCTATAGCGAGACCGTAGCGAAGCGTGCCCAAAATAGATGGGGACGACGCTAACTTGCTAACTCCGTGCACCTATATATATATATATATATTCAGGCATACCGAGGATTGCGATGTCTCAAAATAAGTTGTTAAATTAGCGACAAACTTTACTAAATAAGTCGACGTTCCAATTGTCGCTTCACTACATGTCGACAGTATGATTATATTATTTTGCTATTAGTCCATCACAGCTGCAATCCATGAGAAGAATTAAATAAGCAACGCTTGGAAATATATGGATCCAATAGATTTGGTTATTAGTTAATAGAATGAAATGGGTTTTCCACATAATGAATTATCCTGACTGACTGACTCATTAATGCCTCAACCCTTGAATTTAGTAACATAAAGTTTGACGAGGATATTCCTTCCATACCATGAGCACGCAAAACATTTTTTCAAACTTCAACCCTTAAGAGCGTGACAGTAAGTAAAAATATGTTTTCAAGGATATCCCAATGTCTCTTAAGCTCGATGAAATCAAGATCTGATTTTCTTTCGGAGGATTATTCATATCGATCTTTAATAACACTATTTAAAAACACACTCGTTAATACCTAAAGGGTCGAAAAAGGTTGAAATATATATTCATGGCTGCCGCATTACCGTTGAGCGCAAATAGAAATTTGCTACACTACTTTACAAATGGTGCATTCACTGTAAGGAATAAATCTTAATTAAAATTTTAACGGCCATGTTCCTTTACTTTAAAAAAAAACCGTGGAAAAATACACTTTTGATCAATTCCCTTTAGTAATTTTTATGTGTAGATTAATTTTCTCTCGCGAATTCAAAATATAGAATGCACTCCATTCGTTAATGAATTCCCACGGTTTGTTAATTATTTTCAGAGTTAAAAATTTTTTATTAAATAAATGCTTTAATAGATAACTTTTTGGCCTCTATCCTAAACACCCTATGGTAATGGTTGAAAGATTAGCAGTGACAGCAAAGGCTTTGAGAATGATACAAAAAATATTAGCAAAAAGTTAAATTTTACCTATATTACTAAAAGTATTCAGCGATTAAATCAATCACATTAGTACATAATATTTATTAATAAAATATGAGGATAGTTTATACCCTGTTCGATCTCGATACTAACAACAATGGATAGTCACACATTCTTTTTGATCTGTGGGACGGTTCAAAATCCATACAACTATGTAGTCCTTCTTTGATCAGACGTAATCGGGAGGTGACGAACGTTTTTGTGATAAGAACGGCAACAACGAGCGATATGTAAAGTTTCGTAGGACTGAACTGTTAGCATAGCGTTGTCGTGGAGTTCCATCTCTCCTATTCCTTCTACTCGTTATACTTTCTTCGGCGATCGATACACTAAGGGAAACAAAAGAGAACAAAGGGAAAAACTAGCGCAGCAGAGTAGGGAAGTGAGGATGTTGCCCCGCGGAAAATTTGTGCATGTTACGGCAGTGCCGCTTCAGGTAATTCCCGATACCTATAGGTGTGGTATTATACGAAATGAATAGCATAGTTACCAAGCAAACTTTCGTGGACTTGCCTTTTATCCTATTTATAATAAAACCATATTCAACAAAAGTTGACCTATTACACTGATGTAGAGTGAATGCACCAAAGAAATAAACAATCTTTTGGAAATTAAGGACAATTTTGTTCTTATTTTATGACGATTTAGAAGGATATTGGATTTTGGACAATAGGATGGTTCTGTTTAACCTGTTTATGGTTTACAATTTATTTCTAAGTTGTAAAAATTTTTTGACAATTTAGAAATTTTGACACATTGATATGTTCATATTAATTTATTTTCCAAAAGAACGAGTAACGGTAATCAATATTTTTCTGGTCATGTATTTCCTTCATTACAGGACTACATTTGAGTTTTTACAAATGTTCAAAAAGCAAAACAAAATTTTGTGTTTTAAAAAACTTTTCCTTTTCATTATTGGTTTTAAATACTTTATTCGTTTTTATTTTCCAAAACTTTCCTGCAATATACAACACTCGATGTATTACGGATTAATGGAAAGATCGTTCTATTATATTCAAGTGATCAAGTAGAATAAATGCATTGTATAATAAAGTTAGACGATGGATATTCATCAGGATTTGATTACCTCATGGGCCCGCATAACGTACGGAATAAACAAATATGTAATGGTAAACGTAGAGAACGTAAGCAAGTGCACAATTCTTCGGTTTTTAGACGTCGTTTCTAAACTAAGCCAGACTTGTTTATTCGGAATTTACTGTTATATTATTCATTGTTCTTTAATCATCTACTTGAATTCTTACACTCTACTATGTAAGCAGAGTGTACAAGAACATAACTATCCTTCTGTTCTCGCCAACAAAATAAATGATTAAAGACACGGAACCACAGGAAAAAAAAACAGGATTTGCGCATAATATTAATCACTACATCATCTGAGTGGGCAAACTATGACGCGAGAAACGTTTCAAGCTCTTTACGTAAGCAAGATGTGTATGTAAACAGACATCAACGATTGCAACGACGAGCACGCTTCAAGTCTTCCACGAGATGCAATAATAAATCCTGGAGACGAACATAGTCCTTTAATGTTTCGAAATCCAGAATGGAACTACAGGGGCAGAGTGAGGTTTGCGCATTGTTATCGTGCATAGGAAAATATTTTTGGGACGAGTAAAAGGCTAACGAGTTAATACCACCCCGAAAGTTCATGAGCAATTACGGCAAATCTGTGATACATTTTTTTATTTTATCCAGAGAAGTGTTAATTTATGAATGCTCTGCTGGAAGTAATCATACGATCGTTACGAAGCTTGTACATCAATATGCGTCACATATAGAAAAAATTCAGCTGTAAATTGAACTGCTTTCCACATAATAAGTGCGATGGATTTTCTAAAAAAAAAAACTAAATTTTTTAAACGATAAATTTCGAGTAGTATGGTAAGATAACGAACGATTCAAAAGACTACTTACTAATGATATTTAACTAGTAATAGTAGAATAACATCATATTCTCACAATAAAAATACCAGACTTCCGCTGTTAAATTACGAAATAAGGTAAGAATTACGAAGTTCCCTATTTTGCCAAACGTTCTTCGAGGAACTTTGAAATTCTGGAGAGCAAAAGCTAGAAGTGTATAGAAAGTGACTGAGGAAATAAATCATCAGAAACGGTGAGAAATCATAGCGAATGCACAGCCGGAAATTATCGTTGCCATTTAAAAAAAATTCAATTACTATGAACTCGATTCTCAACACCTATTCTCCAAATGCAGCTACGTATATTCTATGAACAAAAAATCGGTGATATAATATCCCGCTGTTGCTTTTCAAAGTAACAAACATCTACGAATTTCATTGTCATTGCCGATTCCTTGTACATAGCTACACAAGTCCTCTAAACAAGTTATCATCGAAACAAATTTTTACCGCAGCTTTTTAATGTGATGACAAACATCAACACAACGGCACGGAAATAAAAACCAGGTATAGATACATCTGGTCAGAGTGTATGAGAAAAACGTGCGATGCCGCGAGAATGACAGTGCTGAAAACAAGCTAGCAATTTCCTTCCCCCGCTGTATGTGCTCTTCCCACTAAAGTCAATAAGGAAAAGTCACTTTAAACTTTGTTTAAATTTGTTGCTGGCTCTTAGCAATAATGGAGCAGCGGCCGTAGTAACCACAAGAGGGCAAGAGAACAAGCGGCTCTCACGATGTCTCGCAAAACTTTCTCTCAGAAAAACGTTCGACGAGACAGCGTTGCAGGGTACGCGGGGGGCCAGCGCGCGCGGTCATCAACGAACGCGATAGGAGGCGCACAATAGCACGAAGATTTTGGTATCTTGCGCAAAAAGGGCCAACATGGAATTGGCACCCTCCGTTACAATAATACTGGTGAATAAAATAAAAGAGAAGATAAATGTCAAGAAAAGTGGCTAACATCTTCTGACGATGAAAGAGGGGTTCACAACACATGCTTCCACCAAAGTACAGGGACTCAACAGCAACACACACTCACACACATGGAGAAAGAAGAAATCGCGCGTCGACGTCGTCGTGATCTCGTCGTCTCTTTCGGCGCTTCGAAAATATAAAGGATAACTTACCCCATAAACCAGTCCACGGTATCGCGGAGATACTCGGGTAACCTATCCAGCTTGGATGATTTTCGTGTAGATCACCGCCGGGAAAGTCGCCGCGAGAGAACGAGAAATAAACTCCGCGACTAACGCACGTAAAGCGATCTCGTGAAATCTAACATGGCGAGGTTCTATTGTCACCTGTTCCCGTCATGCCTCGCTTGCCGTTGCTTTGTAAAGGGTTTTTTTCGTTGGGAAACGAGACTCGCGAGGGCACTCAGCTGTACCCGAGACTTTCTATGTACACCGTCACACAACTTAACGACGCACGTTAAAGCAATAAACGCTTGATCCGTCAACACGAGGTATTATCTTTTCACCCAGTGCTTTCGTCGTCGTCCTCGTCGTTGTCGTCGTCGCACACAGCACGCCGCGACGAAGCAACCTTACGACACAGCTGATCTAACGTTTCTCCTGGCGGGCCGCGTACCTCCATTCCAATACGTGGCTGTAGAGGGTGGCACCTGTCGGGCTCAACGAAATATCAGCTTGTGATATCCACAGGTCGATAGGGCACCTCTCTCCACACAGCTGTCGGGCTTCGCTTCTATTCGTTTCTCGTTCTGTAGGAACATATATGTATCATCGAAAAGATAGAAATCTTTCCAACTGACGAACGTTTGCACGGGTCGGCGTTGACGGTCAGCGCCATCAACGTCGGTAAGGTTATGCTCCCACGGTAATAAAAACCAACTCAAATTTGCCCACAGTGATTATCACGGCACTGGACCCTTTAGCCTTTAGGACATTTGAAATAACACCGTCGATATTAAGAACTGTTGTTAACTTTTTTGCAGACGTTGTCCTATTCTAGCAAGCGCAAAGTGCCATCGAGTAGCAAAATACAATCCCTCTTCTATGACATTTTGCGCTAGCTGGTGCGGGACAGTTTCTGCGTGAAGTTCATTACAGTGGTTAGCTGTTTTCTCCCAGACGATACGACAGATAGGGTCCGGATTTTTACACCATACGCAGGAGTATCGTAGAATTGGGCTAAGCTTCTGGCTCCTCATACGATATAGCCGTTTTCCGCCGGTAATAACAACTGCAATGTGGATTGCTCTCCCGCGAATATTCGGCACTGGGTACCCTTTGAGCGTTCAAACAAGAGCGGTAACGTGATGTGATACTACTCGGTCAGGAAGAAAAACTGTAATTTGAATTTGCTTACCGAGACTGCTCTGGCACTGGGTACCATTTGAGCCTTCAAACAATAGGTAATTTCCAATCTGCCGGTAATACCGGTAAGCGTGATACTACTTAGTCGGCAATAAAAAAGCTAAGTTTAACGTTTCCGGGACGTTTCTCTATATAAGGCGATGCAAAAATATTAAGTCGCTAACAAAACCTGAAGAATAATAAAATTTTGTTGAGAAACAAAGATATTGGGCTGAAAGGGACCGGATCTACACCAAAAAATTTGATACAATAAACTTTCCAGAAGAAAAAATTTGCACAGTTCGACTTGACGCAATGCACTCATTAACGAAGTCAATTGTAAACGGAATAAACTTCAGCGCGTTTATGATGAACAAAACGTTCAATATTGTATTATTTTATTTATACCACAGTGTGCGTGAAGTGCCTACTTTACGCACACTTCGCTTCGCTTGCGTGCGTGAAACAGGCCCTTCTCGCACTAGTGGCATAAAATTGTATACGATACTCGTGCGAGAAACTTTTTCTGATCTCGTGTGATTACAACACTCGCCTTTGGCTCGTGCTGCAAACTCACACTCGTCGCGAAAAAGTTTCATCGCAATAGTATCGTAATGTACTATTATATGATGGTTCGCAAACTCGCCAAGTGCTGAGGTGTAGTTATTTTTTTCAATTAATATACTTGATTCCAAATTTCATTTCTATTTTTTCCAGCATATATTTTTAAATTAAAAATGCTAGATTTGTTTACTGTATTCTACGAATGAATGAGTGATATATAATACGGACTTGACTGTACATGTCGCAGATATTTTTTGTTTATTTCACAACTTTCTGCACATCTTGACAGACGTTTTTAACATGAAGTGTTCTTTGGGGGTTTAGGATACCCTACGTAAATGTATTTGTCTTCAGTTTTTTTTTACACATTGTGTTTTTAGGGGATTTTGCAACTTTTTGCACACATAAGATATCACTAGACGATCCGCATCGATAGCAAATTTTTCATGTGATGTTTGTTGGGATTGAATTCAGCTTAATTCTAAAAACGGATTTGGATGTCAAGTAGTATCAAAGTATTCGAAAAATGAACTCAATTATATTATAACTTTTGCAAAACATCAACTAGGCAGCGCTAATTTTGTATACAAACCGAATAAGATTTAAGAATGCAAGATGGATACATCGTTTAGTGGAAATTGTTAGACAAGCTTGGATTATGTAGAAATTTAAAAAATTCCGATATTCTTTTTTGACGTTTGAAATTTTTCTAATTATTGAAATGCTAAACTTTAGTCATTTCAATTTATTGAATGCAAGGATGCAAAGTATGAACTTGAGTATGGCTTTCCTATTATTTTTGACGTTTTCCAAGCCTTTCTCTATAAGCCACTTCAAAGTAAAATTCATTATATTATTTAGTGACGAAGTTACGAAATATTTTTTCCCTTGATTCATACTTATAGTACCTTCACTCATTTTATACACAAAAAAGTTCTGGCAACCCTTGAATTATATTTATAAAAAAAATCATTTGACTGCATTGACTCAATTTGCAAAATCAGTAGAATCTTGGAATCAACAATGATTACTGCATTTTCTATTTGATTAATTTCATTTCTCGCTACCATAGATTAGCTCGTTCACTGGATAACTTTGGAAATTGCTGACTCCAATTCTAGGAATTTCCAAGAAACTAGCATCTAATTTGATTCAATTATTTAATTCGAATCGCGTCAATGTCGTGCACGATAAAACGAAGTTGGCCACTCCATTTTATTATTCACAAAAAATTATTCATGCTATAAAAGTAATTTCACTTCTGTCTATTCCAATAGTTTATCCTAATGGAAACTAACTCTTTCCTGGAAAATGGTAATAAGGTGCAGGCTGCGAAAAACTTTAGTTTTTTTAATAAACATTGACTTATCAAATTTATTGAAAAATAAAGCTTGTTACACAGTTTTAGTGTATAAATATACCATATATTATTAATTATTCGTACCCCAATTCGGATAACTTATTCAATTGGGAAACTCAGTATTTTATCCAAAAACGTTGTGAGCTTGGGAGTTAAATGGTGAAACAACTCATAAAACTTAATATATAATTATTTTGCGATTCTCAATTCATTTACTATATGGTGTTGGTTGCAGTTTGAAATAACCAAGAGTACACAAATCTCAGATGACCGCTGAATAACCACATATTTTTATGAATTTATCAAAACTGAAGCACGTTATGTATAAAAATTAATAGAATTTTTTACACATAAATTAATAAAACATGTTACAAATAGAAATCAAAGAACACTGTATGCAATCAAATTGTTACACATATAAATTTAAGAAGACTATTGTTCATGTATCAATTGCGATGATAATTCAATTAATCAAGAGACACATTATATCCGATAATTTTGGTAGATTGCGTATCATCAAAACACGCTTGAACGAATAAAAACCACTGAATGACGCCACATAAAATTGAAGCTTGGAAGTGAATAAAATAATAAACCAACATGCAGGTAGAATATCATTAAATTTAGTATATAAATAGTTGCTTCGACTGGATGAAGTTGGGAGCCCGCAAGTTGCATCAATGGAAACATGACACGCGTTACGCACATAAAATACAGGATAGTTTACTTTATTATTTCTGTCACTGTCAAATTTATTACAAAAATAAAACTTATTACATATATAATATAAATACACTCAACTTTATTAGCGATTTCTGTAGAGTATGTAAATTCATTGTAAAAATGAATTAACGCTTTTCCCATATGATGTAGGTTGCAGGTTGTAAAAAAACTAGAGTACACAAATCTAAGTTAACCATTGACTAATCAATTTTTGTGAATTAAAAAAAAAACACTTATTACACTTACAATCAATAAAAGTTACATATTGAAATTGAAGTGCACTTTATTATTTTTCTGAAAGTTGTCATGATAAATTATCACATCAAGCAACGGACTCACACTGGATGATTTTGGAAGAACCATAGTTGAACAGAAGTAAAAAAAGCCCCTGAATTTGACCATATAACATTGGAAGCTTAGAAGTGAATAATCAACTAACAACCATATAATGTCACTGAATTTAGTATATAAACTGACGATATGGCTGGATGACGTTGAGATCTGATAGTCAAAAATAAGAGGTTGCATTAAAAAACTGGATTGTGTAAATCTAACTCAATCACAGAATGACCACTGATTATATTAAATTAATTAATTAAAAAATAAAACATTGAAGAACACACTATTATTATTCTGTCACAGTTCTAATGTTTAATTTTACCAAGAGGCCCTGTATTTTGCGGGATCCCTAGCAATCTTGACAACTGTTGTTTCCAGCCGATTTACCATAAAAACCACCATCAAACAACCGGGTGGTTTTTTGTAGAAAAAAAACCGGCTTTTGGTCGTAACAACAGTGAAAACAACTGCCCAAAAAATGTTATTAGGTTTTTTTTTTGGTCCTCTGCGGCGAATCGAGAAAAACAACCAAATAACATTCTTCAGGGTGGTTGTTTTCACCGTTGTTACGACCAACTACCGGTTCTTTTTCTGCAAAAAACCACCCAGTTGTTTTTATGGTAAAACGGTAGTTGCTGAGATTGCTAGGGTTGACATTGAAAGCTTGGAAGTCAGTCCCAAAAAATTAGTAAAAACCTATGGACCTTAATACATTGTAAAAATGATGACGTATTAGAGTAGCAAAACCCGTTTTCATTACTTTTATTTTATACACTCAGTGTATAAAATAGTCTCATTGAAAAAAGGGTATTTTGCCACATGACCGTACGAGGTTAAGATAGGAAGATAGGATAATTATCTAATGACCAATCGTGAACATACAAATGTAAACAATAACGGCTGAACTTAATTTAATTATAAAGATCATCACATAAAACAATCACCTATTTTCATTACTTTCTCTTTGAAAGAGACAATCACTTTTCACATCACATAAAAAAATTCACTGGTGTGTAAACGTAAAAGCCAAGATTACGACAGACCGATGAAACCTCAAAAGCTGAGTGAAAATATAACCGCTGAATAAGCACTGAATTTATAAAAAAAATATTGAACAGTTTACTTCTGTTTTTCATTCAATGAATGTATTGAAATAATGTATAAAAAATGTACCGGCCCGGATACCGGTTAGTTGGGATTGTGCGACGTGCTGCGATCTGTATCTATATGTATATATGTATATATATATTTTTAAGCCTGTGCTTGGCTCGTCCCAGAAGGGACCTGTGCCCACTCTCTTCTTCGAAGGGTAAAATACGAAGATATGCACTAGATGTCAGGCCAGACGGACTCGCAGCTGACTCGTCGCATCAAAAGCAGAGGCTGATCCAAAAACGAACGAGGCCGGGAACAAAGTTGGGCCGTTCTCCAGGAGGTGTCAGCAGCGGATCCGGCGGCGTATGGGATTTCCTATAACAGGGATGCCCTGTTATAGGAAAATGCACCAAGTGCATAGGAAAAAACAACCACAAAAACTTAACAACAAATTAGTTACTAGGAAAACGAAACAATGAGAGAGACTAGACAAGATATTTAAAGACTATCAAGGAACTGATTCTAAGGTTGATAAAAAGCGTGCAATAGCCGACAGGTAGACAGGGCCTGATCTGATAAGAGACTGAACCGAGTATGGGGTAAAAACCCTCAGCCTCTGTAACTTCCTTAGCAAGGGGGCCCTCGCCACCGAAAGGGCAGGACAATTCCAGAATAAATGGTCGACATCCTGAGGAGCCCGACCACATCCGCATATTTCTGAATCCTCCATGTTAAATATATAGAAATAAGACTTAACTTTGCAATGAATGGTCCTAATACGGGATATTGAACAAATTATCTTCCTATTTTCTCCAGTGTTGCGCCATCAAGTTTTCTCAGACCATTGGTCTAGAGAATTAAAATAATCAGACGCACTGGCCGATGTCTGCATACCTTTAAGGGAGACAAGGACCGAAGATTGTTCTATAGGGGAGTGGAGGGAAACCAGATCGGAAATTGGGACTTTAAGATTGAGTGCAATTGGGTTGGCCGTATAGCGGTGTCTTCCTGAAACCAGGAGGTCAACAAAGGAGTTGCCTCTGATTGCACGCTGTGCCGGAATCCAGACCAAATCAATTACTCCACCCTGACGCAATAAAAGGTCTATTTGAAGTCGAATTTCCAATATAATGTAATTGCTGGTCGTATATATATATATATATTGTAGGTGTATTATTGTATTCAATCCTTCGTACTTGCCTAACTGTGTGTTGTATGTACTGTTGTGTTCGGCTTTCCTATATGTTGGCATTTACATTGAGAACTCGATTAGGTCTTAAGAAAAAAGAAAAGCGCGTTGCCACGTTACTATGTATTTCTGTTATGACAAAATAAGCACAAGGAGAAGAAGAGATCTGGTGCATACGTACGGACGTACTCTCAAGAACAAATAAACGTATTTATTTAACTAAAATATCGTTCGTTTCAATATCCTCGAAGATTATCTTATTTCTTCTACAATCTTCAGAAGTGGGATTTGAATCGTGAATTTCATAATTTTTTTTATATAATTTTTAACGGATATCGTGTTGGAAAGTGTCCTAACGAGAATAAATTGAATCATGATTGTGTGTGATTCTATTATCATTCCGTATTTGCGATTTGATTATGAAAAAGTGATACGATCGTACGAAGAAGAGTTGCTGCTGTTAATGATGGAAACAAGGGCACCCAATACGTACACTTTACCACAATTGAAGGCAGCTTTGAAAGCCAGAAAATTGAGCGTATATGGCGCAAAGGCTGATTTGATTGCAAGATTAGAAACTTTCGATAAAAATATTTGGTCAACTCTCCAACAAGAATTAGTAGTTGAAACATCCAACACCAATAATCAAGATGATGACATCGTGGTTGAATCAGGTGGTTCTGAAAATACTCAAAGAAACAATAATGGAGAAAATGTTGAAGATTCTGTATCGGAAGTCGATAACGAAGAAGATCAAGATAATGAAGTTCAAGCAGATAATCGACGAGAATTAGATTTGATAAAACGGGAACGAGATTTACTGCGACGAGAGTTGGAACTCATAAGACAGGAACAAGCTATGATACATAATCGAGGTGAACATCCAGAACGTGTACAAGGTCAGAGTACTAATATTAGTGTAAAATCCATCAGTGATTTATTGAGTGAATTCGATGGCAGTAACAACTTGTTTCGAAAATGGAAGCAACAGATTGAATTACTTCGTGCAACGTATAAATAAGATGACAATGCAACTAAAGTATTAATAAGTTCTAAGCTTAAAGGAAAAGCATTGTCATGGTTTCATTCTAAACCTAGTCACTTACAACTTAACATAAGTGAACTTATGGTAGAAATGGAGGTAATGTTCGAGAATCGTCAATCGAAATTGGTTTTACGTAGAGAGTTCGAAGCACGAGTTTGGAAATCGAACGAATCTTCTTGTGACTACTATCATGATAAAGTCATCCTCGCAAGCGGAGTACCTATTGTGGATGAAGAAATAATTGATTATCTCATTGATGGAATCCCAAACACACGTCTGTAAGACCAAGCGAGAATGCAACAATTCCGAACGATACAAGGATTGCTGAGTGCGTTCAAAGAAATATCATTAAACTCCAAAAATACATCAGATAAAGAACGAAGATCCAAGAAAGAATTTAAACCTTATGCCAAGGGTACTAAAGAAGAAATGGTATCTTCCCTCCAACAGAAGAGGCAGGTAACTTGCTACAATTGCCAAGAAGAAGAACATATTTCGGCACAATGCCCGAAACCAAAAAGAATTCCAGCCTCATGCTTCCAGTGCGGGGCATCCGACCATCAAATAAGAAATTGTCCACAACGAGAGACAAAAATCTATACTTCAGTCAACATAGTACAGTCACCAAGACCGCCACCCTCGTACATGGTACCGATATCGTTTAACGCAACGGACGTCAACAGGACGAATTATAATTATACCACTACTGCGAATGTAGATCCAGGTTCCGCAATTAGCGTAATTAAAGGTAGCTATATTCATCCTAGTTTATGGAAACCCGCATTACCAACTGACCAAGAATATTCCGGAGTCAATAAATCGAGAGTTAAGGTACTTGGCATTTTTCAGAACGACATAACTGTCGCAGATACGGTTACGGTGAATATTAGGTTCCTCCTCGTACCGGATCACACAATGCCTTATGTAGCCTTACTTGGTAGGGATTTCCCGACAGATCCATCAGTTAAGATTGAATTGGGAAAAGACATAAAAATCTTGCACACTATTGTACCACAAAATGAAGAAAATGAAACGTTTAACGAACTGTTACACATTGATTGTATGGTTTTATCCAGCCCTGCTAGTGAAACCTTACAAGTTAATCCAGAAATCGGATTCAGTGCAGAAAAGCAGATCAGAGAAATATTTGATTCGGAATATGCACCGACATTTGATTCCGATGAGACAAAAAACACGTACGAAATGACAATCTCTTTGAAACATGACCAACCGATTAGTTCTCGCCCTAGGAGACTTGCATTCACAGATAAACAAAAACTTCGAGTGATCATCGACGATCTATTAGCCAAAAATATCATCAGACCAAGTAAATCTCCCTATGCAAGTCCGATCGTATTAGTACACAAGAAAAACGGAGAACTTAGGTTATGCGTTGATGTCCGTGAACTCAATAAAATTACAGTTAAAGACAATTTTCGAACTCAGTTGATTGATGATAATTTAGATCGTCTTAGAAACAAAAAGTATTTTACAACATTAGATCTCAAAGACGGATTTTATCACGTCAAGATGAGAGAATCTTCTATTAAATACACCTCATTCGTAACGCCCTTAGGACACTTCGAATATTTACGAATGCCGTTTGGATTAACAAACGCTCCTCGAGTCTTTCAAAGATTTGTGAATGAAATCTTTGACGATCTGATAAGAAAAGATAAAATAGTCTTATACTTAGACGACATTCTAATTGCCACAAAGGACTTGGAAGAGCACCTCAGTATTTTACGTGAAGTATTTATCTTAGCTAAAGAACACTCACTCAAGTTTCGTTTAGACAAGTGTTTTTTTGCATATTCTGAGATCACGTATCTTGGATATAGGGTTAATGAACACGGTATTAGGCCAAGCGAGGAAAACGTTGCATCTGTAGTTAATTACCCAACACCTCGTAACACAAAAGAAGTACACCGCTTTGTGTCTCTCGCAAGTTACTTCAGACGATTCATTCCTGGATTCTCGGTATTAGCAAAACCTTTCTATGATCAAATTTCAAAAAATGCCAAATTTGTTTTCGGGCCATCAGAGTATGAAGCTTTCGAAACTATTAAAAAACACTTATCTACACAACCAATCGTAGCAATTTACTCGCCGAATTTAGAAACCGAATTGCATTGTGATGCGAGTTCATCAGGTTTCGGAGCAATCCTATTGCAAAAACAATCAAATGGGATCTTCCAACCAGTTTCGTACTTTAGCCAACGCACTACACCAAATGAGGCAAAATACCATAGTTTTGAATTAGAATGTCTGGCTGCAGTGTACGCGATCAAACGATTTCATACGTACTTGAAAGGTATAACATTTAAAATAATAACTGATTGTGATAGTTTTCGATTAACGCTCAGTAAACGAGATGTGAATGAAAGAATTTCGCGATGGGCAATGTTCTTATTACAATATAATTACGAGATTCAACATCGCCCTGGAAAGCGAATGGGACATGTAGACGCACTGAGTCGCTGTCATGGTGTATTAGCAATAGAAGGAAACACATTTGAGCAAACACTTTCACTTACTCAAAATCGGGATTCTGAAATCCAGAAAATTCGTTATCACCTAGAAGAAATCGAAGATAAGTTTTTCGAATTGAGAAATGGTCTTGTATATCGCAAAAATGGAAACAAACTTCTGTTTTACGTGCCACAAACAATGGAGGATAATGTTATACGATCCTGTCATGATGATTTAGGACACCTAGGAATTTATAAAGTTATAGAGAACATCTCAAGAGTATACTGGTTCCCTAATATGCGGACCAAAGTCAAAAACTATATCTCAAACTGCTTAAAGTGTTTGGAATTTTCTCCCCCCAGTGGCAAAGCCGAGGGATATTTACACAGTATACCTAAAGATAAAATACCTTTCAGTACCGTTCATATTGATCACTATGGACCATTGGAAAAGTCTGGTCAAGGTTACAAATATTTATTCAGTATTGTCGATGCTTTCACAAAATTTATAAAACTTTTCCCGTGTAAATCGACTACGACAATTGAAGTCATAAAACATTTGACATTGTACTTTCAATCATATAGTAAACCCAAATGCATAATTAGTGACCGAGGAACTGCTTTCACTTCAGAATCATTCAAGGATTTCGTTAAGAATCAATCGATCAAACGTGTGTTAGTCGCAGTTTCAACCCCACGTGCAAACGGCCAGGTTGAGCGCTTTAATCGGGTCATAACCCCAATGCTAGCGAAACTATGTGAATCTGCTAATAAATGGGTCCAAGTCGTCCCTCAAGTAGAATTCTCACTCAACAATACTATCTGTCGCACAACTGGTGAAACTCCAAGTCGTTTATTATTTGGGATCGATCAAACAGGAAAAGTTAATGATGAATTCAGACTAATTTTAGAATCATCAGTGACAGAAAAACGAGATTTAACAGCCCTAAGAAACATTGCATCAAGCAATATAGAAAAAATTCAACGAACTAACGAAATATACTATAATCGAAAACGAAAATCGGCTGCTACATATTCAGTTGGCGATCTTGTACTGATAAAAAATATCGATACGACGGCATTACGGCATTAACAAAAAATTAATACCGAAGTTTAAAGGCCCGTATGAAGTAAAAGAAGTACTTGATAACGATCGGTACGTTATCTGTGATGTGGAGGGCTTTCAAATAACTCAAATGCCATACAATGGGGTAATCGCAGTGGACCATATGAGGCGCTACATTACACCACGGCATGTTTAGATGTTAAGTTTAAAAATAGAAAATTCAATCAAATTTTTGTAACGTAACATTGATGTATCTCTACGCTCTTGACCAAGACGGTCAAATTGTCAGGATGGTCGAACTGTATTCAATCCTTCGTATTTGCCTAACTGTGTATTGTATGTACTGTTGTGTTCGGCTTTCCTATATGTTGGCATTTACATTGAGAACTCGATTAGGTCTTAAGAAAAAAGAAAAGCGCGTTGCTACGTTACTATGTATTTCTGTTATGACAAAATAAGCACAAGGAGAAGAAGAGATCTGGTGCATACGTACGGACGTACTCTCAAGCACGTCCGTACAAATAAACGTATTCATTCAACTAAAATATCGTTCGTTTTAATATCCTCGAAGATTATCTTATTTCTTCTACAATATACTTTGTTTATATATATTCTGTTTATACATGTGGGGCAATCCACCCCGTTTCGACCAGGTTTTGACCTCGACCCCTCCGATTTAACTCATAATTTTATCTACACTGAGAAAAGAGTTTATTTGTGGGTACTAGGATTTGTTAACTATTGACAAATCATAATGTTAAATATGGTGAAATGAATATTTGTTCATAATTACCAAATCGTTTATTTGACTCTTTCAATTGGCACAAATAGTGATTTATTAACAGTTAATAAACGTATATTTGAGCTCTAAAATTGGCCCAAATAATGATTTGTTAATAGTTAACAAATATGTACTTGAATGAGAATTTCCTTTATTAGGGTCCACTGAACATTAAGTTGCCTCAATATTGCATTAGCTTTCGATTTAAACAATACGTATCAATAATTACCATCGTATTAATTCGAATCAACCAATGCATACTTTGACACAGCAGTACATCCAGTTGGATGTACTTACCGATTGAATTGGTCCAAGGGAAGGTAAAGCTACAAATAAATAAACGTATATTCAATTATAGTTATATTTATTCAAGTTATACTGTTAATTACATAATAATCACATAATAATCAATATTATGCGAGATCTCTTCGGGACACAACATTACGTCCGTCAGAAGTGACATGTTTTTTTACAGGTCGTAAATAATTCTTGATATTGAGGCGCAACAACTTATACTTCTCTTCACTTTGCGGCTCTGCGACCTCATATACTTTAAGGTGATTATTAAACCCGAACGTCATAAATTGCTGATAAATAAAAAAATATTTGTTCGATTCGGTTACAATAATATATATAACAGTCGCAAACACCGGGTCATTCCTCTTATGGTTTCGTAAGTAAAAGGTACATTTTTGTTTATATGTAACACCGTTTACTTTAAGCCATGTTACTTCGAAACTTCGAGTTTCGATAACCAGCGAAT
Organism: Tromatobia lineatoria; assembly: GCA_949699805.1. Taxonomy (NCBI): domain Eukaryota; kingdom Metazoa; phylum Arthropoda; class Insecta; order Hymenoptera; family Ichneumonidae; genus Tromatobia; species Tromatobia lineatoria. The sequence continues at coordinate 9,500,523 of OX453034.1, forward strand.
TATCATAATTAACATTGTCGCTTAGTTCGCCCACGATACGGCCGACATCCACCACCCATGCACTCGCCTTGCGGCAACGTTACAAATGCTTACTTATACATGCTTGTAAACTATTTATTATTTCATTATTTCTGTACTTACGTTCGAACACTTTCGTCAACTCGTCCTGCAAGCCCCACGAAATAAGCAGCTCGTCCATTATTTTTCACTGATTTACTGGCACTGCTAAACTATACGAATGTGGCGTGATTGTGACGACGAACGCGCGAGAATGAACGCGTCCTCTGAGGGTCGACGGTTGTAAACAAACCGAATAGTCACGCCAAACAAATGAAACTTGACTCAAATATCGATTTGTTAACTATTAATAAATCTGCGGAACGGCAAATAATGATTTGTTAACTATTAGCAAATCTGCACAGACGTCAAAAAATGATTTGTTAACTGTTAACAAATCTGTATTAGCGCCAAATAAAGTTTTCGTTACTGATGGAAAATTCGGTTTAGTAGGTAACGAGGATGTCTTAACTGTTAACAAATCCAAAGTCGTGTTGACTAATTTTAATCTTGAAGTCCGAAATAGTTCTATATTTATAACAAACATAGAACAACTTATGTCAAAAAAACTGCACAAGCAAATAGTTTATTTGACACAAATGCCGTCGGGATAAGAGTTTGTTATGAGAATACTAGTTTTTATTTGGTGTTAATAAATGTTGTAACTGTTAACAATCATTTTAAGAAACAGCTCAACAAAATATATTTTGTTGTTGTGAATAAACTCTTTTCTCAGTGTAGGCTTAGTTAGACCCTCAACTACGCAAAAAAAAAAAAATTATCGCAATTTAAAAAAATATATATTCTTAAAGTGACATATCGAATGCCATAATCAAAAAATCTAAAAAAACTCTAAAAAATACTTTGTTTAATAACAAAATTATGTAGCTCATAGCCAAATTGGGGAAGATTTTTCTTCTAACAGTTTTTAAGCTTTTTTGATTTAAAAACTTTTTGAAAAATATAAAAAATCATTAATCTACTACAGGCGATTGTTTGAATGTTTATTCATTAAAAACCGCATTTTTTTAGATTTTTTTCAGATTTATCCGAATTATGCAAGTTAAAAAAAATATTTTCTCAAAGTGGAATATCGAATGCTATAATTCAAAAATCGCATTCTGTGGATTTCACTAAGAATGTATGTATTGTATTGTATTAAATGTATTCTCACAGATCATAGTTTGTTTCGTTACTGAAAAAGTTCTTATACAGAAATCTTTGAAATATCGTCCATAGTAGATTAACATTTTTTCTATTTTATAATTTTGTAAATAGAAAAAGTTTAAAAACTAAAAAGAAAAATCTTGCGTACATTAGCAATAAGCTAGAAAAATTTGATATTTAATAGAATATTTTCCAGAATTTTTGCAGATTTGTTTTTGTACAGAAATCAGTATATGACAGCAGAAGCTGGGTATCTATACCCAGCCTGATAGCCTTCTTTGCTGCTCCATCAACTATTTCATTATAAGTAATACCTACATGTGAACTTAATATTTTTTTCGTTTTGTACTAATTCCCGAGCAACTTCTTTTATCTGGAGTATTAAGTAAGACATTTTCGCTTCTGGATGTATGGATTTACATGCTAACAAGACACTAAGAGAGTCCGAAAAAGTATATGCTTGATTCATATTCACTTTTTGTATTATTTTGAGTTTTTCTGAAGTTGCCATTGCCTCTGCCGAAAATATCGATGTATAGGAATTTGATTTATGTCTTATAATTTCCCCATTACTAACCCGATGTATAGCGAATTCCACGTAACCTATATCGCCCATTATTGAGCCATCTGTGAAGAAGTAGTTTTTTTTTTTTTTTTTTTTTTGGAGGTGGATAAATGCGTTCACGCACATCCGAAGATAGTGTGGGGCTCCTCCGGCTCATGCCAGCCCTACCCACTAGAACCAACCCCCATTTAGCACCAACCTCATGGTCCCGGAACCGCTTTCGCATTACTTCAGGACCACAGGTGTCTTACGCCAAAGTCGGCGTCCTCCTTCATATTTATGAACGTAAATATTGCTGAGCTGATTGGCCTGCAGCCTTACGACTTCAGGGGTTCAATCGCTGTCTTCCCTGTTCCTCGGCTTTTTTCTTCCTAAGAACGTTCTCTACGTATTTAGCTACAGCGCTCCACTTCTCTTCAGATTGGAGCATTTGGATCACAATGTTTTCTGGGTTGATCGCTTCCCCCAGTGTTTCTTCTAAGTATGCCCTCTCTACTCTCCATCGATTGCATTCAAAGAACGTGTGCTCCGCGCTATCCTCCAGGCCTTGACATTGGTAGTCGCAGTAAGGGCTATCTTTTTTCCGCATTCGGTGCAAATAGGCATTGAAGTGGCCGTGGCCAGAGAGGAACTGTGTAAGGTAATAGTTTACCTTTCCATGTGTCCTCTTGACCCACGGTTCCACCGTGCCTACCAGTCTGGCTGTCCATCTTCCCGTCGTCTCGCTAGACCACCGTTCCTCCCACAGCAACAGCGTGCGCGCCTTCTCCTCGGTTCCAATTCTCGCGCGATCTTCTCCGAGCCTAGTGCGCGCATATATTCGTTTGCGCTCCTTGGCCAGCAAATCAATTGGTGCAACACCTGCTATTATGAGCACCGCTGCTGCCGAAACCGTGCGATATGCACACGCGATTCGCAGAGCACTGTTCCGCTGTACAGAGGCAATTCTCTTTCGATATTTCACAATATCGAGTGCATCCGCCCATATCTCGGCTCCGTAGAGTAGGATTGATTGGACCACACTCATCAGGGTTCTCCTCTTGCTAGGTAGCGGTCCATTTACATTCGGCATAAGCGTCGACAGCGCCCCTACCATCTTTGCGGCTTTGTTGGCTGCTCGTTTGATGTGTGGCCAGTATGATAATTTGGCATCCACCGTCACCCCCAGATATCGCACAGAATTAGTTGCTTCGACTGCCTCGCCGTCAATGTCAACTCTGAGTGGTGCCCCAAAGCCACGCTGCCTAGTCAGCACCACTACCTCCGTTTTGCTGGCAGCGAGATCCAGACCATGGTCTTTGAGCCAGTCTTTGACTAGTGTCGCAATATAAGCAACTCGGTGTTGCGCCTGCTCCGGTGTTCTTGCCAGAATGACAGTGGCTAGATCGTCCGCAAATCCAACCAGTTTTGCCCAATCCGGGAGCGCAATACGAAGGACCCCATCATACATGATGTTCCATAAATCAGGACCGAGTGCCGAGCCCTGAGCCACACCTGCGGTGATTATCCTGTTCCTTACTCCCTCCGTGGTTTGGTAACGTAGCTCTCTGTCGCTCAGATAGCTGCTGGTATCTTCCTCAGGTATGCTGGAACTCCGAAACGACGTTCAAGGGCGTCAAGGATGTCAATCCACCTAGCAGAATTGAACGCATTCTTCACGTCTAGGGTGACCAAGACACAGAAGTGCCGAGACCGATTGTTCCCTTGCCAGGCCATATGGGCCTTGTCCACGACCTCCTGAATTGCACCGATCGTTGAGTGATTGACCCGGAAGCCATGTTGGTTTTCCGACAACCCTCCCAATTCCTTAATTGCCTGTCGAATCCTTGCCCTCAGCAGCTTTTCTAGGAGTTTACCCGGGTTGTCAAGCATACAGAGTGGTCTAAAGGACGACGGAGTGATAGGAAGGCCCTTTCCTTTGTCCAGTAAGACCAACCTCTGTGTCTTCCACCTTCGTACGAAGACTCCAGCTCGTAGACACCTGTTGTACATATTTAGTAGTAGATACGGGCACTCTCTTGCTACAATCTTCAATACTTCCACGGGAATTCCGTCCGGAACTGGTGCCTTGCGGTTGCCGAGTGACCTTGCCGCCACCTGCAGCTCTTTAAGAGTGAAGGGAGGAATGTCGTCCTGCCGCACTTGGGCCTCACTTCGGTATCTCTCTGGATGGTCTGGAAAGAGTGAGCTAACGATTCTTCGCATCAGCTCAGGCTCACCTGGTGGTTCAGGTGACTGGCCACCCAACCGTCGCTTCACAATTTTGTAGCCACGGCCCCAGACATCCTCGTCGATTTCCCTACATAAGGTCAACCAGCACCGTCGCTTGCTCCGTTTGATGGCCTCATTCAACGTCTTTTTCGCTGCCAGGTATTCTCCTGCTGCCGGGTTGGCCTGTCTTCGCCGTCTGCCTCTCTGCGCTCTTCTCCGTTGGGCCAGGGCGTTTCTTCGGAGTTCAGCGATTTCGTCTGTCCACCAATAGGCAGGGATTTTTCGTCTGTTCCTGGCACATCTAGGCATTGAGCGGTTGCAAGCCTTAGCAATGAGGGTCATCGTCCTGTCGACGAGTTCCTCAGCTTCAGCCGCGGTCGTCGGCAGCACGACTGTGTTCTCTGCACAGATGCTTCCTGCTCTGAGCAGAGTGTTCAGCAGCACTGGTTGGTTCAGCTTAGCGACATTCCAGCCGTGCTTAATTGCTTGGCTATTACGTGCTAGCCCAGAGCCAGCCCCTGACCGTACGACAAATGTGACATACTGGTGGTCACTTCCAGTGAAGTCCTCCAGGACTTTCCATCCTATTGTCCTCGCTGCAAGTGTTTGGGACGCCAGGGTGATATCGATTATCGTCCCTTGGCAGCCGGCTCTTCTGAACGTCGGCACTTCTCCCGTATTGACGATGCTTAGGTCCAATCTGGCCGCCATGTCGACTACAGCTGTGCCCCTGCTGCAAGTCCTATCCATCCCCCATTCTAGGGCTTTCGCGTTGAGGTCGCCTGCCATGACTACTTCTCCATCTATAGCGCGGATCTCGTCTTCCAGATCTCCCATTTTCCTCCGGAACTCTGCTATCCCCTCATTAGGGGAGAGGTAGACCGATTTATAAGTCACGCCCGTGCTTTTGATCCATACAAATCCGTCTCCCCTTCCTACTGCTCTGATGGGTATTCCAGCTCTATCTCTAACCCAGATAGCAGCAGTGCCCGAGTTGTCCGAGTACCAGCCTAGCTCGTTCATATCGCGGTACTGCTCAGATATGAAGACCAGGTCCACACTACGTTCGCGCACAATCTGGAAAAGCATATCATGGGCTAGTCTGCTCCTTCCTATGTTACCCTGTGGCATTACCGCCATTGGTGAGTCTTTTTTGCCTTCTTCGCACAAGCTTCCTTATAGGTCTTGCACTTGGCTGAACCGAACACGTGATCCGCTTTTTCGTTGTGCCCGCGTTCCTCGCACAGAAGGCAGTGGGGAGTTCCTTCGCTCTCCACGGCCTTGTGACCTTCACGCCCGCACCTTCGGCAAAGCTTACTCCTATCTGGGCCTTTGCACCCTGCCGCGTTGTGGCCGAAGTCTTGGCACCGGTAGCACTTCAACGGTTGCACCTCCATCTTGACCCGGCAGTTCACCCAACCAATCTTAAGATGGGTTGCTTCAACCAGTTTCGCGGCCGCCGTTGCGTTTAGCTCAATATAGGTTATTCTGTTGCCCCGTATCGGTACTTTCGACAGGTGTATCTTCGCCTCTGCGCAGCTCTCGTCCTGGAGCGAGTTTTGGAGTGCGTTTCTCACCTCCTCCTCCTCTGTGACTTCGTCGATATCACGGATCTCGATAGTCACCCGGGGTGTCAGTTCTCTGACGTTGCCTCTGTCCCCTAAGGCCTTTTGGAGGGCCTCGCTAAATTTGGCCTTGTCTTCAGCTGATGCGCCAAGTTCAACTAGGACGTCGCCAGCCCTAGTCTCTCTCACAGCCTTAACCTGGACACCCATTTCACCGGGGTCAACTCCTGCTCAGATTCCTTTCAGTACGTCAGCGTACTTCTGCCCTTCGGCCGGCCTGATAATCACTGCCTCCGCCTGTGTTTTCCGTCTCCTTTTCTTCCAAGACGTAGCCTTGTCGCTGTTATTGACAGCATCTGCGCCATCCTGTCTCGGTTTCATCTCCTTTCCTGGCTTGCGGGGCCGACCTTGGACCCGTGTAAATCCCTTACCGTCCTCGCGCATTTTCTTTGAGGCGGCTTTGTGGCTGGTCCCCCCTGGCGGGGTAGGCGTTCTTCCTCTTGCCCGGCGTCTCCTGTGTGAGAGGGCTACCCATGACCTCCGGCCTCTCATCCATTGATGGCCCCCATAGGTGTGCTCCCGCGAGCACTGGCTTGTCACCTTCAACGAGCAAGAGTTTAAACTCCTCTTTCCAGCTCCTGCGCCTTTTGGCAGCCAGCTCGAACGCTAGCTCGGCAGCCTCCACCCCCTTTTTGATTTTGAGCGGAGTGTTCTTGAGGTTCCTGCAGAACTTGGCGACAGCGTAAATGTGTGCTCTAAGGGCCTCCAATTGGGTGTCCTCTTCACCCATGGTTGCTTGAAGTCGCTCTACTACCAGCTTTCTGGATACTTTTACGACTTCTTCCTTGCCATTTATTTTCTTCTTTCCGCTTGAGCATTGGTGTTGTTGCTCCGTGTCAGGACAGGGCTTTGCATTTCCACTGTGTTGGGGGTAGGGAGCCCCCTGTTTGTTTTCGCTAGGCGCTTTGATTACATTTCCGGTATTTTGGCTTAGCTTCATTGTTGGTTTTGTTCTCCCCGCCTTGTACATCAGTGTTTTGTGTTAGTGCTCAAATTGACCCCTTCCCGAGGAGCCGCTTATTGGGCGGTCTGGCCCAGGCCGGCGCCACAAGTCCACGGGGGCGGTGGCCTCGGCAGAGCCCCCCCAAGACCGCAGCAGGGCCCTATCCGGGCGCCACCCGGCACTACTACAGCCAAGGGGATTATGCGCCGATTGATAGGGCAGCCAGATCATGCTGGCTAAGCTGACCCGGGCCCCTGTACTAACCGGCGGCCTGGGAGCGCAAACCCAGTTTTTAGGCTGTACCCTACGCCAGCGCGGCTCCGCAACACCGGTGTAAGGCCTCTCGTCGAGCACGGTTACCCGGGAAGAGGCTGTCCGCAGTGAGTGTGTTGCGTTTGTCTGTGTGTTATGTGTATTTGTTTTCGTGTTGTGCGTATTAATGTTGAGTGTGCATGAGCTGCTTCTTAGTCGCATCGGTCGTCTGTTTGATCTCTGTCTTCGCTTGTGACTTCTCACCGGTGAAGACAGTAATCTAAGACATACCTCCGCTTAAGCCTCCTCACCCGCATCTGTGGTCACCACGTTAGCTTCAACAAGGTCATGCAGCTCTTAGAGGAAGTGTGAAGAAGTAGTAGTAGTAGTAGTAGTAGTAGTAGTAGTAGTAGTAGTAGTAGTAGTAGTAGTAGTAGTAGTAGTAGTAGTAGTAGTAGTAGTAGTAGTAGTATAAGACATTTATTGGACAGAATTTTTACAGAAGTTTCATGTACATTTTTGGTTATTATTTGTTGACTTAAAACTAACGCGTACTTTGTCCAATGGGTCATCGACCGGAGTCCTTCAGCCCGAGATATTTTAATTTAATTTTGTAATTTTATTTATACATATTATTGGTGTGCAGTTAAGGCTGTTAGTAATTCGAATATGGTATGGGTGGGAGATTTAAATCGGGGTATAATATTGTTGGGACGGCTATTGCATAATGTGGAGATCAATTCTAGTTGTGAGTGGGCGAAATTCGTACTGAGTTGCTCGTTTCTTTCGAGTATTGGAGTTACTCGCGTAGATTCGTAAAGAAGAATGTTTGACGGATTATGGAGAGAATTGTTAGGGTGTCTTATCTTAGTTAGTTTCCTTGATGCTACCGTTTCAGCAGTTTGGAGGTTTTTTTTCGCTGGGTTACTGCAATGCCTAAACAGAGGGTGTGCGTATTCGAGAAGTGGACGACATATGCATTTGTAAATTTTTGTGGCTTGTTCTATTGTTGTCTGTTTATTTTTGTATGTAATTTTACGGAAATGGCCAGCTCGGGCGACTGTTTTCGTTTTAGCTAGCTTTGTATGTGCCTTACAGCTCAATTTGTTGTCAATTATAATTCACAGATATTTGGCAGATGCAATCAGGTTTATGTGGTTGTTGTACATGTTGAGGTGGGGTGAAGAATTCGAAATCGTATGGTTAAATAGTATGAGTTTCGATTTCAACGGGTTCGGTTTAAGACGCCATTTATTAAACCAGGTTATGCTTTTCTCCGACAGTTCTTGAAGTGCACCGCACGCTGCTTCTGTTTTATCTTGTAAGTCGTAATTGTAAATGTCATGGCAACATAAGCTGTATAAAAGTGGCGATAGGGGAGAGCCCTGTCGTACTCCTTGTTCTGGGAAGAAGCTAAAAGAATATATGCTTTCAACTTTGATTTGCAGTCTGCGATTAGTAAGAAAGTTTAGTATTATGAGTAGGAGGTACGGTGGGCTTTCAAGAGACCAGACTTTATATATCAGTCCTTTGTGCCACACACTATCGAACGCTTTGTTGATACCCTATCGGAACACCGCAACCTCAAAACAACCCGTAAAACAACGGTCGCAAAACGCCGTGAAAGTAACCGCTTGGCAACCGCGATTCTACCATTGTAACCGCTTCCAACTGCGGTTCTACCGTTGTAACTGCGAAGCAATCGCGTTACTGGCAACGGTGTATTTTACATTTCCGACTGCAGCAACTAACACTAACCATGAAACAACCGTCTTTCCACCAGCACCAAGGTTGTTTTATAGTCGTTCAGCGGTAAATCGTGCGGCGAAAGGCAACCGGTGGTTTCGCGGTAGAAAAGTGGTTGTGGCTACGGTTGCCTAGTCTGACAGGGTATCCATGAATAATGTTGCGGTACGCTTATTGGATAGTTTTGCTGTTTGAATGTTGGATGCTAAGATGGTGAACGGGTGAGTGGTCAATTTGCGATTCCGAAATCCAAACTGGTACAGTGGAATGTGGTGACCGAGTGCAATCTCGAGGCTGTTTTTAATCAGTTTTTCCAGTATCTTACCCAGCGTCGGCAGCAGTGTTATCGGACGATAATTTTTAGCTTGAGTTGTGTCAGTTTTGTCTTTTGGCAGCGTAATGATTTCGCCATTTTTCCATTGGCCCGGGAAATAGTTGTTCGTAAGACAGTAGTTGTACATTTTTAGCATGTGATGGAGTATATGGGTGTCCAGGTTTTTAACGATTACCATGGCTACTTTATCGTAGCCCGGAGCTGAGTTTTCCCCGCTCCTGATTATCTTGGAGAGCTCCTTAAATGAAACTGCCAGATGTTGCACATCCAATGTGGATGTGTCCCTGAAGAAGTTCTCATGCCAGCGCTCTACCATTTGATGATGTCTCTCTTCGAAGTGTAGATCAGTTGCCTTGCTGAAAGCCCTCACGAAGTGGTTGGCAAATATGTTTGCCTTTCCTTCTGCGTTGTTGCATCGTACGCCATTGTCCACCAGATATGAGTTGCTAGGACGGGAATCGTAACGCGAGAGTCTTTTAGCAGTTTGCCAATATTGTTTACCCTTTTGGAACTCGATGCTTTTGCACGCCTCTAACCACGTGTGTATTTGAAATTGGCTTATTAACTTCTGGATAACCTTGTTTAGGCAATTTATCGCGGGTTTCAGCTCTGGTCGATCGTAGTTTTTGTACTCGGGGTACATTTTTCTTTTTTTTTTTATAAGATATATTATAAAAAGAGGAAGCTCGTGCGAGAAGTACATGTGTACTTTTTTCGGGGTGTTTGATTGCACTTTTGTCGCCAGTTCCTCACAGAATATAGTTATTGAATCTTGGTTGATCACTGTGTTTTCATTGTTGTTGATGACTTGGAGCATGTCTGCGTTGATTTTGTCCAAACGGGCCTTTTTGTAGTTTAACTTCGCTTCCTCAATTCTGATTGTCACTGGTGCTTCGAGGTCCAGAGAGATGATCATGCCCAGTCGGTCAGATCCGAGATCTGCTGTTAGTTCGACCGAGCATACATTATTGCTTAAATTGTTGGTGTATAAAAAGCGGTCCGGCGTGGAGTCCGGGTTGTTTTCCATGAGAAAGGTAGGAGCAGTATCATATTGTTCGAAGGGCGAGTTGTTGATAAAGTTCCTGAGTTGACGTTTTTTTTGTGCGTTTATATTAAAGTCGCCCATTATTACTGCGTATTTATACCTGCATGCCTTAATGAGGATCGAGTTTTCGATAAGCGAATGAGGGTGGATGTATACCAGAAAGATATGTCGGTAATCCTCTTTGAAAGGGATAGAAACGTACAGAGCCTTGTTGAAAGGATTATTAATTGTTAAGGCGTTCTCTTTTTTCGATCGTAGTGATGGGTCAATTTGAATTAGACTGCCCCCTCGAGTATTTGCGTTTACAATTTCACCATGTTGACTGATATATCTCCAATTGCGATAATAAGTATTTGAGTTGTCAGAGGTTTTAGTTTCCACGAAAGCCGTTAGGTTAATATCATTATTTTCAATAAAATCGTTAATCAGTAGTTTCCGTTTTTTGTAGCTATTAATGTTAGCGTAAAGAATTTTCATGTTAGCCATTTGTAGCGACGTGACTCCTTCCCGTAGTTAAATCTGTTGGAGAGGGCTGCTCTGGATTGTCTAGACTGAACATCAAAATGTACATTTTACTACCTGAAAATACAACAACGGTGTCGACTTTGAACTCGGCGATGAAGCGTTGTTTGAGCTTGGCTATCAGTTCTTCTCGGTTGGTGTTCTTGTATTTGTTGATTTTGTTGGTGTATGTGTTAATTATGTGGTCATGCACGGTGATTGATGCGTGGATGGGCGAGTCTGCTGTAATTTTTTTATCGATCTCGGCAGTTTTTTTTGTTGATGGGTTTGATTGTAGTATTCGGGATACCTTTAATTGGAGCTGTTGGTCTTTTTGGGCATTTAAATGACCACGCTGCGTGTTCGGTAGAGTTGCAAGCTGCGCATTTTGCCGGAAGGTCTGAGGTGCAATTGATGGTCTTGTGGTTGCCTTCGCATTTGTCACATTTGAAGTCGTTTGGGCAGTTCAGTGTTACATGCGTAAACTGCAAACATTTGCTGCATGGCTGAGGAGAGGGAGCGGATGGCGTGCTCGGGTACGCCGGATAGTGTTTGTGTAAATAATAAAAGCCTTCATTCATTAATTTCTCGAACGATGTAATGCACCCTGAGATTATTCTCACTAGTGTGATAGGTTTGTTGGTTGCTCTTGCCACGGTTCGCTTACAGAAGCGGTGGATTATCCCTTGCGCTTTTAGAGAATTGCTTAATGTGGTATCGTCGAGTTCGTGTTCGACTATGTTGCTATCACAGCTGAGAAGGTTGCCGGAGGGGTATTTCTTGCGGGTTTGAGAGAGTAAGAGGCAGTTTCGGAATAGCTGGAAATTGCTTTATCACGGACGAGTTTGTCGAGCGCTTTAACAGTTGTGGTTTGTTAGTATTGGACTTTATAAGGAATCCCTTCTTGGTACGTAGTATTACGTCGTTCGAATTTGGATTGTCAGTTTCCCATATGTTTGCGAGTTGGATACGGCTTTTGATGTGTGAGGCATTCAGGTAGAAGAAGTGTTGGAAGATTTGTTTTTGTTTTAATTCTCTGTCTCGAGCCGAGAAGCTAGTCCGTGGTGTTGTGGTGCTCGTGTGTGATTGTTTGGTGGTGACGGTTGTTCGTTGGGGAGTGAATTTCAGCGGTAATTCTGTGTTTCTGCGCGGTACTTGGCGTGAGGGTTCCGAGCTATCGCCGTCAGATTTTTTAGGCCTGCCTCTTTTCCTGCGTACGTTTTTTGCCAGTACAAAATCAGGATCCTTGTCATCATCCACTGTCTCGGAATCCTCCGTACTATTAATGTCGATCTTTGCACTTAACAATCACGAAATCGCGAATTTCAATGACGGGTACTAGAACGGGCCAAACACGTCTAATCACCACGGCGGCTCAGTATCGACCTCTCTGTGGAGAATATTTCTGTCTTATTTAATTCCTCTCCAAATATGCATAAAAACTCTGCTTGCAGTGTATCCATATATATATATATATATATATATATATATATATATATATATATACATATATATTTTTGTGTATATACAACTATTTCTATGGATATTTGTCGTCCATAAAGTCGTTGTTATTCCAGGGATTAGTAAACTCACACAAAGGTTAACAAAACTAAACTTTTATTATCAAAATACAAGAGTTAATAAATATGTAGAAACTTTTAAGGAGGTAACGCAACTACCCACCTGGTCATAACCCTACTATAAACACGTTTGATCTACGTAGTACTTAATCTGACAACGTCGCTTTTCGTCGATTGTGTGCGCGTGTATATGTGTATTCAAATATGGAGTCGCAGTTCATCAGCTGTATCAGTGAATTTTCTGCGTATACATTTTTAATCGATAGTTGAAAATGCCAAAAGAAAAAAAGCCTAGATTTTATTGGAAAGGTAAAATTGTTACGGAAAAGGTGTACCGAGCTAGGATTGATCAGCAAGAAGCAGGCAGAAACGTTCGAAGCATTTACGGTACAAAAAACTTGCAACGACAGCATAACCTCGAAATCAAGGAATCAACAGCATCAAAATATGTTAATCTGAAAGAGGAAGGCTGTAAATTGCTCGACGTAGAAACGATTGCCCATCAGCTAATTTGCAAAAAGTGTGATAATGTGCTATCTCTTTTGGATACTACTCAGAGTATTGCGACTGATTTAGGAACGACTTATTACGTTAATTGCCGCGAATGCGAGCATAGCAATGACGTTCTCACCGACAAACAACATAGTGTACCTGGATCGCAGAAAATGATTTTCAATTGCAATACAAAAGCAGTGATTGGTGAGTACAAATTGTATTTATGGATATATATCTAATGAATATTATGACTATTAGCGGCATCATATATGTAGATCAACTGATTTTTATTGCTGTCATATTTCTACGCCCCATTGTAAACCAATTGAGTAGATTTTGATAAAAAATTTAGTTTCTGATGGTCTATGTTTTTTTTATTTCCTGGTTTATCCCCGAGCGACGAAGAAAATAAAACCATTTCATCGAAAAATATTGTTCGAGTTGGAGGATCATTTGATATGGGCTGGCCGACCAAAGGATCAGGAAGAAGCTATGATAGCCTGCCGGGTACAGCGGGTTTTGTAGGATATTTCAGTGGAAGAGTAATATCACAAGTTGTATTGAATCGGAAGTGCAGAATGTGCGATGTCGGCCACCCCAAAACTGACTATGATTGTAAGCTGAATTTTGTAGGCAGTGCAAAAGCAATGGAGCCCAAAGCTGCTGCGTTGCTCGTCAGTGAGAGCAAAAAAATGTTCTCAGCATTAAATGTACAGCTTGGAATTTTCATCGGGGACTGTGACTCTACTGCGATTATGGCAGCTCGTAACGCGGTGAATCACGAAATTGTCAAACATGACGATCTAAATCATACAGCAAAAGGAGTAACCTCCCAATTATATAAAAAAATCAAGAGCCACAAAGAATTGAATTCCAAAAGTATAAAATATCTTGGAAAATGTTTTAACTATTGCGTGCCGCAAAACAAAGGCGGCAAATTGGCAATGGCTAGGGCGATTGAAAATATACCCCATCATTGTTTCAACAACCATGATAATTGCGGAAAATGGTGCAAATACTCAGAGGATCCAGATTCGTATCAGCATTCAATTATCGGCGACGGTTTCAAAGATCCACAACTGTTTGATTTCGTAAAAAATATGTTTGAGGCCACGGCGAAGAAATCAAGTGGATTTTCCGGAGGAGTATCGAGTAATCCTAATGAAAGTTTCAACGGCATGGTCGCTAGCAAGGCTCTGAAATCGCGGTTATATGGGATGTCTCAATCCTATAATACTCGTGTTGGCTTAACCGTTCTAGAAAAGAATGAGGGGGAAAATTTCATGGTCAAGTTATTGGAAAATAGTCAAGTATCGCCGTATACAAAACTTGCAAAATATTGCAATAAAGTAGATACTCACTCTACCCGTAGATACCGTAAAGCTCGCACTGCAACTTTTAAACGGCGACGCTTATTTTTAAGGCAGCAAAAATCAGAACTTCGGTATAAGAACGAATTGGCAGAAGGAACTACATATGAATCAAATGTTGTTTTGATAAATTCTGCATTTGATAACATTGAATTGACTTCTGTAGATGAAAACTCAGAACTAGTTGTTGTTTTCTTTGACTTGGAGACTGGGGGTTTGCACGGTGATTGTGACATTGTCCAAATCGCAGCAAAATATGGAGAATATGAATTCAATAGGTACATAAAACCTACTCAAAAAATCTCAGAAAAATCCAGTCAGGTACATGGGCTAAGATTCGTTGAGGGTACCTTACAATTTCATGGAAACACGGTGACGACAGTTAATTTACAAGAGGCATTAATTGAATTCTATCAATTTTTATCTCAATTTAACAAAAACTGCGTTTTGACAGCTCACAACTGTGCGTTTGACTACCTTAGACTAATGAAATCTGTCGAGAAAACTTACATGGATAAATACTTCCAATCTATTGTCAACGGATTTTCTGATACGTTGCCGATAATAAGAGCTATCACAGGAGTAACAACAGCTGGACACAATAAGCTGGGAAATATTGCTGAGCGCTTGAATATTCAAGGGTTTCAAGCACATGATGCTGTTGGTGATGTTGCTGTGCTAGAACAAGTTGTACTAAAATTTATGATCTCTCAAGAGCAAATAATAGAATCATCTTTCACGTGGAATGCAGCTAAAGAAAAATTGTTGCTATCTCAAAAGTTTACTTCAGATTTAAAATTATACGACGAATTCAAAGGTTGTACATCAGTTGCAATGAGAAAAAAATTGATCGCCGCTGACATAACTGTGGATATGGTTATCGATGCATTCAAAGAAGGTGGTTTTGATGGATTGTCACGTTTGTTTGGTGACGACGAAAATGGCAACATTCGTATAGCTAAAGATTCAAAAGTGAAAAAGAAGACGACTGATTATTTGAAAACCAAATATTAATTTAATAAGATACTTATGTTGTTTTGACTGAAATTATATTTTAAATATGCTCATCATTACGTGATACAAAAAGAGACTGAAAAATAATTGAGGCTGTGTCAAATTGTCAAATATCATCTCAGTAAAAAAAAATTCTACGTGTGTAAGATAATATGTATGGAAATAAAATTGTATTTGAATACTTAATTTATTTGTTTATTCCATTGATATTCAATATCAATGTAATCGTGTAAACAAAAGTCGTCTAGTCGTGTAAACAAAAAACAAAAAATTATAAAAGTACGTAGCAGTCAGCCTGCACGAGCTGTTACATACATTGAAATTTCAAAATGCGCGCTCATAACCTCGAAAATGCGACGCTGCAACATTTTCAGCGAGGGTCCGAAAATTCGCTATGAGTACTTTTTATCGTTTTTATTATTCCTGTCATAAGTCACCTTTGAATATTTTCAAGCCGGACGAATGATTCTGAGTATTTTATCTCTCTACTGTTTAAATTTCATTCTGGTCTATCCATCAATTACGGAGATATGAGGAATAATGTACCCCTAACTCCGTGATTTCTCATAAGAGGCCATGTTGAATTGGCTTGTAAGGACAGAGATGAGTAGGGAGATTGCCAGTGGAGCGATATTCTTGAGGCAACTTTTTTTCCGTCTTTGCAGCGCCGCCACACTGGAGAGTTGCCGAACTAGACCCATCTTTTTGATTGGTCGAATATATGTAGATATACTCGACGTGGAAAAAATTGTGCGCTTCCGACCCATCTTTCTGATTGGTCGAGTATATACAGATATACTCTCGACGGGAGAGGTTCGTGCGTTTCTGTAGCTTGCGACCGCGCTTGATCCTTTGCGCCCGTCGCAACGTTGCTGGGACCATGCATTTGAATTTCAGCTCATCGCACGGACTTCGGTATACAGTCTTCGAGCCTTGTTTGAACATATCTTAACCGTATCAATAAAAAATTTAAAATATTCAAGCAAGCTCGGCAGACGTACGCCAGTTCACTCGGGCACCGAACGAATTTCTTCCCGTTATTTTTTTTTTTTTTTCAGCGTTGATACGTAATTTAATGAATATATCTTCGCAGCAACGAATTTGTTGCTGCGAGGATATATATATTTTTTTTCCGCGTTCAAGAATTTTGGATAAGCATCTTTGGGTAACGTACATTACCATTCACAAGTGTACGGTGGTCGTGCGCATAGAGAATCAGTCTGGTGACCAGAAAGTTCGGAGTTCGAGTCAACGATTAATTTCATTTTTTTTACAATTTTTTTTTTTTTAAGGAGGTTTGTCAGTAAAATTGAAAATGCCCAGAAAAATCTAAAATATTTACCGCGTTTTTAATAATACGTAACAAACTCACATACATTTTTTGGGATTTTTCGTCTACATCGTTTACACAAAATGAATTTTTTTATGCATACATTTTAACATGGGCTCTTATGGCATATTTACGAATAAAAAACATTGAAAAAACTGCGTGTCGCAAAACTGACTTCACTCTCCACTTGAAAAAATCAAATGATCGAGACGCACCGGAGTGCTCGCACTTGTTTACAGTTTGCCTCCATACAATGTTGCGTTAATGGATTTCCGAGAAACGTATACATTGTATTGTGTCTGACATGTAATTTTGATTCTTCCTATGAATTTGATGGTTAATAAACATTTGAATTTTTCAGACCCGACCTTGCATTGCTCGCACCCCCATGCGAGCAATGCAAGGTCGGGTCTTAAAAAAAAAAAAAATTGTAAAAAGAGAAATTAATCGTTGACTCGAACTCCGAACCTTCAGGTTAGCAGACGGATTCTCTATGCGCACGACCACCGTGCACTTTTGAATGGTAATGTACGTTACCCAAACATGCTTATCCAAAATTCTTGAACGCGGAAAAAAAATATATATATCCTCGCAGCAACAAAATCGTTGCTGCGAAGATATATTCATTAAATTACGTATCAACGATGAAAAAAAAAAAAAATTAACGGGAAGAAATTCGTTCGGTGCGTGAGTGAACTGGCGTACGTCTGCCGAGCTTGCTTGAATATTTTAAATTTTTTATTGATACGGTTAAGATATGTTCAAGCAAGGCTCGAAGACTGTATACCGAAGTCCGTGCGATGAGCTGAAATTCAAATGCATGGTCCCAGCAACGTTGCGATGGGCGCAAAGGATCAAGCGCGGTCGCAAGCTACAGAAACGCACGAACCTCTCCCGTCGAGAGTATATCTATATATACTCGACCAATCAGAAAGATGGGTCGGAAGCGCACAATTTTTTCCACGTCGAGTATATCTATATATATTCGACCAATCAAAAAGATGGGTCTAGTTCGGCAACTCTCCAGTGTGGCGGCGCTGCAAAGACGGAAAAAAAGTTGCCTCAAGAATATCGCTCCACTGGCAATCTCCCTACTCATCTCTGGTAAGGAGATAAAAGGAATTATAAATATCTCGCGTAAAAACCCACCTCGAGTCATAAAAATTTGTATGAGTTTTTTTTTACATTATAATCGATCATTCTGCCAAGTTTGGTATTTCCCTGTCCATAAATTCTATTTCCTGCGTTACTTCCTTAAGAAGCCGGAAAAAGATAAAGACGCCACAGCTTTGGCGGCAGTCCACAGCCTATTAGCGCATGCGCAGGTCCTCTTTTGGACCAGCGATCGATGCGCCATTTGCGGCTGGCGGGCGAGTCTTCGACTCATGGTTGCCACATTTCCGCCCTGGGTATTGCCATCTGGTGGCAGCATGTGCAAGTGTGCGAAGCTAAACTCCCGTTTTTTGTAAAATATTTCGGAATAATTTTCGAAGATACAAATCACGATATTAGTGCACTGCGATAACATACGAAGGTCACTTTGGTCTAAAGTGATGCGCTGTTTCCTGTAGGGTTTCATTAATACCAGAAAATTGTTAACGTCGTGTCTCTTCCCTGGTTAAAATATGATATAGAGACTGATACAGATCGACAGAATTGAAATGGGATTTAATCGTGTGTCATCATCTCTATCTATTCGGACTTTGATAAATTTGTAGAAATTTAATCGTTGTTATTAGTTTTCTTTCGTTTTCGTTTTCTATGGGTTCCATACGATAGATACGTTATCAGTACCCAGATAGAAAAACGTGCCGTCCGGTGCCGCACGCCATGTTTGCACGGTGCAGTTAGATGCTTTCAAATGAGACGGCACTGTGACAGCACGGCGTCCCGATTGAGCACTGTGCCTGCACGGTATCATAACGTCTTGCAGAGGCACGGCGTACCGGAGCCGTGGGAGCACTGATGCAGCTTCAGCACGCCGTGCCGTCACTATGCCGACACATTTGAAAGCAACGAACGGCATTGTGCCATCACGCCGTGCCGTTTCGTGGTGCCTGTGTGGTCTCACCGTGAACCTTAATGGCTATTTGGGTAAGGATGGTTCACCAACGGATTAACAATATTTTATATTGAATTTACGTTTCGTCACTTATAAATTTCTATCCGCTTGTGATGAATCGTGTTATATCGTAAATCTATGATTTACCATGAATCATTTGCAGTCAAAGAGGCATTAAAGAAGTGATCCTATCATTTTCTATCGTCTTACAATTATAAAAAGTATATCGGAATAAATCGTATATGTGTTCAGACTGAAAGAATGATCATAACCTATCGTACAACCCTGATATAAATGAAACGATTTTCTATCATTTTCTTTCAATAAGAAACTTTCTTACAAGAACATATTAGTAACTTACAACGTTCAAGCCATTTCTCAAAATAAAGATATAGCAAAGGAAATTATTCATAAATTATATTCATTCCGAAACGTGAGTGAATTCATTTCATCCGACGGAAAACTAAGTTTTTCGAAAACTTGACAAACTTTTTGATGAATCTGATTTTTTAATAAATTCTTTGAATTATTATCATACGCAATAAACGCTCTTATAAGCATCTTCGATATGGTTTATTATTTAGTAGATTTTTCTCTTATCGCAAAGTATTCAAATTCGGATAAAAGGAAACCTTTGGTAAGGAATGTATATACACTCCTTAGTAAAGCATTTATAGAGTTAACTTAAATAATTTAGTGAGGAAAATGCTAAAAAACTGCTCAGTTTGCAGTGTTACTCATAAGTTTGTGGACTGGCTTATTTATTATTAATACATTTTATCTTA
This sequence comes from Tromatobia lineatoria, assembly GCA_949699805.1. Classification (NCBI taxonomy): domain Eukaryota; kingdom Metazoa; phylum Arthropoda; class Insecta; order Hymenoptera; family Ichneumonidae; genus Tromatobia; species Tromatobia lineatoria. Next base: position 9,519,605 of record OX453034.1, read on the forward strand.
TAAGAACGAATTTGGATGGAATAGTTGGGCAGGATATCAGAGAACATGAAAGTGAAGCAGCTTGGGCCGCGGTCACTACAAAGATGGATGACTGGAAAAAAACATGATTATCGGCCGAATTCTTCTTTTCTTCTCTTTACGCTTGGTATTCCTTGGTATTACTTCAAGGGTGCATATGTAGTAGTATCGTATCTTTTTATCATTGAATTTAATCCAAAAATTATAATATTTATGATCATATTTTAGAATATGAAGGAAACATGTAGGATTCCGATCGTCAATTTATGATAGTACTTTATAGACTCAAGAACCAAAGTCCGTTTTCGGAACGATAGCATGTTCTGAAATCGTTTTCTATCAATTATTACTACCAGAGTTGAAAAATGTAAATCCTATATAAAATGTGTTGTTTGCAGTCAAAGATACTGCGGCAACGTCTTGTCGGTCGGCGGAAAAAGAGAGTAAGTGTACTTGTCTTAAGACGCAGCCGCGTCTCTTGATAAATACTGAACGTTGAGAACATTGTGATGGCTAAAGTATTCTAATTTAATCATAATGAGATGGCCAATTTTTTATGTTTCTACTATGGAGAATGGCTGTATCTTTTCAATGATAAGTGATTCCGTTACAAATATCGTTCTTAAAATTTGTTATTCATATACATAATTCGAGGGAATCGATTTGACTCGAATATAGCAAGGTTTTTGCAAAAGAAATCAATTTAAAAAAATTATTTAGCTCTGAAAATAGCTAATAACTCCGTATGCTATAATTCATATATACAACTCAAGAAAATTCATTTGGCTAAAAAGTAGCGGTACCATCGGCGATAAGAAGAATTATTACTTATTTTCTCGAAAAATTGTAGTTAATTTGAGCTTGAATGTACCATATAATAAATCTTTATTAATATTTTTTTGTGAGTTATAAAGTTTCGTACATGTCCATTTTTCAGAAATGTATGTACGATTTGAATGAAATTTTTTATTTATTTTACTGTCTCATCACATTTCTATTTTATCGTATTAAAATTTGGTAAAGTTCTTACAATAATGAAAACCGATTTAAAAAAAAAAATTTCGAATAAAAAAGTTTTTGTGGCTGAAATTTGGTGGAATCACTCATATATATTCTGATAAACATTCCGTGACCGAAATTCGATTATGAAGTTGTCGGACATTTAGAATTGCAGTGCCACCTAAATTTTCATGTAAAATAGAAATAGGAAATCATTTGTTTTTTTTATCGTTACGAATGATGTAAGTTCGAAGCTAGTGAGGTCTTGAATATATACTAGTACTGAACTAATTATGGAGTTCCGAGAAAGAAAAAAACCTTCGGTAACTAAGCGGGGTTATTACTCCGAAATAATCACAGGTGATTTTTTTGTGAACTCGTAATTTAATAATTGACCGGGGGGGGATTGAAAAAACTCAATTTCTTAACCTCCAACCTGAACAAACAGGAACTTCTGCACATCCAATGAAACCAAAGATAAGAATAATGCAAACTGCTCCGAGGAGAACTAAACTTGCATGGCAAATGTTGACGGAGCATCACACCGCAATACTGGGAGACTTGGCAAGCAATGAAGATTTTAATTTTCTCGGTGCACCCCAGCGTTGGGTGTCCTTTCCCGAGGATCTGTCGGTCGTAAGTTTTTATTTCATTCTTGTACATTCTTGTAATACGTGCATATTTGCATGTAAGGGGAGAAGCTCATATGGAGTTTGATCATTAAAATCAGCTTGCAATGTTGAGCTCATTGCCGTGGATTCTATAATTACCTTAGTTAGTACGTGGCGTTTGTACGATGCGGTTGCAACGCAGTTCGTCGAGTCGAAAGTTATCACGAATTTAGGACTGTAGGGGGGTTCGAGAGATGGAATTAATTTCACTCGTGACGGAGCGAGCGCGTGTCAATGACAATATGTTTCACATGTAAGAGATGTACTTAACCGACTGAGTCGCCGTCAATGCGACGGAGAAGGCTCTATTAGCGGTCTCAGTCGAGCGAGAACGAACGATAAAAAGTTTTAACACATCGCGTTAAGGTGATGTGCTATATCGACCTCGTCGCAGTAAGTGCGAGTGCGAAAGTCTCATGGTGGTCGCAGGTCGAGCGTAAAGGAACGAAAAAACGTGCAGAACATCACGTTAAGAATATCAGACAAGTCAACCGTTTTCACGATTTTTATCCTATTTTTTTATGATATAGAGCACGACCCATTTTCAAGGATTTTTAAAATTACATGTATCTTGCCCTTGAAGTTATGAAAAGATTTTATCTTCTTTTTCTCTTGTTTCTGATCTTGTTTTTGAGATGGTCTGAGTGAAACAGAACTTTCTAGGTTTTTCCCGGCGCGCAAGGGAATGTCCACCGCGGATCACTTTCTCGCTTAATTACCCGCACCGTGCGTGCCTCCACGCGCTATCGTGCCAAGCTTAGGTGTATAACCTCTTTAAGGTAATACATCCGAATGGTCGCCACTAGATTTTGGACCCGAAGTTTTTCATTATATAGAATGAAGTTCGAGTAACTTTTTTAGCGTTTGAACAATATTTTTGCCCACGCGGTCGCTGAGAAATAAATTAATGAAATTCGAGATGTTCCATAGACATAGTTCACCGGACCTTGGGTAATGTCACATTATTGCCCGAAGATTATATTTGCGAACTTCTTTTAGAGGAAGAAAATTTCTGTGTGTACACAGAGGGAATTTTTTGGGAACGATTTCTGAAAAAATATGGGGTTTAAACCCAAACATCATAGTAATCTGAAAATACTCCAGCTATTTGGGGAATTTCACCAGTCGAGTGGAACCTTATTATACGCGTCACGCGCGCGTTTTTCGTGGCTATTTTGACTCTGTGCCTGTATTTAATCATGATTTTTCATAACGTTGTTTATTTTGTAATTACTTATCATCATTCTTTCGTCTGCTTTTCTCCATTAAAAAAATATTGTATCAATAATTGAAGTATCATCAGCTGACTCATCAAATTCTCCGCTTCTTGAGTAATTCGACTAGATTATCACGACAGCTCTAGATACATATTGGAGTTACATAGTTGGCGAATTGCATGCAGCTTTCCACGTATCAATCGTAAATGGCATCACTGCTAGGTTGATGTACTAAAAGTTTAAAATAAAGCTATAAATTTGTAAAAAATACAATGGCTCCAACTGGCACATGGAATAAGCAATTACCCCGCATATGGCCATGATAATACAATCATTGAATTTTTGTTCATTATTACACAATCAATTTATATATTCATAAAAGATGAAACGAAGAAAAAACTAAAAAACGCTACGAAAAATATATCCTTAGAAATGTATAATTAAAAAAAAGGCAAAGCAGTAGAAAACCTTTCATGTTGAAGATTACCATCATTATGCAATTCGAAAATCTACTTTCAGAAAGAACTCTGGTAAAAGTAAAAGTATAAAGAGTAAAGCATTAATATAGTGTATGACTATCTATGACAAAGAAAACTGCTACGAGAAAGTGCACAACAAAAGAGTCGAATAGAATGGAATAGAATAGAATCTTCGTTTACTTATAAGATAAATATACAGGTGAGCAGTTTTGTCCGCAGAAGCTAGTTAGCTCGTTCGCGGATATCGTGTGATTTTTTACTGTCCGAGTTCTAAGGCAATCGTTTCGCAGAGTCAAGGTTACGCCCTTTTACATAAATTCCGATCTTCGATTGTGTGTACAACATAGTTTTCGAAGAAGTTCTGTTACAGCTAATTCCGTAGCACTTCTTATCCAGGATATTGCAATTCCCGCATTCTTTTCTCCGTCTATGTGAACACGGACTCTTATATCTGGAGACAATGCATTCCAGATCCTTGGCGCGACGTAGTCGTGACATTTTCTCGCAATTGTTCTCATCCTTCTCGGTACTCTAGCGTGACACACATTATTCCTTCCAGCTTCCCTTCTATTTTCGTCAATGCTTAACAGATTGTTCTTTATATAATATTTGAGCAACAGGCAACAGTACGTCCTCCTTACGTCTAAAGCCTGGCTAATGCTATACAGCTGTTCTGTAGGAAATCTTATATTCTTTTTATACATTACTTTTAGTACTCGCCGGTTTAAGTTTTTCAGCGATTTTATCGCCGTGGTAGTTGCTCCTCCCCAGCTAACAATACCATAGTTCTATACACTAGACCAATAGAGAGCTGTAGATTAGGTTTAACATATCAAGTCTTCGCCCTTCTGATAAGATACACGATGTACCTGAGCTTTCTTAGCTGACCATCGATATGCGGACACCAGCGCATGTGTCGGTGCAGAATTACCCTTAGATACTTAACAGTCTCTACATTTTCTATCACAATTGCGGCTGTTTCTTGCTCGTTTCTGCCTGTTTGTAGTTCGATTTCTCGCATGTTTGGCACACTGTCCACGTAGCATTCAAAAGTCACACACTTTGTTTTTACAATGTTAATCGTTAATTTGTTTCGCACGAACCATTGTAGTATTCCACTCGTCTGTTGTCTAACTCTCTCCAGTAACGAGTTCCATGTATCGCCTTTGTATAATAGTACGGTATCGCCCGCATACGCGATAATTCGTCCACCAATTTCAACCTTGAATAGGTCGTTTATGTATATAATAAAGAGAAGCGGCCCAAGGACCGTCCTCTGCGGGACTCCGAAATCAGCCTTTTCGTACGTACTGTTCACTCCATTTATAGTTACGAATTGTTGTCTGTTTCTCAGATAGGATTCCAGTAGCGAGTATACAGGTGCACGTATTCTACTGCTGTACAGTTTTTCAAGAAGAGTATTATGACTTAGAGTATCGAAAGCTTTCTTTGAATCTATAAAAATTCCTATACATGGTTTACCATTTTCTAGCGCTTCGTATATAAATTTCGTGACTTCTACTATCGCGTCGTTTGTCGAGCGACCTTCTCTAAAACCATATTGCGAGCTGGAGAAATAATTCATTCCATTTAAAAATGATGATAGTCTTTTCTCAAGGCATTTAAAAAAAATCTTAGCTTTAATAGAAATTAATGATATCGGGTGATAGTTGCTAAGCATATTGCGACTCCCGCTTTTAAATACTGGCACAATTTTTGCTTTCCCAAAGTGACTAGGAATTCTGCGGTCTCCTTTAACCACTCCACCATCACGCCGTCTGGCCCAGGTGCCTTACCATTTTTTAAGCTTCGGATCGTCTTTACAGTCTCATCTACGCTGACGTCGGTTAGAAACATTGAGCGGTCGCTTTGTGTTTGTGGAATTGCGGGTAGGTCAGGTATTTCCAGCGCGAGTTCATTACTTCCACTTCACCAATGCACATACTTTCTACAACAACTTTTTTCTTCTGAGTGTCCCCCGCTGAAATTTCCTTCACCGTTCTCCACATTTTAGCTTGGTCTTTGCCGGCATTCTCTGCTCAAGTTCCGTAGTATCTTCGCTTCGCCTCGTCTATTACTCTTCTCAGCTGTTGTCTGTAGTTTCTGTACTCCTGGTGAATCGCTGCGATCTCTCTGTTTAATTTTGCAATCCTATACAGAGCGTCTCTTCTATCCATAGATTTTATTATTCCCTCGACGATTCATGCGGTCTTCTTTTTAGTTCCTCTACTTCTTTCTTCTACCGTGGCATGACCTGCTAAGCTGACGAATTTCGTGACGAAGTTGTCAACTGCGTTGTCAATAATTCCGGTCCCGGATGTCAAAGAAGATTGATTAGTTAGGTTCACAGATGGCATCTGTGCTTTACAGACATTTTCCTGTAGAGCAATTGCATGCTTGCATAAGAATACGATTTTCATTGATTAAACACGCCTTAATAAAATGTTTCAAGCGAAATTAATATTGACTCATTCTAATCTTAAGCACGGCCAAAACCGGTACATTACTGTCGCCAAAACCAGTACATAGGTGGCCAGAACTGGTGAAATAGCAGTGCTCATACTTTTTTCTGTTTTCCACTGTTTTCGCAACACATACGTAGATTTCAATGCTAGAAATCTTAAATTATATTCTTCCTAGATATGAAAAGTATAGGTTTAAAACATTTTCATATGATTCTTGGTCCCAATCACAAGTACTTGAAAATGGGAAAATTCTTGAAGTGGCCAGAACCGTTACTTCTATCCTAATTAACCTTAATTTTACGATAGCCTTTACACCTTAGGTTGATGACGCTCCTTCTTTGTATTGAAAAATCACAAAAAATGTCGAGACACAGAAATATGAGCGTCATTGCTATTGTCAAATGACCGCATATTTCTATAAACAGAGTAACGACTCGGATACGTATGGGATAGAACCTCCGAATGCCGGAATGTTTCTCGATTGTCACACAAAATGTAGGGAGAACTCCCATATTATTCTCTCCCTGTATACATTGAAGTCTTAGAATTGCATAGAAATTGAAACAACTCTAGATGCTCACGTAATTATAATAATATTATGATTTGATTGAAGAAATTTTATGAAATATATCGCCCGGGTGCGCGAGTTATAGTAATGAAGAATAGAAGCCTTTCGAAGAAGCTATTCGAAAACTGCGTGCACGAATGCGTGGGGTCTTTATAGACTGCTAGTGCACTTCCTAGAATTCTTCACAACCGTGTTTTCTAGCTGATTTAATATAAAAACCACCGTGAAGCCACTGGGTGGTTTCTTGCAAAAATAGAACCTACAATTGGCCACAATGACCGTAGAAACAACCGTTTATGGAAAAACGACGAGATATAAATTTTATGAACAGTTGTTTCCACAGTCGTTTAGAAGCATATTTTCTTGAGTAGTTTCTACAGTCCATACGACCGGCTTATAGGTTTAATTCATACCACCCGGTGGGTTTAGGGTAAACCGGTGTTGGTTGAGATTGCTGGGGGTATGATTAATTAGTTTTGTACAATCGGAGGATAATAAGGAGGATTTAATTTTTCCCCCGTCTTCATTAAAGTGACACAATTTCACACTCGTAACGTTTTACAGGATCCCTCATTTTTAACCTTCGTCTTGTAGTTATTTGCAATTCAGTTTCATTATTCTCTGAAAAAAAAAAAACATTTTACACAAGCACCGAATATTGCACGTTACACGCGTGTTGTTAGGTGACGATTAACAATCTGATTTCGATTCAATTGAAATTATGATTTCAATTGTTAAAGACATCTGTAATCATAGTGGACCCATTCGACTTATATCAGTTTGTAGTTATGCGGTGTTTATGAATTCACTCCTGAAATCACATGAAATTTAAAAACTCGCTGAAATCATGGGTGAACCGAAATCCAGAATGGGGCTTTCGAAATTTGCTCAATTACTCCGTACCATCAGAATGTTAATTACGTCAACCAAATTCACCAGCAATGCTAATGAAAACAGCGTGGCAAAGCTCAAAGTCCTAACTGTATATACGTACGCATTGATATTCTACCTCCCCTTAATTCAAGTTGAATTCAATTAAACTCATTGACACCTAGTTTACTCTTTTAACTGCCGGTGTTATATTGAGGGATATAACATAGATAGAACAGAATATAATTTATCACGTCCTAGAGTATGGAGTACCGTTTAAACAAAGAAAAAACATTTAGCTAAGTGGCGTAAACATTTGGCTATTCTGGAACAGTCAATTTTTTTTGTGGTTGTCGATTCTTCCTACTCGTCTGATTTTTACAAATAGCATGATTATATATAAGATGTGCCTCGGAAGAACTGATTATATCAAGATTAAAACACAATTCTGTTATAGTCGTTTCCCGCGGAAACCTTCGCACCTAAAGTCCAAATGGAGCGAGACCTTGAACCAAAACATTTACCCCGGAATGTGGAGATGGAGAGGCGTCGACGAATTTACAGGAATTTACGAATACAAGACGTTCTCAGCGAGCACGGTGTCTTACCCCGCAACTTATTACCTCCAGATGTCGCGGAACCGTTTGCTAGTCACGAGGAAAAATACGGTCTTTATGCGCCGGCTAATTACTTACCTCTCGAGATTTTTGATGATGAAGAGTTCGACTGCAGGTCTGTAATTGTTCGGAAAAAACATCCGGGAAATTGAGGATGTAGTGCTACCGGGCTTTGTATAACATTACACCGATAAAAATAATTGGAAATAGCAACCAAATCTGCGGTTACAGGTAGCGGAACAAATATTTGGTTGATTGGAAGGAATATTCGTTCCCATCAACCCAAGATTTTTTTCGCTACGCTTTCAAAAGAAATATTTGTTTGATTGGAACGAAAATTTCTACCAATCAACCAAATATTTGTTCCGCCACCCGTAACCGCAGATTCGGTTGGTATTACCAATTCTTTTTATCGGTGTAGGTTCTGAAAATTTCTGATTTTACAGTCAAGATATTTATTGTATGTAAAATTTTAAGGTCCTTTGGATATTTCAGGGCGTGGATTAGAGATTTCGAACTTTTTCGTTTCGAGAACTTGATCGGATATTTCCGATCGTAGATTATGTTTTGGAGACATTGCATCCGAAAATTATATGGCGCGAAATTTTAACTGAGTAATGTCCTGGAATATTTTTTGTCAGTGATAAAATCTTTCTGTGAATTTAATCCAGGAAATTATATCGTGAGACATTTCAAGCCAGTGATTAAATTTGCGAAATATTTAAACCAGGAAATTATTAGATAAAATGTTTTTAATTCTTTACCTGAGATATTTCACGTTGTGTTTACTGTCACGGAATATCATTAAGCCCTCAGGTATTTCTCAGCTGCTTAAGCTCAATCGTAATTGTATCCTACGAGATGAGACAGGCCATTGGGCATCGGAGACCGCGTAGCGTGAGACTGTTTAATAAGCAAGTAAATGATTCTCAGTACCAGGTACCATGTCAAGATAACTGACGACAGAATATCCCAACCATAAAATAACACCCGATAAAATTTCCACGCGCGTTTTTTTGGCCGGAAATTGTGGGGCCCCCTTCCCTTTGAATTAATTTGACTACTATGTATTTTCATTTTTGTTCCAGAATTAATAGATTTTTCATTCTTTCCATGGTATGGCTTCAATAGCCTTTTACCACCCTTTCCACCCTTACTCTTATCACCCACTACCCATACTTCACTAAGCTAAACTCCAATACGTTCGCAGCCGACGTAGCTACACTGTACCGCATTCGCCATGGCCACGGGGAAACTGCGGAAAACCCGTAAGATGGTCGTATATTTTTTCTGACTTCCCGGTGTATATACGAAAGTAACTTACTCAAGTATACACGCCGAGGCCTCAGAAAAACGGACTTCCCGCTCACTGGTTAATGGGCCAGCAGGTGCACGGGTAAGCGGTCACCCATCCAAGTTATGGCTGCAAACAATGCTACTCAAATCGGGGAATTACCAGGGCCGAATACTGACTGCGCAACCATCAGTGTCGTTTCAGAATTAATATCTTTATTTCTTATTTCGCCATATATGTAGATACACATATGCATGCACCCCAAACGGTTCTTCCCTAAAGAGAGCCGTGCAATCTCTCCCTAGATTAGGGAAAGCGGTGACCAACTAAAGAACAAAACACCTAAGGAAGCCGGCTTCGCCGATATTTTTAAATGATTAAACGCGAATACGAATTATTTCGTAAGGTATTATTTATCGAACATGGTTTTCAACACCACGGCCAGCAAAGGTAATTTAAAATGGGATATTTTTTCGCGGCGATCCTTCGTCTGGTATTTTCGCATGTTATTTTTTCGAGTGTTATTTCTGCATGGAGTTATTTTAACGTGTCGACCTCTTATATTGAGCATTCGCTCTACCTCCCGAATTTGCTCACGATGTCATGGGCTGTGCACAAATGGAGCACATTGAATATTTCAGCCTTTGAAATTCCACAGGACCACAATGGATTGGATTGTACTTGGAACTGTTGATGACATTCGACATCCACTTCCCGCAATGGTCTTCGTAGAAAAGGCACCGAGTGATTCACGATACACGAGAAGCGGCAAGGATTTGGATAACATTTTCGATTGGCATTACGCTGCAGTTACGGATTACGACAATAATCGTAATTTGTGGACAGTTATCACACTCGATGGTCGGAGAAGGAGTTACCAACTTCCCCGTATATATGTTCGGTTTCTCGCCGAAAATCCTCAAGTATTCGCTGAGCGTATCGTGACTGCTATAGAAGCTAGGAATAAAACGGAAGCGAACATTAGGTCAGATGCCAGTTATGTAAGACGTTGTATTGACGAGCAATTCATTTTTCATATATATTTATATATATTAGCCTTTATGTTTATGGGAAAAAGTTTACTAAGACGTTCAAAAGCAAAAAAATTGAATTGCTCGCAAATCTTTCAGTTACTATACTTAATAAAATGGGGCAAGTTAACCTCTTCAGCGACATTAACTTAATAAGTGCGCAAAGATTCTATTGGCACCGAGAAATTTTTACCGCTAAAGGGGTTACTCTATTATTCTAATTATCCATAATTTCTTCCTATCACAAACAATGATGATTAAACCGAAGGACCGCTGAAGCCATTCATCAATCACACAAGTGCTCTTGTCCCAAATTAGCCATTTCGGCTGCACTTGTCTTTCTGAACACTTGATGTTGGTCAATGGATCAATAAAGGTTACATTTATCCAGTACTGAATTGGGCCTAGCTGCTAAGTGGTGCCAGGGAGTACTTTCGCGGTACTGTTGAAACACTGGTTTCATACCGCGTCAGTTCGAGCAACCAATGATTTAAACATAACCTGAGCAAACAATCTAAACAACAGTGTTCCAATATTGAACTACGAATGCTGGACCTGTGTAGATATTCCAGAGTTGCACCAGTATTAAATTGGAACCCATAGCGAGTACTGACACATTGGCAACTGTACCGCGTCAGGACATAGGTGGTTTGAAATTCCTGCAGAGTTAGTCAAAATCGTAGTGGAAAATGACAAATTATGTACTTGAATGAAAAATTGAAAAGCACTTGAATGTATTTGAAATTCATTACAATTACAAGAAGTAATTGTTACTTTGATTTAAATCCATTACAATTACGGAAAATAATTTTGATTTATTAAAAATCCATAAAAATTACGAAAAGTAATTTCGAAAAAAATGCATTTACGATTATGAAAAGTCATTTTAATTTATTCAAAATCCAATACAATTAAAACGGAATTTTTATATATTTGTGATATTTACAATTATGAAAAGTAATTTTCATTTTTAAAAAACCTACTACAATTACGAAACGTAATGACAGGTTTTATGATACCAATAAAAATTATAAACAATAATCTTTATTAATTTTTAATACAATAAAATTATAAAAAGAATTTTTTTTAACCCCTTAAAATACGTGGTCTCAAATGCTCGCGTTATTACTCGGGCGTACAACAATATCAAAATCTTATTCTGTCATTTAAGTTTAAAAATACTATAATGTTAATTGGTCTGGAGGTTGCGAGACAGAGCAGGGAATAGTTTCTATACGCTAAACGTATCTATTCTTGACCTTTATAAGATAGCCCCGGTAGGGATATCCATTTGTGTCTTCACAATTTCTTCGTAGCCTTCATCCGCGGCCATTTTGGACAGCCAGCGATCGCAGCGGCGAAATTGTGCGACACCATATGAACACCTGACACAGTGTCAGATGCTGTTGTACGTTAATTAATGTTGATATTAACAATTTGTTGATTAGTGGACAATATGATTGCGAGAAGACGAAAGGCGTCAGTCTTGTGTTGCGTCGTCAATTGTCACCAACGCCTTTCCCTTTACAATACCTTGCGGATTGAAGTTAATATTGTGCGTTATTGCTTTGAATCCCGTTCTTATTACTGCCTCCATTCTTGCACGATAGCTATCAGAGACGTCGTAAACATAAACACCGGCGAAACGAGCAGACGACACCGGGCAACCGAAAATTTGCGTTCGGTTTTTACTGAATAATTCGAAAAAGGAGAAGCTATTGCCATAAAAAAAAAATAAAGTAAACATCCTTTGTTTTATATTTATAACAATGCTCTTCAGTTATTTGTTTCATATAATCAAAAAATCTTTTTCATAATATTACCATAAGAATCAATGCTCGTCGTCGATAAGGTTATGTCAACAGTCGCCATAAGTGGCGCTAGTTGTCCCAACGCACGAAGCCAATAATAAACTTTATCTCATTTTTTTCTGATGCCAGATTCAAAAGCTACTGTGGTTTGAATGTGAAGTTCTCTACGGGCGCGTACCCCGATTAACGGGAGAAAGAACATGGGAATACTTAGCTGAAAAACAAAAAGTTATAAGAAAAATAATTCGCAAATATATCGCGTGCCTCAACATCTCTTTTTCCTAGCCGACGCGTATCTGACCCGTCTTTCTCTCCCTCTTACACGCGCGTTACGGGAATGATCACACTCTCGAATAACTAATCCGATCGACACTTCGACACGCCATTCAACTCGCCCACAAAGAAAACCAGCTACTCATTTCATGGGGAGAAAATTATAACGCAAAACACTCACACACGTTACCACTTTTGATCAGGCCCACACATGGAATGATGATACTAAAAATTAAGGCAATTTCTCGAAGATACCTATCGGGACTCTTATAATTCCAATGTTATTATTGATAACCCTATCGAATCAGCGCAACGCCAAAATGACCCGTAAAACGACGGTAGCAAATCGTCGTGAAAGTAACCGCTTGGCAACCGAGGTTCTACCGCGATTCTACCGTTGTAACTGCGAAGCAATCGCGTTTCTGCCAATGGTGTCTTTTACACTTCCGACTGCAGCAACCAAAAGCAATTATGAAACAACCGTCTTCCCACCAGCACCAAGGTTGTTTTATAGTCATTCAACGGTAAATGGTGCGGCGAAAGGCAACCGAAAGGTGGTTTCGCGGTAGAAAAGTGGTTGTGGCTACGGTTGCCGAATCTGACAGGGAAACGTAAATTCTTTGACCGCGGTCTACAGTAAAGTCTCACGGAACTCTCGAATCCCAAGATACCGAAACAATGGAACTCGTGGACTCGACCACGCGCGGGATATCGTCGCCATGTACATTTCAATGAAGTAAAAAAATATAATCCTCGAACAGTTGATATACAAGGGGGGTTTTGGATAAAGTGGTCGAGGGGGGTGCGGGTGTGCGGGGGGGTATCTGGAAGATTCCAGAAAGTTCTCAGTGACGTCACTTGTTTTTCACTGTCTCAAGGTCGAATAATAACAGTAATAATAATAATTTCCTGGAAGTAGCAAAGGATAAACAATTCTGAGAATTATTCTCGCGGCCAAGTGCGTTATTTTCTCGGAAATGTCCGAAATCATTTTGGAGAATCGTTGAATGCGGATTATTGCTATAATAATAATAATAATAATAATAATGATAATAATAATAATGATAATTTCCTGGAAGTAGCAACGGCCAAACAATTCTGAGAATAATCCTCGCGGCCAAGTGCGTTATTTTCTCAGAAATGTCCGAAACCATTTTCAAGAATTGTTGAATGCGGATTATTGTCTAGGAAATGTCCGAAAGCATTTTCGAGAATTGTTGGTTGTGTATTATTTTCCTATGAAATGTCCGAAAGCATATTCGAGAATTGTGGATTGCGGATTATTTCCTAGGAAATGTCCGAAAGCATATTCGAGCATTGTTGACCGCAGAGGCGGATGGTTCTAGAACGAGGAGCAGAGTGTTGGAAGATGCTCGAACATTCTGCAGAGTGGAGATCTTTCTCTATTGCGTACTCGTTGCTGTCTCACTCTTTTCGAGCCCTACGTCTTTTGCTACGTTTCGTACCGACTTATAGTCGAGCGCAGCAGCATCTTTCAAGTGACATATTCATCGTCGATAATTCCATTCGTGGATATGCATATTCCTACGTTAGCGACACCAGTTGATGTAACGAGCAAGGGATATAGCTAGGAGAGGTTTTTAAGTTAATAAACGGAATAATATTCAATAAAAACAAAGTCTTATTCGATTTTAATGCATAACAATATTATAATATAACAATAAACGATTTGTTATAATCTGTTGCATCCAAAATGTATTTTATGTATCGCATTTACAAGGGTTTCTCGCTCGAAGAGAATTCGCACTGGTTAAATTGACCACCGAGAAAGCGTAAATACAGATAATGCTGTGCAGCAGCTGTTTCGTACTGTCGAAGCTGATCTGCATCTTCTTGGAACACCTTGGAGATTCTCGATCGCAGGAAATTCCCATCAAGTACAGCCATTACTGTCGAACCGTATTTCGTGTTAGCCGTTTTAAGTGCTGCCACTCGATAATTCCTGTTCGTTTCCAATTCAGTGATTTTTCTCGTTGGCAAGAAGTCATCCATGCGAGCGACTTTGTTAATCTTTGCGCAGGCCATGTTCTTTATATGTCGGCTCGAAATTTTATTTTTTAATATTAGTATTCGCTTGGAACGTACGAATCCAACTAAATAGTAGAACCGATGGTCAACCTTTTATAGGTGTCACAGTACTTCAAGATTGTTCCATATGACGCTGAGAAAAATAATTCTTAAAACTGTTTACCCTGTGAACGACCCTAACAATTCTTAGAATTATTCGGTGAAAGACATTTCTGAGAATTGTTTATATTCTACTTATATGCAATCTATTTCTCAGAATTGTTTTTCAGTACGAAATTTCAGTATTTTCTAAAATACATTATATACAGTATAAATATGCTTTCGGAAATCGAATTGGATTCATTCGCTATTAGTACTCGTCATTATGGACTTAAACAGTATGGATGCGAAAAAGTGTTTGAGAGTAATGAATATCATCGAGTATGCTTATAAAAATGCACCTATTTGACAAAATAAAGCGTGGTTGAATTGGTGTACTCGATATATCAAACCTTATAACAAAATTTTGATGAAAGCTGATTTGAAAATTTCAAACAAAAACAGCAACAAAGTGGAGGATCGATTACAACAACACTGCGAGTAAGAATAAAAGACAGAGTGCGTTGGAAAGACTTGGAGTCTGTCTTTAACGGACGAAATCGCACTGGAGCAATCGTGAATCTTCGTTATAAGGATGTTAGATCGTTTCTGCAGGATTCGAAAGCTCTGACTGTCGTACGTCTGAAAAATGCTTTACGAACAAAAGCAAATTTGAAAGTAAACGGTGTTCTTGCATGTAAATTCCGTGTATAGAAGAATGATGAAATTATCGAAGAAACAAAATTCTTTAATACTAAAAACGAAATTGTCTTCCCTGACATGGATTTGAAGCAGTGGTTTGATGAGAACTTGACAGACCAGTTACTGAAGAAAATTGAGGATTTTCAAGAACGGGATTCGGGATGGACTTTAGCGGAAATTGTCAACCTGATGATCAACATCAACAAATGCGTACCCCTGCAAGGAGCATTATCGACTTTCGTTAAGTTACCCGAAGATATACAAAATAAGAAAGCCGTGGTTAATATCAAGAACAACGACGAATTCTGCTTCCTCTGGTCAATCATGGCAGCACTTCATCCTACAGATAGCAACAGCTGTGTAAACAGCTCCTATCCACACTACAGTTCCGAACTTAAATATAAATGTATTAATTTCCCAATGCGTCTAAGAGACATTCCGAAATTCGAGAAAATGAAAGAATTAACCATTAATGTCTATGGTGTGGAAAATGTAAAACATCATGGTAACGAGATAGTACCTGTATATTTAAGTAAACAAAAGTCGAATAAGCCAACGATCCATTATTAATTCTTATTAATAGTGATATTGCACTAGAAACGAATGATAACAATGATGATGATAGCAGTGATACTGTGATGATTTCACAGTTTCTCACTTTACCTTGATAAAAAATCTCTCTAAACTGCTGAGTTCGCAATTGTCTAAACACAAAACGCGAAAATTTCTATGCGATAGATGGTTGTGTCACTTTTAGCTTAAAAGTTCTTTTGAAAAGCATCGACAGGATTGTTTTAACATAAAGAAATGTAACATGTTACTTCCCATTGAGCCAAACAACATTTTAAGTTTCTCAAATTTTAAATTCAAGGAAGCCGTACCATTTCTAGTCTATGCAGATCTTGAATGTATGATAGAAGAAACGGGAAATAATATATTTTTACAAAAACATATTTTTCACAGTGTTGCTTTTTACTTACACTGTTCTTTCGATGATACGCTATCGAAGTTTGACAGCAAACGTGGACCGGATTGCATCGAGTGGTTCGTTAAAAAATTGAAAGAAATTGCTGAAACGGTAGATTATTGTGTGAATCATGTTGTTTCAATGGTACCGCTAAGTTACAAACAAAATCAAGATTTCTATGCGTAAAAAATTTGTCATGTTTGTGACAGACCATTTACCCCGACTGATACGAAAGATCGCGACCATGATCATTCTACAGGAAAATATCGTGGTGCTGCACATCGAAGCTGCAATTTAAATTATAATAAAGCTCATCATGTTCCCGTAGTATTCCATAATCTCTCTGGATATGACTCACATATTCTGATAAAAACTCTAGCTACATCATTTGATGGATCAGTGAATCTTCTTCCAGTTAATAAAGAGAGGTATATTTCATTTTCCAAGCAGGTCAAAGGAACATGTATAAATTTGCGATTTATCGATTTATACAGATTTATGGCTAGTAGTTTAGAAAAATTAGCATCATACATGAATGATGCTGATAAATGCATTACACGTAGAAAATGTAATAGTACCGAGGAGTTTCAACTTTTAACGAGGAAAGGTGTTTTTCCCTATGAGTATGTAAACAGCTGGAGCAGACTCGACGAAGAAAACTTACCGTTGAGGTAAAAATTTTATTCTAAATTAAACGATGAGGAAATTTCGAACGAGGATTACAGTCACACTGCGAATGTTAGGGGACAATTTAATATTAAATCATGAGGAGAGTATTCAGATTTGTATTTGAAAACTGATGTTTTACTCTTAGCTGATATATTTGAAAAATTCCGTCGTAATTGTTTCGCTACATATAATTTGGATCCTCTGCACTATTACACAGCTCCTGGTTTGGCTTTTGATGCCATGTTTAAGCGCACAAACGTTAGACTTGGACTTCTCACCGATGTTGAGATGCTCCTCTTCGTTGAAAAAGATATACGAGGCGGAGTAGCTCAATGTTCAAACAGATATGCTCGAGCAAATAATCGGTATATGGGAGAGGATTTTGATTCCAGCAAAGAGGAATCATACCTCATGTACTTTGATGTAAATAATCTGTACGGTGCAGCTATGTCACAATTTTTACCATATGGTTCCTTTGAAAGGGACAGCGAGCCTATTAACGTCTGCAATTTGAACGATGATTCCTGTCGGATATATTCTCGAAGTGGACTTGGAATATCCAAAAGAACTTCATGAAATGCATAAGGATTTACCACTGTGTCCAGAACATTATGGACCACGACTGTGTAAAGTGTCCAAATTAATGACAATCCTTTTACCAAAGAAAAAATATATTATACACTATAGAAATTTGAAGCAATGCTTGAATTTTAGTATGAAATTGGTAAAAGTTCACCGTATATTGAAATTTAAAGAAGCACCATGGCTCAAACCTTATATAGATTTAAATACAGTATTACGAAAACAATCAAATAATGAATTTGAAAAAAATTTCTATAAATTAATGAATAACGCAGTGTTCGGCAAGACTATGGAGAATGTGAGGAAACAAAAAGATGTTAAGTTGGTGACAAAGTGGGATGGACGGTATGGAGCTAAATCTCTCATTGCATTACCGAATTTCCACAGCTGTAATATATTCGATAATGATATGGTAATCATTAAGATGAATCGCGCAAAGGTGCGCTTCAATAAACCCATATACATTGGTTTCTCAATCCTCGACCTATCAAAAATATTTCTATATGATTTTCACTACAACTTTGTAAGACATACGTTTAATGATAAGGCCAAATTGATGTATACAGACACTGATAGCCTTTTATATCACTTTTTCGTTCCTGATATTTACGACTATATTAAAAGGTTTATACATAACTTTGATACATCTGATTATCCCGCTAATAATATATATGGAATACCACTTGTAAATAAGAAAGTGTTGGGTTTAATGAAATATGAATGCAATGGCAAAATTGTAACAGAATTTGTTGGGCTGCGAGCTAAAATGTAAAGTTTTAAGTGTCTTGGTGAAGCTGAGGAGAAGAAACGAGCGAAAGGTATAAAAAAGGCTACTATGAAAGCTATTACATTCGATGATTATAAAAATTGTCTATTACATCATCAGAATTTAGTAAAATGTCAGTATTTGCTACAAAGTAAAAAAGCATGAGTTTTATACTGTTTTACAGAACAAACTAGCATTAAGCTGGCATGATGATAAGATGATTATTGTACCTGATATGACTGATACTGTACCTCATGGTTATAATAAATAAAATCAATAATTTATAGATCTATATTGTTTTTATTTAAAAAAATTACAAATCAGATTTATTTATCCAACTATTGTGTGAGTGATCGAAACCTAACCACTTTACAAATACTTTATTTCTACGCTTCCACAGAACCTTTTCAACGAGATAAATGTCCGGATATTTCACTTTTGTGAGTTCTTCTTGATAAAAACCACCTTAAATCGGTTGATCCTGATAATCCACAAGTTTGTACGTTATTGGATTGGTGTGTTTCACTTTGCTTATCGTGAATATTTCTGTAGTCCAGTTGGGTGTATAACCTTTTTCAAAAACATGTTTGTACTTGCTAATTCGCACTTTATCACCGACTTTGTACTTGATAGTTCTTGTCCGATTAATGTGAAGTTTCTCGTAAACATTTTGCAGGAGACTTTTTTCATTTCGCGCCGTAACATCCTTCGGTTTCATTCTAATCGTTCGATGCTTGGTATCATTGTAGGAGGATAGCAAATCATCTACGATATCTATCCACTTGTATGTTCCTCGTAGAGTGAATTGTTTCCACATTTTTCCCTTTAGCTTACGATTAAAACGCTTACAAATTGATGTCTTTAAGTTGCTGAAGGTAGAGTACAGTGTGATACCGTGACGTTGCATTAGAGCCTTGAAATGGTCGTTGTAAAACTCCTTGCCTTGATCTACATGCAATTTTTGCGGTTGACGACCCTTTTTCAATGCAGTATCCATAGCGTTTGTTACATCCTCACCGCTCTTAGTCTTCGTAGGTACGGCCCATGCGTATTTGGAAAAAATTACGATGATTGTTAGCAGGTATTTATAGCCGTCGTTGCGCTGAGCGTAGGCTGACATATCCACAAGATCAGCTTGCCAAGTTTCGTCCAATCCTCGCATTATAACTCGACGCCGTGTATAATTTCTTCGAGCAGGTCTATGAAGCTCTTCTGCGATCGTTGCCTTCTTCTTTTTCATGCTCCAGCGATGTTAGTCGATTGTCAAGTTGGGAAATTATTTGAGGGTTACGAAAGGTCAAGTCCTGTAGGGTTCTCGTTTTTTTTTCAACTCGCTTTATCACCTGTTTCACATTCAATTCGAGACTCCGAATCATCGAGTCCAATTCACCATCACCGCTGTTCCGCTCCAATGCTCGCAGCCGGTCATCCAGACCAACAATGAGTTGAGAATTGTGCACCCCGAGATCTAGTATTGTCTCACTATCCCAATCTATCCAATCTAATTTACCCAATCTTCGCTGGGTGTTTTTTTAAATAATAATTCAATCAACCCATTTGTTTTCCGATATCTTGTATCATCTATGCGAATGTACTCTGGCTCGAAATGTATCTGAGAATTACCCATCATTAATCTATGATTGGCAAAACTTCGCACACCCCACGTGGTATCCAGATCCTTTTTCCTATTTGTTGTTAATAGTATGAGATATTCATTCAAGACTTCATTCGGGTTTCTTGCATTATCATCAGACTCGATATCTTCTCCATCATCATTAGCGTGATCATTATCTTTCCAGCGTCTAGGAGTGTCAATAAGTTCGAAACTGTAGTTGTTCAAACCGTTTTCTTGAGACCCCTCTATCGCATCTTCCCATAGAGTATAATTTATCTTGTTTCCCTCCTTCTCCTCTTCCATCTCTTCGACATTCTTCTTCTTGATATCCTGCTTTATCGATATTTCAATTTTAACAGTTCGATCTATTAACTTTTTCAACGGTGTTACAATTGGCTTGAAAACGTTCTGCATCGCACGCTCGGAGGCCAGAAATTAATTTTTCACAATTTGTGAATATAAGAAAGGCCTGGTTCTGCATCTAAAAAACGCATCAAGCTACCACACCGAGCTCTCACCGATGTTGACATATCAAAATTTGCTGAAGCTATGGAAATTCCCCATTTTCGTGGGGTTTATATGAGAAATAGAATGCCTCACAGTGGACCTCTTAAGTATGAATCGGCCATTATAAATCTCGGTGATAAAGATGGCCCCGGCACACACTGGGTCGCTTACCGGAAAAATGGTAATGAAGTTATCTACTTCGATAGCTTTGGTAACCTACAACCACCTTAGGATTTAATTAAATATCTTGGTGCTGGTAGCATTGTAAAATATAATCATGAAAAGTATTAGGACTATGATACTGTAGTTTGTGGACACCTATGTCTTCAGTTCTTGGATGGTGAACTGTAAAAGGTGTTCTCACATTCGCTCGGGTATCAGTTAAACATCAGCAACAATGAGTGATTCTTTTACGTTAACGTTGTCTGGCACATCCTCTGTATTAGAGGCTCACTACTTTCCCCCCATTGAGCTATCACCGTCTAGAAATTACACTTTAAGTCTCGTTGAACTCTTAACATTCAATTCGATTCCTAATATCGACAAAGGAAATAACAAGTTTTACGTGGAAGAGGAAGTCATTACGATACCAACGGGAAGCTACGAAATTGAGAACATTGAGAATTATTTGCAGAAAATATTATCCAGACGTAATATTTTCATTAATCTACAACCCAATAACAATACATTGTGCAATGAAATCAAGTGCGATCAACCGATAAATTTCATTCCCGACGATTCTATTGGTCGAATGCTGGGTTTCGTAGCTCGTATTCTCGATCCCAATATCGCTCACACATCTGATTTGCCAGTAACGATTCTCAAGATCAACTTTCTACGAGTAGAGTGCAATATTACCACTGGTGCCTTCATTAATGAGCGTCGAGTGCATACGATTCACGAATTTTTCCCAGTAGTGCCCCCAGGATATAAGATCATTGAGGTGCCGTCACATATCATTTATCTTCCGATCGCTGTACAATTCATAGATCGTCTTCAACTGCATCTCGTTGATCAAGACGGAAAACCTGTGAAATTTCGAGATGAAATGATAACAATAAGACTATATGTGAAATCTTGAAATGGGTGTCGTGTTTGAAACAAAAATAGGCAAGAGCTATAAGAGTGAGCCAACATGTGCGAAGAGAAACAGTCATCATCAACTCCGCACAGAGCTAACACTACAAAACGTTCAGTTTCTGAAATACTTGGGTCTGAAACCTCAAGGGACAAGAAGAAAAAAAGAAGAAGAAGATAAAACATCGTGTTTGTTGTTACGTGGTCGTTTGCTGCTGTTACGTACCATGGAAGAAATACTAACGATACAAAAAGGAATTATCTTTGAAGAGTCTATTGCTCATTATGAGACCCATCAACCATTCTCATTCTCGACATTCAATAATAATGATGAAATACGTATCGCCGTTCAACATCAAGACCTGTGCTTACTACCAAGTACAAGTTCCTTGCATGTATACGGTAGATTGACCAAAACCGATGGACGATCTCCAACTGTTGAAACGCAACTAGTCAACAACGCTGTATGTCATTTGTTTTAGGAAATACGTTACGAATTAACTGCTATCGAGATCGATAGGAATAAGAATGTCGGTCTCACAACACTTATGAAGAATTATATCTCTCAGAGCTCGAGCCAAATATCTCTAATGGAAAATGCCGGATGGAACAACATTAACGATAACGAAACTAAGATTACCGATGGTAATGGTTACTTCGATATTTCCATCCCCCTAAGTATGATACTGGGCTTCGCGGAAGATTACCATCGAATCATCGTCAATGCTAAGCATGAGTAGATTTTCACGAGAGCCAACACCGATGCGAATGCCGTTACACAGACACCTGCAGTTGCTGGTGGTGGTGCGGAACAATTAAAAATATCCCTCCTCAAAATTGAATGGATGATATACCTTACATTAAAGGTGCGGATCAACGAAAATTTAACTGCTCAACTATATCGCTAAGGATGAACCCATCTCCATAAGTTTCCGTTCGTGGGAATTGTACGAGTACCCACTGTTGCCCGCTACATCGAAACATGTGTGCACCGTAAAAACTTCAAACCAACTTGAGAAACCACGATACATAATCGTTGCATTTCAAACGGCGCGAAAAAAAATGCGGTTAAGAATGCCAGTCACCTTGATCATTTTAATATTCGAGACGTTAAGCTTTTTCTAAACTCGCAAAGTTGTCCATATGGAAATTTGAATCTCGATATTAATCATAATCAGTTTGCTCTACTTTACGATATGTACACTAATTTTCAGACCTCTTACTACGGCAAGGAGTCTGAACCACTGTTGAGCAAAGCTGATTTTTCAAAATATGCACCACTTATTGTCATCGATTGTTCGAAACAGAATGAATCCTTGAAAACGGGGCCAGTTGATGTTCGTTTGGAATTCGAGTCTATGAATAATTTCCCCGCTGAAACATCGACTTATTGCTTCATTATCCATGATCGAATAGTAGAATATAGTTGTACGAGTGGGGATGTAAAAAATTATCGTAAAATTGCGTTTTTTGTAATTGGTGCACAATCTTAACATGTAATATTTTTTATAAGAATAAAATATGTAAACCGGTTTATCTACGCACACATTCGTATTTATTCAAATCCTTCATATATTCTTCTCATATAGGTACATATAACTAACAGTTATTTCTTAGTATGGAACATCATAACCTGCATTGTCATGCGAACACGATATATTCTGCTGCTGCTGCTGCTGCATATTCTCCTGCAGTTGCAAT
The DNA here is from genome assembly GCA_949699805.1 of Tromatobia lineatoria. NCBI lineage: Eukaryota > Metazoa > Arthropoda > Insecta > Hymenoptera > Ichneumonidae > Tromatobia > Tromatobia lineatoria. The sequence goes on from OX453034.1 coordinate 9,542,631, forward strand.
AAATCCTGAAGGAAATCCCACACTACGTCCGGTAGAGTATCGCCAAAATGTCTGACAACAACGTCTTCGTAACTGTAGAGATATGGTGGCATTTTGCACAAACGCCTCACTTCTTCCGGTGTTAATGGCTCCATGATCAATGCTGATATATCGTTGAGGAGAAAATATTTTTTATTATCATTGAAACGTGTTTTCATGCTCATAATTGATGATACGATAATGATGTACTCACAGAGATGTATACGGTACATTCATGTGAAACTTTATTAAATAGCCAGAATATTCAGAGTCTCAGCAGTCTCGACAAGAGATATAAGCGATCGTACACCGATTCACAGCTTGTCGCTAGAGCTCGATCAACGAGCCCTTCTACATGATGCAATCGTTGATCCTTGTTCAACATCGAGTCTTTTCTACGGCAATATTCGAAGTGGAAAAACAATTCTCTGAACTGATTGTTGGAATAATACATCTATCCGCAACAACAATACCTGGAATTGCTTTCGGAAATTTCTTTGAAATTAATACGTCTATCTCCGCTCTGCAGAATGTTCGAGCATCTTCCAACACCCTGCTCCTCGTTCTAGAACCATCCGCCTCCGCGGTCAACAATGCTCGAATATGCTTTCGAACATTTCCTAGAAAATAATCCGCAATCAACAATGCTCGGATATGCTTTCGGACATTTCCTAAAAAAATAATACTCAATCCACAATTTTCGAAAATGCTTTCGGACATTTCCTAGACAATAATCCGCATTCAACAATTCTCGAAAATGATTTGGAACATTTCCGAAAAAATAACGCACTTAGCCGCGAGGTTTATTCTCAGAATTGTTTGGCCGTTGCTACTTCCAGGAAATTATCATCATCATCATCATCATCATCATCATCATCATCATCATCATCATCATCATCATCATCATCATCATCATCATCATCATCATCATCATCATCATCATCATCATCATCATCATCATCATCATCATCATCATCATCATCATCATCATCATCATCATCATCATCATCATCATCATCATCATCATCATCATCATCATCATCATCATCATCATCATCATCATCATCATCATCATCATCATCATCATCATCATCATCATCATCATCATCATCATCATCATCATCATCATCATCATCATCATCATCATCATCATCATCATCATCATCATCATCATCATCATCATCATCATCATCATCATCATCATCATCATCATCATCATCATCATCATCATCATCATCATCATCATCATCATCATCATCATCATCATCATCATCATCATCATCATCATCATCATCATCATCATCATCATCATCATCATCATCATCATCATCATCATCATCATCATCATCATCATCATCATCATCATCATCATCATCATCATCATCATCATCATCATCATCATCATCATCATCATCATCATCATCATCATCATCATCATCATCATCATCATCATCATCATCATCATCATCATCATCATCATCATCATCATCATCATCATCATCATCATCATCATCATCATCATCATCATCATCATCATCATCATCATCATCATCATCATCATCATCATCATCATCATCATCATCATCATCATCATCATCATCATCATCATCATCATCATCATCATCATCATCATCATCATCATCATCATCATCATCATCATCATCATCATCATCATCATCATCATCATCATCATCATCATCATCATCATCATCATCATCATCATCATCATCATCATCATCATCATCATCATCATCATCATCATCATCATCATCATCATCATCATCATCATCATCATCATCATCATCATCATCATCATCATCATCATCATCATCATCATCATCATCATCATCATCATCATCATCATCATCATCATCATCATCATCATCATCATCATCATCATCATCATCATCATCATCATCATCATCATCATCATCATCATCATCATCATCATCATCATCATCATCATCATCATCATCATCATCATCATCATCATCATCATCATCATCATCATCATCATCATCATCATCATCATCATCATCATCATCATCATCATCATCATCATCATCATCATCATCATCATCATCATCATCATCATCATCATCATCATCATCATCATCATCATCATCATCATCATCATCATCATCATCATCATCATCATCATCATCATCATCATCATCATCATCATCATCATCATCATCATCATCATCATCATCATCATCATCATCATCATCATCATCATCATCATCATCATCATCATCATCATCATCATCATCATCATCATCATCATCATCATCATCATCATCATCATCATCATCATCATCATCATCATCATCATCATCATCATCATCATCATCATCATCATCATCATCATCATCATCATCATCATCATCATCATCATCATCATCATCATCATCATCATCATCATCATCATCATCATCATCATCATCATCATCATCATCATCATCATCATCATCATCATCATCATCATCATCATCATCATCATCATCATCATCATCATCATCATCATCATCATCATCATCATCATCATCATCATCATCATCATCATCATCATCATCATCATCATCATCATCATCATCATCATCATCATCATCATCATCATCATCATCATCATCATCATCATCATCATCATCATCATCATCATCATCATCATCATCATCATCATCATCATCATCATCATCATCATCATCATCATCATCATCATCATCATCATCATCATCATCATCATCATCATCATCATCATCATCATCATCATCATCATCATCATCATCATCATCATCATCATCATCATCATCATCATCATCATCATCATCATCATCATCATCATCATCATCATCATCATCATCATCATCATCATCATCATCATCATCATCATCATCATCATCATCATCATCATCATCATCATCATCATCATCATCATCATCATCATCATCATCATCATCATCATCATCATCATCATCATCATCATCATCATCATCATCATCATCATCATCATCATCATCATCATCATCATCATCATCATCATCATCATCATCATCATCATCATCATCATCATCATCATCATCATCATCATCATCATCATCATCATCATCATCATCATCATCATCATCATCATCATCATCATCATCATCATCATCATCATCATCATCATCATCATCATCATCATCATCATCATCATCATCATCATCATCATCATCATCATCATCATCATCATCATCATCATCATCATCATCATCATCATCATCATCATCATCATCATCATCATCATCATCATCATCATCATCATCATCATCATCATCATCATCATCATCATCATCATCATCATCATCATCATCATCATCATCATCATCATCATCATCATCATCATCATCATCATCATCATCATCATCATCATCATCATCATCATCATCATCATCATCATCATCATCATCATCATCATCATCATCATCATCATCATCATCATCATCATCATCATCATCATCATCATCATCATCATCATCATCATCATCATCATCATCATCATCATCATCATCATCATCATCATCATCATCATCATCATCATCATCATCATCATCATCATCATCATCATCATCATCATCATCATCATCATCATCATCATCATCATCATCATCATCATCATCATCATCATCATCATCATCATCATCATCATCATCATCATCATCATCATCATCATCATCATCATCATCATCATCATCATCATCATCATCATCATCATCATCATCATCATCATCATCATCATCATCATCATCATCATCATCATCATCATCATCATCATCATCATCATCATCATCATCATCATCATCATCATCATCATCATCATCATCATCATCATCATCATCATCATCATCATCATCATCATCATCATCATCATCATCATCATCATCATCATCATCATCATCATCATCATCATCATCATCATCATCATCATCATCATCATCATCATCATCATCATCATCATCATCATCATCATCATCATCATCATCATCATCATCATCATCATCATCATCATCATCATCATCATCATCATCATCATCATCATCATCATCATCATCATCATCATCATCATCATCATCATCATCATCATCATCATCATCATCATCATCATCATCATCATCATCATCATCATCATCATCATCATCATCATCATCATCATCATCATCATCATCATCATCATCATCATCATCATCATCATCATCATCATCATCATCATTATTATTATTATTATTATTATTATTATTATTATTATTATTATTATTATTATTATTATTATTATTATTTTTTTTTTTTTTATGGAAGGAGTTGCGGAATCCGTTTACGGATGTCCCCCAGTTTTTACGCCGGGGGTGTCTGTGGGACTCACCAACCAACCGGTTGTAATACCCACTAAACCGCCCTCTCCTTATTGTCCTCCCCCCGACCAGGAACTATTTTCATATTACTTCTGGTGGGGGTTCTGTCTGTGTACGTCCGTTCGTGATGTTGTCCGTGCTCTGGTCGCGTTACGTTAGTCCGTCTGCTCCGTCAGGCGAGGCAGCCGTCCAGATTTTTTCGTCGCAGTATCGTCTCTGTGTAGGTGGCAACTAGTTGCCACCATTCTGTCGAGTGGAGCATCACCTGGACGATGTTGTCCGGGGTGATGTCTCCAACGGTTGTCTCGAGTTGCAGTCGCAGTCCAGTCCAGCGGTCGCACCCAAAAAAGGTGTGTTCCGCGTCGTCTCGTTCATGTCCGCAGTACTTACAGTCCGGCGTCCGTACTCTGTTCATGTTATAAAGGTACCTTCGGAAATATCCGTGTCCTGTCAGGAGCTGGGTAACGTAGAAATTTACGTCACCAAACTTCCTTCCGATCCACGGCCTCAGGTCCTTTATAAGTCGTTTCGTCCAGTTACCCGTTCGTTCCTCTGTCCATCTGTCTTGCCATGTTCGTATCGTCCTGTCGCGCTCCGCGACTGCCGCGTCCTGTCGTCCAATGTCAGCGCTTACCCCATAGATCCTCTTTCGCTCGAAGGCGAGGAGGTCAACGGGGATTACGCCGGCCACCACCAGAACCGCTTGTGCAGAGACGGTCCGGTAGGAGCAGGCGATTCTCAGCGCACTCTGTCTTTGTACTGTCGTCATTGCGTGGCAGTACTTTTTTGTCTTCAGGGCATCTGCCCAGATCTCCGCGCCGTATAGGAGTATCGAGTGGGCTGTTGTCATTAGTAGCCGTCTTTTCCCCGGTCTCGGTCCGTTTGTGTTTGCCATCAGGCGGCTTAAGGATGCTACCATCTTGGCCGCCTTCTTGCACGCTTTCTGTATGTGTGGCCAGAAGGTCATCTTCGTGTCCAGAATTACTCCTAGATACTTGACTTCCCCGCCAGCCACTATCGCGTCTGTTCCGACCAGCATCGGTAGTCTCGTCTGTATGCGTCTTCTGGTCAGGAACATCAGTTCCGTCTTTTCCGTCGCAAGTTGCAATCCGTGGTCCGTCATCCAACGTGCCACGCGTCGCATCGTCTGGTTCAGTTTTAGCTGTGCCAGGTCCGGAGAGCGCTCGGTGATCACCGCCGCCACGTCGTCAGCGTAAGCGACGAGGGCCACACCGAGCGGTAGCTCCAGCCTGAGCGAGCCGTCGTACAGTCCGTTCCAAAAGTCTAGTCCCAGTATCGACCCTTGGGCGACCCCCGCGGTGATCTGTCTCGTCACCAGTCCTTCGGTCGTCTCGTACGTGATCCGTCTGTTTTTCAGGTAGTTCCTTACAACCCGGGTTAGGTAAGGCGGGACTCTGAAGTCGCATTCCAGCGCCTCCAGAATATCCACCCATCTAGCCGAGTTGAAGGCATTCCTGATGTCCAAAGTCGCCAGCAGCACGATTGGTCGCGCCGCATGGCAGTGTCGGTGTTATTATTATTATTTATTGTGATGAAAATATAGGGAAAATCTTTTATAGACCGTAGACGCCTTCGCTACACCCAGCATTAGGGGTTACCCCTTAACCCCAGGAGAAGCGACGGCGCCCGTGTGCTGGACTCGCATCTCGCTTCATTGTGCCGAGCGAGGGGTGGTATCCCTCTCTCGACTACGGTTTCCGCGAGAGCATACCAGCTAAACCCCCCCTCCCCTAGTCAAAAAAACAAGGGAATTTTCGGCTAGGCGAGGGAAAACCACTTCTGTCCGCGTCATCCTCCGCGTCTCCCCCCCCCCCAACCAGGAACTACGTTAGTATTACTTCTAGCTGGGGGGGCCTGTTCGTGTGTCTTTCTGTAAGTCCGTTTTCTTGTGAGTTACGTCAGGTCTGTCATGTCAGGCAGCCGTCGGTGTTCTTTCATCTTAGTATCGTTTCTATGTATGTGGCGACTAATTGCCACCAGTCTGTTCCGTGGAGCATCACCTCCACGATGTTGTCGGGAGTGATGCTTCCGACGATCGTCTCTAGTCCCTGTCGGAGGTCTGTCCATTGGTCACATACGAAGACCGTGTGTTCTACGTCGTCCCGTTCGTGTCTGCAGTACGTACAGTCAGGTGTCTGCACCTTGTCCATTCTGAAGAGGTACTGTCTGAAGTAGCCGTGTCCCGTGAGGAATTGGGCGATGTAAAAGTTCACATCCCCGAACTCCCGACTTGTCTACGATCTCAGGTCCTTGATTAGTCGTCTTGTCCAGTTGCTTCTTGTGTCTTCCGTCCAGCGTTGTTGCCACGTCTGTATCGTTCTTTCTCTCTCTGCCTCTGCCGCGTCCTTGCGTCGTATGTCCGCGCTCCTTCCATAGATCCTCTTGCGCTCGAATGCCAGAAGATCAATGGGAATCACGCCCGCTACCACCAGAACGGCCTGTGCAGAGACCGTCCGGTATAAGCAGGCGATCCTCAGCGCGCTCTGTCTCTGTACCGTTGTCATTGCGTGGCAGTATTTTTTCATCTTAAGAGCGTCTGCCCAGATCTCCGCGCCGTAGAGAAGGATCGAGTGGGCCGTCGACATTAGTAGTCGACGTTTCCCTGGTCTCGGTCCAGTCGTATTTGCCATCAGGCGGCTCAAGGATGTCACCCTTTCCGCCGCCTTCTGGGTCGTCTTTTGTATCCGAGGCCAGAAGGTCATCTTAGTGTCTATGGTTACCCCTAGATACGTGACTTCCCCCGTAGCCTTGATGTCTTCAGTCCCGACCCTCATAGGTAGTTCCGTCTGTATACGTTTCCTCGTGAGGAACACGAGTTCCGTCTTCTCTGTTGCCACTTGCAGTCCGTGGTCTGCCATCCATCGTCCAACCCATCTCATCGTCTGGTTCAGTTTCAACTGCGCCAAATCTGGAGTCCACTCCACGATCACCGCCACCACGACGTCAGCGTACGCAACGAGTGAGACGCCGAGCGGGAGCTCCAGCCTGAGCAGGCTGTCATAGACTCCATTCTAAAAGTCCGGCCCAAGAATGGATCCCTGGGCCACCCCCGCGGTGATCTGTTTCGTCACCTGTCCTGCTGTTGTCTCGTACGTCAGTCGTCTGTTGCGCAGGTAGTCCTCCACCATCCGGAACAAGTACGGTGGAACCCTGAAGGCGTTTCTGAGTGCCTCCAGGATGTCCACCCACCTGGCGGAGTTGAAGGTGTTCCTGACGTCCAGCGTCGCCATCAGCACGATGGGTCACGCCGCGTGACAAGACTTGTCTGTGTCACAGAAGGTGTCGACGACTCTCTGGATCGCTCCGATCGTCGACCGACCCTTCCTGAAGCCGAACTGCAGGTCTGAAAGACCACCCCCAGTCGTTATCGCGTCTGTCAGTCTTGGTCTCAGTAACTGTTCATATAGTTTTCCCGTTGTGTCAAGTAGGCTCAGCGGTCGGTAGGCCGATGGCGTGCTGGGGTCACCCTTACCCTTCGGGATAAGGACCAGCCTTGCCACCTTCCACCGGTCGCTGAAAGTCCCTGTCTTTAGGCACGCGTTGTACAGGTCAAGTAATATCTGCGGCCTCTGGCTGACCATCAGCCGGATAACCTCTCCTGGCACTCCGTCGGGCCCTGGCGCCTTACCGGGTTTCACGGCCGCGGCAGCTCCGGTGAGCTCCTCTGCCGTGAACGGGGTAACCACCACTGTCTCGTCGTCGTTTGTTTCGTCCGTTCGTGTCGGGTGTGTCGGAAAAAGTCCGTCCACTATGCGTCGCGTGGTTTCTGCGTCCTTAAGTTCCAGTGGGACGCGAGCTCTTAGTTTACCGGTTGCAATCTTGTAACCGGTACCCCACGGGTCTCGGTCCACCTCCTCGCAGAGCTTCTTCTAGCACTCCGCCTTGTGGTCGCGTATCGCGTTAGTCAGTGTCTTCCGTTCCGTGCTGTATTTGGCCTGAAGGGCTTCCCTTTCAGGTATGCCCTTAGCCCTCGTCACTTCTCGTCGTCTTGCGAGGCATCTGTTCCGCAGTTCGGCTATCTCGTCAGTCCACCAGTATTGTGAGTGTTTGTCTCGTCTGTAGTGTTTTTGCGGCATTGTGCTGTTGCACAGCCGCTCCGTCAGTTTGGCCGTCTCTTCTGCGAGTCTTTCCGCCCGCAGCTGGCCAGTCAGCTCCGGGGGAACGTTAGTGATCGGGGCTGGCGCTGCCGCCAGTTCCTCCGAAAACTTTCGTCCGTCCAGTTTGTTGGTGTTCCACTGCGGGAGGTGCTGAACCCGTCTCCGTGCTGTCGCCGTCTGTCCTGCCACTTCGAAGGTGACGTACTGGCGGTCGCTGGCCGTGTAGTCCTCGACCACCCGCCATCCCCTCACCCGTGGCAGTAGTCCGTCTGAGATCATCGTCACGTCTGGAATGGAGTCCCCGTAGCCCGGTCGTCTATAAGTCGGTGTGTTTCCTGTATTTGCCACTACCAGATCTAGTCTTGCGGCCATCTCCAGCAGCAGCCGTCCTCGTTTGTTCGTTGTTGTCATGCCCCACTCGATCGCCCTCGCGTTGAGGTCCCCCGCCAGTACGATGTCCCCGGGCAGATCCCTTATCCCATCCTCGAGGAGCGCCACCTTTCTCTCAAACTCCACCGCAGCGCAGTTTGGGGTCAGGTATACGCTGACGTAGGTGACAGAGCCCACTCTACCCCAGACGTAGTCTTCCCCCACTCCTCGCCCGGTCATCCGAGATCGGGTAGCGCCCCTCACCCAGATGGCTGTGGTCTCAGCGTCGTTCGTAATCCACGTCTCCGTGGGTCGTTTCCTGTACGGTTCGCACAGTAACAGTACGTCTGCGTCGTGTTCGTCTGCTATCTGTGGTAGTAGCATGTCTGCTGTCCTACTTCGGTTCAGGTTTCCCTGAATTATCCTGTCCGTCTTCCGGCCTGTCTCTTGCACTCCTCCAGCGCAGCCCGAAACACCGCGCATCTCCCGGATCCCGTGAGGTGCGCCGCGTCCTCGTGCCCCGCCTCGCTGCACAGAGGACAGACTGGTCTGTTCTTACAGTCCGTGGCGTAGTGTCCCGTCTCGCCGCATTTCCTGCAGCTCTTTGTCCGTCGTTTCCTGTGCAGTTTGCCTTCGTGTGCCCGTAGCCCAGGCACTTGTGGCATTTCGTTACCGTCAGACGTTTCCGGACGCGGCATCGGACCCATCCGATCCCGAGCCGCCCCTGGCCGAGCAGCTTCTCGGCTTCGTGCGTTTCGAGCTCGCACACCGCCATGTACTGCTCAGCCCGGTTTGGGCCGAAGATGTGAACCCTAAAGTCCGCGTCTCGTCCTGTCACCCGACTCAGAGCCTGCGTCACGTCGTCTTCCGTCGCGACGCAGTCCAGGTCCATGATCTCCACTTGCACCCGGGAGGTCACAGATTTTACGCTGCCGGCATCGCCGACGGCGTCCTGGAGTACGCGACGGAATGCGTCCCGTTCGTCCGTATTGGATTGCATCTTTATAAGACACAATCCGTCTTTCGTCTTTCTGACCGAGGTCACCTGTACATGGCTCTTCGTTGGGTCAACTGTTGTTCGTATCTTCCGTACAATGTCTGAGTACGAGTTGTCTTTTCCAGTTTTTACAAGGACGGCCGCCGCCCGGTGTTTCAGGGCCGGCCTGTGCCTCTCAGCCTGGGTCTTCACGTTCGTAACGTTCGTTGGAGTCTTCCGTTCTGTCAGTTTAGGCTTCTTTTTTCTCGTCACCGGTTGCCAGGCGGCGTCCGCCCCCACTTTTGGAGTCCTCTTCTGTAAGGGCTCCGGGGGAGTCCCGGTCGCCTCCCGCTTCCGTTTCGTCCGTGGCGTTTGCGGTTTCTTTGTCTCCGCTTCCGTCTCCGTAGTTTCGCCGTCGTTTGTCCGTCCTCCCGAGGCAGTCGCGCCACACCTGCTGAGTGCGTCGTCAACGGCTTCGAGGACCGTTTTGATCCCCGTTTTGACGGTCATGTTCATGTTCTTCTGAACTGCCGCTGCCTCGGCCATTTTCGTCGTTGTTGTCTGTATGAGCTGAAGTAGCTCCGTCAGGGTCCGTTCGCCCAGTTTCACCGACGCTGCCTCACTGTCGTAGGCGGAGGTGAAGCTCGTCGCGCTTCCAGCACTCGACGCGCTAGTGGTTCTGTCCCGTCTCTGGAGGCCCAATAATGGCCTGCCCCTTGTTTCTCGTTTTTCGTCCGTCTTCGTCGTCTTCGTTGTCGTCTTCCGTACTTCTTCGCACAATTTGCGGCCCTCAGAATCCGTGCCGCTGCCTTGGACTACCAGAGCTTGCATCCGATCGGAACCCAGGGTGGATTTCCCCTGTCCAGGAGATACCACCTGAGGTAAACTTTCGTTTTTCTTGTGCATCTTCATGTTTTGTTCCTGTGTGCTCGGGTACCTCGAGGTCGCGAGTCCTCGTACCGCGCCGGAACGTTGCGTGGCCCCTGAGGGTCGGCCTAAGGCCCCCACCCCGCCCTGAGGTCACCTTAGTGGCCTTCCGTCGGACCCGAGCCGACTTCCGTCCACCTCGACTTACTGGGTGTCCGCGGGGTCGTCACGCCCCGAGCTGAAGAGTTTTTTACGCCCTCCTGCCACCTGCGGTTATCATCATCATTATTATTATTATTATTATTATTATTATTTTTTTTTTTTATGAAAGGAGTTGCGGAATCCGTTTACGGATGTCCCCCAGTTTTTACGCCGGGGGTGTCTGTGGGACTCACCAACCAACCGGTTGTAATACCCACTAAACCGCCCTCTCCTTACTGTCCTCCCCCCGACCAGGGACTATTTTCATATTACTTCTGGTGAGGGGTTCTGTCTGTGTACGTCCGTTCGTGATGTTGTCCGTGCTCTGTGTCGCGTTACGTTAGTCCGTCTGCTCCGTCAGGCGAGGCAGCCGTCCAGATTTTTTCGTCGCAGTATCGTCTCTGTGTAGGTGGCGACTAGTTACCACCATTCTGTCGAGTGAAGCATCACCTGGACGATGTTGTCCGGGGTGATGTCTCCAACGGTTGTCTCGAGTTGCAGTCGCAGTCCAGTCCAGCGGTCGCACCCGAAAAAGGTGTGTTCCGCGTCGTCTCGTTCATGTCCGCAGTACTTACAGTCCGGCGTCCGTACTCTGTTCATGTTATAAAGGTACCTTCGGAAATATCCGTGTCCTGTCAGGAGCTGGGTAACGTAGAAATTTACGTCACCAAACTTCCTTCCGATCCACGGCCTCAGGTCCTTTATAAGTCGTTTCGTCATCATCATTATTATTATTATTATTATTATTATTATTATTATTATTATGATTATGGCAATAATCCGCATTCAACAATTCTCCAAAATGATTTCGGACATTTCCGAGAAAATAACGCACTTGGCCGCGAGAATAATTCTCAGAATTGTTTATCCGTTGCTAATTTCAGGAAATTATCATTATCATTCCTATTATTCGACCTTGAGACATTGAAAAACAAGTGACGTCACTGAGAACTTTCTAGAACCTTCCAAATACCGCCCCGCACACCCGCACCCTCCTCGCCAACTGTATCCAGAACCCCCCTTGTATATCTACTTCGAACGAGTAAAAGAGGCCAAGTGACAGGGCCTACTTATTTTGGGGGTCTTCGCAGTCGCTTTTCTTAACGCTCCTCGCAGCGCTACGTGTTTTCGGAAAATGCCTCGAGATGTCTCGCTCACGGTAGCATCAGTGCGTCAGTTCTACAGAAACCATCTCTACACACATTCATTTATTACGCCTAGTTCGACACATATTTTCACGACACGAAGAGGAAATTTTACATAAGTGACATAGCTATGTAGAAATTCCATCAATAATAAACTCAACAAACATTAACAGTCCATAATAGCAATACTCACGTCAAAAAATGATCCACTGACACTTGTGCATCACGCACAGAACTAGCTTGCGACGGAAAAGTCGCATTCCGCGAAGTACGGCACCGTTAAGTTTGTCACGAGATTAGTACGCCACGGGAAACTCCTACACGAACCATCTGTAACCGTCCGAGTTTAACACCTCCCATCTCGACATAGACTCATTTCGACACGAGCGATTTTTGGTCACTGAGAAGTCAGAGAGCATCTATACCGACGGCCAGACCTTTCTAAATTGACATTTTTACATTCAAATCGATTCACCGGAAGAACTTTCAACCGTGACTGTACGGTGTATCATTGCATCCATGCTGGCATCTTCCGGTGCAATCGTTCGAATTTAAAAAATGTCACCTATTACATCAAGTTTGCTGGAATCTTCTCAATCCGACAATCTTACACGCTTTGCACGATCAGACGAGAAAATTTGCCGTGCGCTAGTTAAGAGATAATAATATCCCCTTGACTACTCCTGACGACAGTTCCCTGACGCAAGCCCGTTTTCGGGTCTATTCTTTCGAATAATAACCCAAGATTAGGCTAAAGAAATGCTTTCGAATATTTGAGAACTAGGAGAGATCGTGTATAAATGTTCCAATAGATAGTTGTTGTTGAATTAATAATTTGATTTAAGAAAAAAATACTTACGTGGTTTTCCGATACAATTCGATGTCGTTCCGACGATGAAATATATTTCTTCTTGGTTTGAATACTTCTTGTTTATTTTTCGAAAGACTCGGTGGAATCTGGAAGTCTCGGGATGACAAAAGACAACTCGGTACTCTCCGTGTCCGATAATGGTTATTTTGTCCGAAAATGTGTAGAATCGCTTTGTGTCGGATCGGAATGTGTCGAATAGACAGTGTGTAGGAACAGGTTGTGTAGGAAAAGGTGTATGTAGAACTGAAGGGCGGAGGACTGGATGTGTCGGATGTTCACGACTCACATTCTGCTCGGCTCGCGTCATGCACAACTTGCACCGTGCTTAAGTGGAGTTACGCTTAGCTTCCCCCCCTTCACCACCTAAACCAGTAGACCTCAACTTCCGTAATTCTATTTTTCTCAGCATTGCGTTATTAATAGTGATTCACAGAATAAAATCTGTTTTATTCTATGTCGTATGCATATATTCGTGCGAAGCTCTTTATGGGAATCGTTTTTGCATTTTGTTAACTTGCATTAACCGCATTCCTCCATTATTTCAGAAAAATGACCGTAAAATTTCATCCACAATAAATATTCTTGACAGCTATTAAAAAATTGACACATTACATCACCCAAACTACTCCATGTTAATATAGATAGATAGGGGCCATGCGTACACTGAGAGGAAAAAAAAAATTGACAGAACGATATCATCTAGTTGGGTTTCGTACATTCGATTCAACTAAATCGATTTTAAAGGAACAAAATATTTATCAAAATGAACAAAATATTCTATCGGATACAATATTGATTAATTTGATGATTGAGCCACAGAATCGAGTTTCGTTCGTTTAAATAAATGATATTGAGGTAAAAGTATATTTCTTTGAATCAAGGCAATATACAATTTTCAATTCACACGATCAATTATTTTGAATGCTTATTTTTGTCGAACTGACTCAATTATATCGGCACCGTGGATTATATTTTCCTTTTTTCTGAACCAATGAAATATTTTGTTGAAACAGAAAAATATATAATTGAATACACTAATTATGTATTTGATAATAGACACAGAATCTAGTTTAATTCGTCCAAATAATTTATATCATAGACGTGCATTTTTTTTCGTTGTATCCATTAAATATAATTTTGAATTAATACGATCAATTATCTTTTATGCGGTTGTCAACCTATTTACATTAAATTCGCACGGTGGATCAATTTTTTTTTAAACGAACGGGATATGTATTTGAATATAATGAATGTTTATTTGAACCAAAAATATGTTTATTTAATACGAAAAGATATTTTATTGAATACATTGCAACATATAATTAATTACAAAATGCCGAATCTAGTTCATTTTATTTTAACAAAAAATAAAAACGATGGGATTGAGGAGGATGGATATCGTTAGCTTTGCGTCGAGGTGCGTCGCGGACTACCTATATTAAATATTAGTGGTTTTCTTAGGCAATATTGTAGTTGTGACCAGATCCTTCACTCTGTGCAGTTAGAGAATCCTGTATCTAAGGTACTTAGATACAGATACTATTCGATGTCTTATTACGAATTTCTCGGCGTGAGCCACAGTTCATATTCAATCTAAAATGCACTCTCTGACAGATCAAATAAGACATCGAACACTAAAATTTGGTCACCAAGTTGGTTTCAAAGCTACGACAAGTGGAAAATTTTACTTTTGTCCTCACATCTTTCTTGGGCATCGTTAATCTTTACAAAATTGCAGAATTATATTGTCTGTTATGTACGTCATAAAGTACAAGTGCATCAATTCTTATGGAAAGTATATCATTCAAAAAAAATTTCTTATGATTTTTTTAGACATTTTATAAATGAAACTGGAGATACTGAAAAAAAGAATGAATGCTTCTATTTCGTTAAGATTTCATCCTGCACCTGAATCTCATAAAGGGTAAATACAGTTACATTCCAGAAAAATAACTATATTAATTCATGAGCATTAAACTTCTAGTGGAATCGCTACGTCTTAAACAAAGGTCAAGTATATTTGGGTAGGTTTATAGTTTGATTTGAGTACTCAACCTCAAATTTGACAAAAGACTTTATTCATACCAAGAAGTAATAAATCATAGACGCCTGAGTAAAAGTCTGGAAGATTCTTTGAAAAAATCAAATATTTTAGTAATTTCTTCTTATTTATACTCTAGATATAACTTTTACTTGGACTGCATGGATGTCGAACGTATTTCGTCTCTCAGTGATGCAGAGAAGGATACTATTATACGATTAACCCTGAGGGGAAACCGTCTGAACTTTGCTTCAGTAAACATTGCCAAGGTATTCTGTCAGTATACCTGACGTTGAATAGAAAGTAAATCAATCTAAGCATCTACACGATGCGCTGATAAATCGGATTTTGCGAATTAGATTATTGCAGAAATTGAGTTGGACTACAACCGTGTTATGTGTGACTTGACGTGGCGAGAACTTATGCGATCATCCCCGAAAATGTTCAAATTCATAACCTTAACACCTGAAGAGGATTCTTCTAGTGCTGCGTTAAAAGAGAAATACGAAACGGGAATGGAAGATTTCGAAGTCAGGGTTCATCAATTTATTTGAGATGGACGGAATTGGTGTGCAGTTGTATCTTATTGACATAAACAAATTTTTCTTCATAATGTAGATACAAGAAAAACAATGCATGAAAATGTTTTTCTGTGAAATATAGATTTTTGTAATTAGACGATTAATTATACCGTTGGATAAACTTTTCCGAACCCCTCAATTTCGTCCAATTTTTCAAATATATTTATTTTAATCCTCAAAAAAATTACATTAACAATATTGGTTCCAAGCCAATGATAATCAATGAGACAGATAGAGACGAAAGAAGACCTGAAATAAAATCACCGTCAATTAAAACAAATAGTTATTTATTAAACATTCAAAACAAAAATGGTTTTGCATACCTTGGAGGAACTTTATTCCTTTTATTGGAATAATTCCATTGATTTTTCCAATTACGCATCATCTGTCAATGAATTTTACGAAATTTTGAAAGTGAGTTCATTTTCTAGTTCTAACAAGGTATAATTGAACTATTTTATTTTTGTTTAATAAGCAAAAATTTTTATGCAACGTATCGAGGAATTAAATTAATATATATTGTCAAATAAAGTATGTATTTTTATTAGTACATATGCATCTAACGGTTGTTCATTAACACAGAAAACGAAGGACCATTTTCATTGGCACACGCTATATGTACGTCCGGAAGTGTACGAAGCAGTGGCTTGTGTAGTACGCGCATGTGACGAAGTCTCCTCGATGAATTTATTCATCTCGAATTACGGCAAGGCGATATCACTCAGCGAGTTTGAAGCACTGCAGTCTCAAACGACAAGTACCATGATTAAGTACCTCAAGACTAACTGGCTCGAAAAGATCGTTCAGTCAGTGAAAATGTGGCTTCGTGATATTGGAAAAGGATGGTTTTGTCTCAAACAAACAAATCCGCAAGTTTACGACGTTACGAAGTTGAAACGTTTTATTAATCTAAAAATTCTTTTGATGCAGGTACGGAAGCGGAATCATTTTTATAAAGTAAATTTTTTTTCATGTTTGAAAGAACAAGTTATTTTTCAGAATGCATTAAAAAGGCTTGTTGACAATTCCATGTCTCTTTTTCGAACAATGCTGGAAACACCGGCCCTCTGTACTCTCTCAATCGATGAAAGTTTTACCTGGGGCGATGACGTTATAAAAACACATTTTCATCCCACAACAAATCCGGTGTTTTCGCTTGAAATGAAAATGAACGATGCCGGAGCTTTTTATTCAACAAGCCCTGATATGTTTAAGGTCTGAATATAATAGTTTGAAAATCGGATCAGCTAACTTGGCAGCCCCTCTGGCAATGAAGTTGTGTGCAATTTCTATGAACATAAATGGGACTTACTCACTTCATCATTATGAACTTACGGAAATTAGCGTATTTCTCTCAAAATAGACAAGACATTTTTTCGGGACAATCGAAGTATTGAGGAGGATGGATAGCGTTAGCTTTGCGTCGAGGTGCATCGCAGACTACCTATGATTAGTCGTTTTCTTAAGCAATGTTGTAGTTTTAACTAGATTCTTCACTCTGTGCATTTACAGAATTTTGTATCGAAAAAACTTTGAGTATGCTGACATGAAAATATCGAATACTCATTCCATCGTACAGAAAGTTTTCTGCACGTGAAAGCAAAGAGTTAAAAGGCGATGTCTTATTAGTCATTTCTCAACGTGAGCCGCAGTTCATTATATTGATCTTTAATTGCAAAGATCAATGATGGCAGGAAACTGAGCATCACAGTTTTTGTCACCGACTGAGTAATAGTCCTTCACTTATGATGTGGCATGTGTATCGATGAAAGACATAGCCAACGTTGCAATTTCGCGTTTTGCAGTTTGCCTTCTCGTTTTTTCTTCCGTCAAGGTATTCTTGCCGGAGTTATTTAGGATGGCAAGTTCAGTTTTGTCTCTCCCGTGCCCGTACACATGCTACATCATCCTACGATAATAAGCTAATATGTGTAAGAAAAAACAACTAAAATGCCGATTGCAAATTTGCACTATTTTTCTACTTGGTCTCGATGGGTACCGGTTATCCAAGTAAACATTTGTTTGCATTTATTATATCGCAGTATTCACTCGCAATAATTCCCTGAATCAGCTCAACTACGCAATTCAGTAGAATAGAGCTTATTATATTCAACAAATTATTTTATTCTTGTAACTGAATTAAACCGCCGGCCCTCTGTACTCTTTCAATCGATGAAAGTTTAACCTGGGGCGATGACGTTGTGAAAACACATTTCTCTCCCTCAACACATCTGGTGTTTCCGGGTGAAAAGAAAATAAACGATGCCGGAACTTTTATTCAACAAGCCCCGACATGTTTAAGGTCTGAATATAATAGTTTGAAAATCGAATCAGCCAACTTGGCAGCCCTTCTGGTAATGAAGTTGTGTGCAATTTCTATGAACATAAATAGGACTTACTCACTTTATCATTATGAACTTACGCAAATTAGCGTATTTGTGACTTAATTTCAGATAAATGGCAAGCGATAAATCTTTTAATTTAAAAAAAAAGTTCTCGTTTGCCTTTTGAAGCGAACGATAGACAAAAAATTATTTCGGGACAATCGAAGTTTAAGTTTATAAGGAATAAAACAAATGGCTTTTTGTTTTCAATGTAATAATAAGATTATGTTTATTTGGAAATTCTCAACTCATTAGGAATATGGAATACTTTTTATAAAAATCTTGAAGAACCATAATAAAAATACCAAAAAATGAAAACGAAATAATAGTACATCGTACGAGATCGACCTTATTTTAGTGTAATTTCTTGTTTTTACTCTGGAAACTCAATCAGTGCTACTTTGGTGATCTTTCTGTGATATCTTTGACCATGCAAGAATACTCTACATTTTCCGCAGTAAAAAAAAATGTATGCTTTTGAATAAACAAATAATTTTTCCGTTTTTCGATAATAAATCAGTGTTACCGGAACGTGAACATTTTTTTGAATAGTCCATTCGAAGACTAACACAAATTTACAACTTTTATGTATAGACACATTTTTTCAAGTTTCTTTAAGTTCCTGAAACATGGCCATTTAAAAAAAACGGCGATTTTTAAAATAACAGATTTAAAAACCTTACAATTACATAGAGTACCTTTTACTTGTACTTTGATTTTACCATTTATGGGGCAGATCTCAGACGGTCGAAGAAAAGTGGCGGAATTCATGCCGATGCTTCGTGTATTTCCGTTGTACATATCCGAATCATGTAATCGCAGCCCTATGTCTAATATCGACGAAACTAAATTTCGCATTTTCATTGTTTTTCGATGTCTTTTTAAGCCCGGGAGTATACGAAAAAAATGGTAGAAATATAGCTGTGTTCAAATAAGTCGTTGGACAGTGTGACGAACAATATTTGTCTATTCCCGTGTGGTCTATTTCGATAATCAACAGACGATATGAACGTCAGCAAGCAAATATCATCGAGCTACTGATCTGATCCAAATTAATGCAAAATCAGTCCAATTGGATGATTCCATGTGATTGTGCGTGAGCGAATGCATCGATCGGCCGAAATATATACATGCGTTGGCGTGCGGTTGTGTAAAAAGCTCGCTCCATGGATAAAAATGTAATATCCGTGTTAAGTCGTATCAGATTCAGTATTATTTAGATAACATTGGGATTCTTAATTTCTCTGTAACAAAATTCTAAAATTTTAGGTACTTTTTGAAAAAAATTCGAGTTTTATAAAGTTCATAAGCTTCACTGTGACGTTACCCAAGGAGATGCTGCCAAGTCAATTATCCCGTTTTTTACCCGTATAATATAATTATGCATTCCCCCATTACGGTTACAGCAATGCATTGTAGCTCTATTCGATAATGCACTGACTCAGTGTCATTACATCAAACAAGCTCAACCGTTTCTTCTCACGGGACTCAAGTTTCCATCGGATCTCAACTTGAGCTCAGTTGGCCTCTTGGATAAGTCTGTCTGCGAGGTAAGAGATCGTCTCGTTACGGCTTACGGAAAATCCATCATACCACTGGTAGCTTATGCGAAGGAGTATCGCAAACATTTGGAGCTTTACACAATGGATGTGGTTGAGTACACGCAGTAAGTTTTATTTCTATTTGACTGAAACTGCTATAATCGCAATTACACATTAACTTCCTCGAAAACCAATTAAACATTTCCCTAAAACAATTTTCTAAGTCATTTAACAAAACTGGTTTCGATAGTAACATTGACGAATAAGTACGTCATTACATGAATACTCATTACATGAGTATACCGACACGAGGGCTTGACAAATTAACATGAATTGAATTGTTTGTGCACGGAGAGAAATACGTGGTTGCCCTAACCGATTGCCGTTGTTAAATACGTTCCAAGCGACAAAATTAGTTGTGAGACCCAAATATAATTAAGCGCATGGTTAAATATGGTTCAAGCGACAAAATTAGTTACAAGAAGCAACTATTGGTTGACACACTCAATCAGTTGTTTGTGACGTCCAAGTGGTTAGTTGTGACGGCTAATTCGTTGGTTTTGCCTCCCAATAGTTGGTTCTCCCAACCAATTTTGTTGTTCAGAGCGTATTTAACCATGCGCTTGGATATGGCAATCAATTACTTCTTTTAGTGTGGCGATTGGTTAGGGCAACCACTTATTTCTTTCCGTGTGCGCTGTTTTGACACATTTTCAATTGTCATGGTATAAAGGAAACTGTTGTAGCTTTCACAAAAAGTTGCTCTTATTTTATGGTCAATAAATTGAATATAAATGCATGATATGCCTTAACGTGCATAACGACCTTTTTTTTTTTGAGACGGCCAACGATGATGAACATGAGCGATTCCACCGAAATTCGGGCGACATGTTTTTGTTTTAAACGATGTTAAAAAATCGAGTTTTGTTATTATAAAAACTTCACCAAATTTCAATACGATAAAATAGGAATCTGACGAGATATAAGATTTTTCAATTTTTCATTCAAACATCTTTATCTTGGGAGAGTTTTGTCGTACACCTATTTCTGAATAACTTAAATATGTGCAATTTTATGGCCTACAGTAAAGAAAATTAATACAGATTCATACGAGACATTTTAGCTGGAATTAAGTGAAATTGTCCGATCATAAAATCAAAAAAAAATTTTCCACCGAAGGTACCGCTACTTGTTAGCCGATTGAATTTTCTCAAGTTCTGTATATGATGAGAAAAAATACTTTTTCACAATACCCGCGAGGTAAGTTCGACTTCCCGCCTTACGGGCTTTACGTAATTCGAACTTTCCGCTGCAAATATGGTGAAAAATAGTATATCTATATGAAAAATACTATTCTCTTTTGGGAAAAATATTCCACCTGGCGCGGCCATGGTCAATAGCTCCTAGGGCTCTGTACTTCCATTAAATTCTTTTACGTTTCTAGTGGGCGCCAATTAGTTTTGAAATAAACCAATAAACTATGTTTAATCATTATTCTTTCAATTATCCGGCTGATTGCAGGGTGAGTAGCTTGATAACCAGGATTTATGGGGATGCAAAGCAGACAATAAAATTGCAAGGCAAGGATATAAATTTATTCGAGTCTTACGTGAATTTCCTTCGATAAATATTCCCTTGAATTTACTTTGACAAACATTCTCTATCGTCTATTTTGACGATTTATTATTTTCCAATTTTCGCCGAATTATAGTTTCTTTGCCGAGGTTCTAACACTACTTTTTACAACTTTTCCGTTGCAATGGACTGACGCTACGCGAGACTCCCCGAGGGTTGACTTTACATTCGTCTTCCTTATTTAACGGTTGGCGTCGAAGTGACGATGCCGGTTTGTTAGCCGGCCGACCTGCGTGCTATATGTGTACCGACGTAGATGTACAGTCGATTTTACAATCGATATTACGCGCTTGTAAATACGTCTGCTCGGTCTCGTGTCCAAAGACGAACTTCTATTTTTTCAAGTAAACAAGTAGCAAAATTACTTAAAAGTCTTTTTGATAGTTGCTCTAGATTCCCACCATTCGCACATCAGATAGACCGTACAATATAAACCAGTGACTTGTTGTATTCTAGCCGTTCACTGTTTATGCTCAATTCTAACGAGATTTTCTCTCTCATCGAGAAGTGCAGATTTGTATTTAAAGTCTGAATTCCAGCAGTCGACGTTACTCTTCTTAAAGACCAAAGATCTAGTGACAATTATGTAAATTTTTGCTCGAAACGAAGTGAGAACTTACACCCATACGATGAATCGTATTGAGTTTTCTCTGTAACTCCAAATTCTTTCTATCAATATCCATAATTGCTCAAGCGTCAGCTTTTAGTAGGCGAGGTTTGTTAACTTAAGGAGATTCGTCAGTAAAATTGAAAATGCACAAAAAAATCTAAAATAGTTACCGTTTTTAATAATTCATAACAAACCCACATGCATTTTTCGGGAATTTTCGTCTACATCGTTGACATAAAATTAATTTTTTTTATGCATACATTTTAACATGGGCTCTTATGGCATGTTTACGAATAATATAATAATAATAATAATAATAATAATAATAATAACAATAATAATAGTTTATTGCTTTTACTAGAATACATATGATTCTTATAGTAAGGGGGGGGGGGGGGGGTGTAGTTTTATACAAATACAATCCAGTTTACGGTAAAACTAAATAAATAGTACACTTATCGTCTATTATTGCTCGAGCACAAACGCACGCAACATTAACGACCTAATCGTGAAGTAAAAGATATTTTTGATGTCAATGATTCTCTGCGCTGACAGAAGATTGGCTAACTTTTCTGAGGTTAACGATTGTCCCAGATAATGCCGCCTGTAAGGTCCGTAAATTGGGCAACTCAGAAAAATATGCTCTGATGTTTCAAATTCATTCTTGTTACATATCTTACTGAGTTGACTAGGTTCTAACTTATACAATAATTTGTTGAAAGTCACATAAGCGACGTAAAAATTAGCTAAGCGGAGTTGAGCAATCAGTCGTTTCATGGCCGGAGGGTAGCGAGCTTGCAGAGAGAAAGCGGCATCCTCGTCAGGAACTTTCGGGACCCATATTTGTAAAGATGTAGAGTTACAGTAATCCTCATAATCTCTAGCTCTCAAATGCTGCTTGTAAGCTGTAAAAAAGGGTATTTCTGCTCTATCCCATACGATAGCATTAGGTGCCGCTAGAGGTTCACCGTAGCCAAGCTTTGAGAGGATATTTCTTAGCTGCCACACCCAATTGTACTTTGGGTTACCCATTTTATTGTTTGTCAAATCTACTAGTCTAAAAAAGATATTTTTAGGCAATCTTTCATTGCCCATCAAGAGGATTTTTTTGGTCCACCCCCAAGTCAATTGCATGACTAGATAGGGGATATGTAGTAGTCCCGTTTCCATTCTCAAAGCGTAACCAGGAGTATTCTTTGGCAACAAAAACAGCCTCTTGAAGAAGCTCAGTTGTGCTTTTTCTTACAAATCAAAATAACTTAAACCCCAAGCGGGTACCGCGTACAATAACGTCGACGTAACCATGCTGTAGTGGAGTTTCACTTGACTAGACCAGCAACCAGATTTGGCTCTTGAAAGGACTGATAGTACAATACCAGATGCCAGTTTTGCTTTTTCACACGCTGAATTTGCCGCTTTCGCCCCGAGTGCAGAGCAAGAGCACGGAATGCCCAAGTAATTATACGAAGAAACCAACTCTAACTGCAAGCCTTTATACTTAAAAACATTTGAATCGAGTCGGCCGCCCCGCTGGAACGCAATAACTTTAGTTTTCGAAATATTGACATTCAATCCATTTGTGTCGCAATATTCTTCGAGGGCACGCAGTTTCCTTTTCAAATCTACTGCAGAGTGTGCACAGAGAACAGCATCGTCAGCGCAGAGTAGTAACAATAAGTCGTCTAATTCATTTATATTCAAGCCCGAAAATGTTTTATTTCTAAAAAAAGAGTCCATGTCCGCAATATATAGAATGAATAATAATGGGCTCAAAGTTTCACCCTGTAAGACGCCTTCAGTGGCTTCAAAGTTGCGAGTTAGTTTGTCAAATACTTTAACTTGAAGAGTAGCTTTGTCGTACAAACTCTTTACGATGTTAATTATCCTTGCACTCACGCCGATAGACCAAAGCTTGGCTCAGAGCTTATCGTGTGGCACGGAATCGAAAGCGCGTTTAAAATCAACTAATAGCGCATACATCTTGTTGCCTTCGTGCCTTAACTGCATTTGAACTGTGGTGAATAGCGAGAAAATGTTATCGAGACAACCTCTACTTTTTCTAAAACCCGTTTGACTCTATGGAAGCAAATGATATTGTTTGACCCAGGCGTTTAACCGATCACATATGACTTGAGTAAATAGTTTGGTCAAATTGTTAACTAAGGCGATACCGCGGTAATTAGCCGGATCGGTTTTGTCCCCTTTCTTGAACAGCATCGATACTAACACTTTAGCCCAGACGTCCGGAACCGATCCCACTTCGAAGATTTAATTGAACACGTCCTTGGTGTATAAGACCCAGTTAAGTGGAGGATTCTTTAGTAAATCATTTGAAACCTGATCGATTCCGGGTGCTTTTCCGGCCGTACGCTTTTTGATACAAGTGTACGGCCTCTAAAGTTGTATCTGAGTCCAGGAACTGGTCGCCGTTTCCTTAAAAAAATGTCGGTTGTTCGATTGCTCTAGGCGGGTAAATATTAGCATAGACGTGTTCCCATTGCTCGATACTTAAAAAGACATAAGGTTTCCTCTGAAACATCCATTCTCTCACCGTTTTCCAAAATTCAGTATTATTTTTAGAGACAGCAAACTTGTTTTTGACGCCGCTATCGAATTTATGCTTTTTGTGACTTCACAATGTCTCATATTTATTTTTACAAGTAACATAGAAAGATTTCTCGACCGCCCTAAAACTGGCTAGCTTGAAAATCCTAGGCGCGGCTTTGGCTTTAGCCTTAGCCTGTTTTACTTCGCTGTCCACCCAAGGTTTATCTTTTTTTTCGCTTTATTGCGGCCACAACCCAAGGTGACCGAAACCATATTTGTATCCTTAGCAGCATCTAAAAAAGTCATCGGAAGATTTTCATTCAACTCGTTTACGGTCGCGTTGCCAGAATCAAACGTAATTCTATTAGAGACTGAAAGTGCGGCTTTAAACGTTTCCGCTAGCTTAGGATTCCATTTAAGCTTAGTGAGTGCCGACTGAGACGCAAGTTTATCTTTCATATCTAAATCAAAATCAGCCCAAAGTAAGACAAGTTCTAGGTTGACCGGGAAATGATCCGAGGAGGAAATTTCCCGATCGCCTATAGCCGAGAACCTTTCCTTTATTAATTCAATATTTATAGCATTCACCCATACTAAGTCAACTGCACTGTGCCCAACCTTGCTGCTGAATTTAAATTGACCGGGGAGACCGTTCGCAGATCTACCATTAACGAGAATAAAACCATTAGATTTCATAAAATCCAATAACAAAGAACCACGTCCGTTCACAATTTTGTCGCAGGAATGTCTTGTAGGCATGAGCACTGCGGCATCAAAAAGTTCATCCAGTACTTCGTCCTCTTGTTCGCCGACCCTTGCGTTAAAATCCCTGTCGATGATAGTAAGAGTGGCACCGTGCCTCTCTTATGAATCCACAAGTGTCATCTGGAGCAACTCCAACATCGTTTCCAGGTTTAAACTCGGGTTGAAGTAAATTGAACCGACAATGAGTTTGTAATCTTGAAAGCTCACAATCCCAAAGATCCACCAGCTGCTCGTGTCGATTGCGGTCCATTTCGCGTTTTTTCACGTTTTTTTACTATATTCCCTTTTAGCATCTACCCAACAGCAGTTGTACTCAGATAGTTTAGAAGGTAAATTTTCCAATTATTTTTCCAGCCATGTCTCACAAGCGCAGATGACATGTGCATGATCAGGAAGGGAAGAATCCTCCAAATTCTTGAAACCATGGACGTTCCAGAAGTATATTGAAACTTTGTTCATCTTTCGTTTTTTTAAGCCGTGGCACCACTAGTTTCATAAACTTTTCCGTTCTTATTAAGACGTTTGTCGCCTGCTGGGACAAGATTTTTTTCCTTGAGGCTCCAATAAAATTCTTCATCGTCGATTCGGAGTTTATGATGACCGACTTTCACCTGTTTCCCGTTTTGTCTCTCAGCCTTAGCACGAGCTCTGATTTTAAAAGCGATTCCTGTCTCGGCAGATGATAGATCGTTTTTTATAAAAACGTCTTGACCGGCCTTTTCTTTTTTCCTCTCATCACGATTGTTTTTATTTCCTCCGAGTTAAATGTAACACGCGCAATTTTTTTCGATTTTCCAAGGAGCCAGATCCCTCGGATATTTGCATCGATGTTTTCCGAATTGAATTTCTCAGAAAGAAACTGCTTCATTCCTTCCCTGTAAAACAAGAGGGATTAAGTTGTAGCCCTTCAATGATGATGTTCTTTTTCCTGAGCGAATTATCTTGTGCTTCGACTCTTCTGGTCAGCTTGTCGAAATTGGCGCGTACTGACGGATCGGCGGCTGGTAGCACATTTGCGGTTTGCGGCGCAGGGATCTGAGGCTGATGTTTTAATTTGTGAAATTCCGCTTCCCTTTTATCCATCCTCGCATTTAATCTGTTTCCAAAGGCAGCTTCCCTCTCTTTCGTGTCTTCTCTATCTGTCTGCATCGTAGATTTTATCTCATTAAATTTTTTATTGTATTCTTTCTTTGAAGCTGTGAGATCGGCGTTTAAAACTTGGAATTGCAATTTATTTTGTGCTTTCATATCCGGAAGCTGCTTTGCCAGCCACTGGAACTGTTGATCCGGTGTAATAACAGGTACGTCGCTTGTCAGTATCGGTCTCTCCGACCGCACTAACTGTAGCACTCAGAGAGACAGGCGTAGATGCCACTTTATCTCCAGGGGTGTGAAATTTTTCTTCGTCATTTTCCGAAGCGATCTCGTTGATTTTGGACGAAGTATGAGCGGACTCCGGAGATCTGGGTATTTTGTTTGATTTTTTAAATGGGTTAACTGAGTCACCAGAGAGCTTCTCCTCAGACATAGCACCAAATTCCCTTTTGCGCTTAGCAATGAAAAAGTCCTATAGTGTGCATTCTGAGTTACTTCTGTCTCTATTAAATTTCAAAACTGGTGATGGTCTACCTTTGGCTGGCTTGACAGTTGTGGTGATGACCGATTGTTCCACACCGCACTGAGCGGAATCTTCGTGATCGGCCGAGCAATGATCTATCCGGTCGATGATTGACGTTTGCGTTCAAGGGTAATGACGGCGCTCGGAACGGACTATCAACAAAGAGTTCACTTCAACAGCACGCCGGCTTGTCAGGCTCACTTTTCACAACTCAGATGCAAAATCAATGATAGAATGTGTCTGAAAAGTCACTTCAAAGCGGGAACGCACACAAAACAGGTGTTCACTTGAAAGTAGCACCGCAGCGCCCCCTCATGTTAACGAATTTAAAAAAATTGAAATTATAAAAAAAAATTTTACATTGAAAAAAAAAGAATTAATTTCACCTAATACTTACGAATTCAACGATGTAAAAAAAAATTTCAAGTATTTTTTTTTTAATTTCACAATATGCGATAAGAGCCCATTTTAAAATGCATGCATAAAAAAATTAATTTTGTGTAAACGATGTAGACGAAAATTTAAAAAAAATTCATGTGAGTTTGTTATGAATTATTTAAAACGCGGTAATTATTTCAGATTTTTCTGTGCATTTTCAATTTTACTGACGGACCTCCTTATATCTCAGATATCGAAGGTTTAGTGTCGATCATCGGTTTAATCTTTTCGAGTTCCTCGTAATACGTTGCGAAGCACACTGTGCGGTTCCGCATCTTCGATCCTTTCTTGATTTCGAAAATTATTCTCTGTATATATTGTCTATTCTCCTGACGTTGAAAAACTCACTTGATCCTACGTTATACATGGGAGACTTTTCAGATGTTTCCCTTGTTCCTAACTTTATCAAATTTTTTAGAGAAGACGTAGTAATTCAAATTGTCATCACTTTTGATACGAAAAATCTGGATAATCTTGCGATGTACAATCTTACAAAGCTCCTTCGCCAAACTTTCAAACATTTACGTGACAGCAACGAACTCGGTTGCAGTCTCAATCTCATCTCGCGCCAATTTGGGCCAGTCGCAGCGCGAATAACACGTTGACAATGGATCAACTCGCACTTCAATAAAACTTCGCAACAAACATTTTAGTGAAAGACAAAACCCGATCATTTTGGTGAAAGAAAAAACAAGCTATGAAATGTAGGTGTAGGTATGTTGGGGATACGTGGCTTAGAGCTTCGAACACTGGTTAAACTTTATCGTCCACAAAATTGGTAGTGACTATTTTTTCGGTTTTTCGATCTTGCAATTTAAGCCACAAGTGCTCAGCTAGAATTACTACACTTCACTGTGCCGAGACATAAAATTGATGAAATCGTTCTTTTTACTCCTACTTGGGATTTATTTTTGATAAAAAAAAAAAAACAAGAATTTGCATCATTACTTGAATACAATAAGAAACTAATACGAATTGATCATTTAGGGGTGTAAATATCAAACATCAAAGTCGCTTCCAAATTAGCGCGAGACATTAAGATCCAGATTATAATTTTTCATGTGTAAAGTATCAAAAAATGCTATTTTTCTGTTGAGAGCGTCTGTTCCATATGTAAAGTGTTAAAACGTTTCTATAACTCTTTTACTTTCGATATTTCAAATACTTCTCAAAATTTTGTAGAAATTTCAAGGAAGCAAATCATCCGGCAGCTGAAATAAAAGACGAGATCACCCATCACTTACATATGAAAAGTTGTCTCGAAGCAACTTTACCGAGAAGGATATGGATCGGTCCATTCAGCGTGAATGTTCAACCCTTGCGAGAATTTCTTATTAACAAGCGCAAGGATCTGGCAAACCGATTGCTCGTCATGTTTACTGACTCACTGCGCGCTCAGGTAGCGGAATTATTAATCAATTACGAGGAAATTCTTGAACACCTCAAGGAAGATCCCCGGAGTATCGAGCATATATTTGAAATACGTGATTGGATGGAAACTGTGCCATTAACAGTTAAAAGTTTGGACGAGACGATGCAAAGGATAAAGCTTGAATATGATATTCTCGACATATTTTCATGGAATTTATGTGACGATGACTTTAGAGTTAAGTGGGAAGCAATTGGCTATCCTTTAGAGATCAGTCGCCAGGTACGTCTTGGATTGACACTTGACAGTTCATTTTTCTTGAATGTTTACCCTTGTCAAGTTTCGTATATTTCTTAGACTGATGTTACTGTAACAACTTTTTTTTTTTTATTCTTAAGGAATTACGTTGAGGATTATAAGTCAATAGAATTCTCCTCATTTTGCGAAGTGTATTTCTCACTGACCAATAACTTATTGCTGTTCCACCTTTTTTAAGTCACACATCTTTCATTTCTCAACAAACGCGTAAATTTTGACTCCACGAACCTTATATACAAGCATCCAATTTTTTATCCTGATGACGACGTTTCGTAGATACAAGAAACGGTGATTTACCATGAAGGTGAAGTAGAAAAATTCTTCAAGATTCAGATATTGGATGAGGCTAATATTCTCGATAAAATTGACACTCTCGTTGGAAACGTGACAAACATCGCTCTGCAAAATGATATCGGAAAAGTGCACGAGACAGCAATAGATGTAAAGAGGGTGTGGAAATCAATGATTGACACCCAGGAACATGGTCTCCTCCTGAACGAACGGCAGAAGTTGTTCGGCGTTCCCGTTGTGCCTTTTGATCACCTCACCAAACTGATGAAGGACTTCGAACCTTACAAAAGTCTATGGGTTACCGTCTTTGGTAAGCCGATCTTATAAAATTACTGCAGTCTTCATAAAACTTACAATCAATGCTTTGTCAGTTGAATCCATTTACTGAATTAACTTGTGTGCTGAATTCTCTTTTGAGAGTGGTCAAAGTCCTTTTCGTTTCTTGCTACTCCAAAGTCTCAAATTACACACGGAGAGAAGAATATGGCAATAATTCCTCGACTCAACATAGCAATCGAGTTATATTCCGGTTTTCTGGCGATTTACGCTATACGCAGCTATCTTGTTAACATGAGTAGGCGATATCTGAGAGAAGAAAGATTTATATCATACCGATATTTTCATCTCTTCAGATTAGAGTGACCCCCTCAATGCACATTGAAAACTATACAAGTTGCTGTCGTGGAAGCAACTTGTATAGTTTTCAAGTTCCTTAAATTATTTTAATTTTAAGATAGAAATGCATTGGGAGTAGTTCAACAGTATCTATAAGTTTGGCAGTGTCTTCCGAAATACATCGATATTTCCAATATATATATATATATATATTGTGACGTATTTTTAACGTGAGCGAGCATAAATGACGAAAACGAATCGGGAACACAAATCGAGATCGGTCACCTTCGGCCGTCCACCCTCGTTCACGCATCCGCAAACCCGGTGGG
Organism: Tromatobia lineatoria; assembly: GCA_949699805.1. NCBI lineage: Eukaryota > Metazoa > Arthropoda > Insecta > Hymenoptera > Ichneumonidae > Tromatobia > Tromatobia lineatoria. The sequence continues at coordinate 9,572,666 of OX453034.1, forward strand.
CGCCAGTTAATTTTTATTCCACCGGTATTAACGAACCGGTATGTCCGAGGAATCGAGATGAGCAGTCTCGATTCCAATAAACTAAACAAAATCGGAAGCTCGAAGCAAAGAGCTAACGATCGGGAGCAATCATAATGAAATCGGTACCTAGCTAATTTTTGTTTCACCGGTATTAACGAACCGGTATGTCCGAGGGATTGAGGTGAGCAGCCTCAATTCCAATAAAATCGAAAGTCTAGGTCAGAACTAACGATCGAGAACAACAACATAGGCAGCGGTAGCTTAGTTAATTTTTGGGGTCGCGTAAAATTAACAAACGCAACTGGATGCACTTGCGAGAGCGAACGGTTGCGGAAATGCACGGCCGTTCAGTCTGCTAGGTTATGGTAGAGAGGGTCGAGGTATGGCTCAGTAAATAGCTTTCTTTGACGAGAGCTCGAACATAGAGAACTTTAATATTCGTTAAAATTCATTAAAATGCGAGAACAACTCACCCAAAATCATTGCTGATAATTCCGGGGAACGATAACACAATTCCAGAGGAATCATGAGCGCACCAATGCACTGCACGACACGAGAACTTTTTGGCTTTATTCAATTGAATAAAACTATCGTAGCACTAGTATGCATAGCATACGTAGTACACGATACGAAGCACGAGAACTCAGCGTAACGCTAACATACGGCACGGGAACTACGCGAAGACGCGCGCGCGATCGGTAGAAAAACCATCAATACGGGAGCGCGCTGACAACCCGAGACACCTCGGCGGTGTCCCGAGCGAGACTGATTACTACCAGTAATAATCGGGAACAAATCATCAATAAAATTCTGATCTCTCCAAAATCCCTTCTTCGAGAGCTATTGCCCTCTCCCTCGAATTACCTCGTAACTATATCGGGATCGTAAATCATGCCGGTAACATCTTCGAAATCTACACAATCGCCTCCCTCAGTGCTTTGCGCGAAAACGGGCCTACTAACAAAATCATGTTGCACGAGAAAGCTCTATTCCCTGCAAAAACTAACAAAACTCCACCCGTTCTCTAGCACAATGCACTATCGCTATAGGGCGCCGGATTTACACCGGTCTATAACTAATTGCAAGACCCGATTGGTGACTCTCATCTGTCGGGCTGCTCGTTTCGTTGAGCTCTCGTCCTCGCGACAGATTCGAGTGCACCAACCTCCCATAACAAAAAAAAACAACAACAAAACCTGAATATAAAAATCATTAGTTACACGAAAACAGTAAATTCGGGGAGTAGCATCTCGAAATCATAACCAAACTCAATTTGCGGTAGCATAAAATCTTGTGACGTCATTTTCACAAAAAAATCACGTCACAATATATATATGGCATTGTATTCAATCATGGTGTTTCGACGTACGCGTTTAGTGCAGTTAGCCATATGCGCGACTGACGAGCTCGATAGCAATGGATAGCCTAGCGCAACAGTGTGGAGAAATTCCCCATGCTGCTTGGGGTGCTCGCCAATGTACGTCCCCCTCTTCCGATATTTCCATTATTCCTCGTCAGAGGCATCTCGGGAAGTGTTATTGTGAGTTGTGATCTGTGTAAGCGGTGACCTGTGTATATTATGTATTTTAACATTAACATAAAGAATGTGCTTAGACATGTAATCCTCATTAAACGGTGACTCAATAGTCTATGATACATTGCTGACAATACCATAGTGTAATGTTTAACACTTATAGGACTGTCCCTCTCGCACCTAACCTCACTATTTAGAAAGCTGCAATGTTACTCAGCTCAATGAGCTTAACGGTGGAAGCATGTACATAATGAAACGGTGGATATGAAAATAAAATTGAATAGAAAAATGTATGTGTAAATCACTATATTTTCACAAACCTTTACACCTTTTCTTTCCTTTCCTGTCCGTCCGCTGTATTTACATTTACTTTACATATTTACATTTGAGCGAACCGCATTAATATATGAGCTAAGTAATTTGTAAAAAAAATATTTGAACTGCCCGTCATTTTTCTGTATGAAAAGATTCAACTTTTCACAGTTTTACGCACAATAGAAGAAAAAAAATTAATTTCTGTGATTGATTGCGATTCGTTGACCCATTTTATTTATAATACGTTGGAGTTACTGAAATTTGTATTGCAATTTAACCCATATAGATGCGTGAATGCATATCTATGCATTCAAATCGTTTTTTTAAATAGTCGTGTCGCGATATCCACCGTACTCTATGGAAATCTCCGTAAATTCTGCGTAGACTCAAGTCCGATATGTACGCAGACGATTCCCGTACTGAATGCAAGTCTTCGTGAATTCTGTGTTGGCTCGAGCTCTGAACGCATGGAGAAGATCCCCATACTGTATTGTGCACCCGTATAATTCATCTTCGCTCGACAGTATGGTGAGATTTCCTATGCTGCCGGAATATTTTCAATTTGCTACGTTGTATGGGCTTTTTCCCCATATTTTTATAGAGACGATAACGGAAAATTCTCTCCGTGCAGCTGTATCGATAAATATCATCTTACGACACATGTCCGGCAAAACTTTTCCTAACGGGTGTGAATTATGTTGCAATCGGACAAGTTGGGAATATTACATTATTCGATGGAGTTTGTCAAGTAAAATTTTGTGCGATATTCGATGAGAACCCGCTTTTCCATCTTACGTGATTGCAACATTTGTCTACGGCTCGAGTTGCAGCCTCACCTTCGTGAGAAAAAGTTTTTCCGTACTCGTACCGTAGTGTAGGGGATACCAGAGTAAAATAGAGACAAGATTGTACGGATCGTACGTCCATACACGTTGCTCTGAATCGGCTCCAACACATGAACCAATAGGACCGATATCGATAGGACCAATACTGATAGGATCAATTTTCATACAATTGGCACTGTATCCGGCCCTCTCTAGACTTAGAATGAAGACCTGCACAGAACTTTGTTTCTTCATGAAGTCCCCGTTAGGACGGCAGTTTTGCCACGCGCACTTCGTCTTCGCGATTCATTTGCTCCCGTGAGGCTGTTTCTAAGAAAAGACTGTGAAAAAATTCTCAGCGGCTTGGATCGATTTTAATAAATCTTGAATTAATAATAATGTTGATAAGATTGTGGCCGAAGATGATTTAATGATGTTGTGGTGTTGTGGCTCCAAGCGGCCTTGAAGATAGTATTAAAACTTTCTTAACGTTTTGACTCCGGTCGGGTATTAAAACGATATAATACACCGATAAAAAGAATTGGTATATAGAAGAAGAATACCAACCAAATCTGCGGTTACGGGTGGCGGAACAAATATTTGGTTGATTTAGATGAAAAAATATTCGTTTCAATCAACCAAATATTTCGTTTGAAAGCGTAGTGAAAGAAATCTTTGGTTGATTGGAACGAATATTTCTTCCGAACAACCAAATATTTGTCCTACAATCACACCAGTTGAGGAACCGTTTCTACGCCGAGTGTTGTATACAATTTACTTCACAGGGTGCAGAAAGCGAGTTTTTCGTGCGCGAAGTGCACAGGAAATCTCACTTTCCATGACGCAGGGACGTAAAAGTCTCTCTTCGTAACGAGTGAAGTAAATAAGGTTTTACAAATACTTACTATATTCATCTCACATATATTATATACATATATTTTGTATTACGATACATTACGACTATTGTTTATAATAATTACTCTTCGTAATTTGATACATTATGTGTCGAATTGTTTAAAAAAATTCGTGTTGTTTTTTGAGAACACTGGTGGCGTATAAGTCGCTGAAATCGAAGTGAACGAGGTGAAACGCATGAATCCAGTCCTTTCTTTTCTCCCTGTTCGAAGAAAAGAACATAAAAAATAACCTAAAACATTTTCTGCTCCTGTTTTTTATAGAACTTCCGAGATGGAAAACATTCATGTTAGCGATCGTTCATCACCATTTGGTAAATAATGCATCGACAAATAAATTTTTTTGAAATACCTTTTATCATTTTATCGTGGTAGTAGAAATCCATTAGGGTTTAGAGAAAAAAGTATTCAGAGAACGCAATATAACTCCAAAGCAAATGCTTGCGTTATTCAATATATTTTAAGCCGGAAGCAATTTTTTTTCGTTCCTCTTATAATGAGCAAAAGGCACAGAATATGGTGAAAGTGTGTATGGTCTGGCGAATTATTAAAAGAAGAAAATATATGGTGATATCTGTAATGTGAAACCGGAATATTTAGATATTAATTCGGAATTATTTTCAAAAATTGATTGTAACTAATCCCGAGTATCGAAGTGTCACACTTTGAACAATTTCTCTGGTTCCAACACGATGTTCGCTTTTTCGACCATTATATAGGGGCTATTGGATGATCCGACAAATGTCGAGACCCTATTTGGTAGTACCAGAGATGAGTAGGGAGATTGCCAGTGGAGCGATATTCTTGAGGCAACTTTTTTTCCGTTCGCTGAAATTCAATACCAAACATCATTTAACGTGTCTTTATTCATAAAGAACTATTTAGCTAAATTAGAGCGATCGCGACATTTTTTTGAAAAGTTAAAAATTCGATAAAATCCGTATACATTAATACATTTGATGAAAAATCACGTCAATTACAGAAGAGTGAATACTCTAGTTGCGTGCCAAATTTGAGCTCGATCCATTGTGCCGTCCGTGAGTTATGGACAATTGAATTTTCGGTGTCTGGAACATACATACACACACACATACATTAGGGTGTGTCGAAATTTTTTTTTCTTTTCATTTTGCATCGTTTTAATCTGTAGTTTGTACCTTTGAGTAACGCTTCGTAAAATTTTAGCGCCATAGAAAACTTTTCAGAGGTAGCTCCAACGATGAATACATTTCCCAATTGATTCAAGTTGGCCATGGAATTTTGAGCGAGTCGTTTCAAGTTGGCTATGAAATTTTGACCGAGTCATTTCAAGTTGGCCATGGATTTTTAAGCGAGTCGTTTCAAATTGGCCATGGATTTTTGAGCGAGTTTCAAGTTTGTCATGAATTCTTGAGCAAGTTTCAAGTTTGTCATGAAATTCCATTCAGATTCAGAGTTAAGGTTGGAGTTCGAGGCAATCGAAGAAATCAAGTTTAGAGTTAAAATTGCAATTAGGATTAGGGCAAACGTTGGTGAAAATCCCGGGCTTGGGTGATCATTGAGAGATTTTAAAAAATCCGAACTATAAGAACTATATTTAGATTCAATTCAGATTTCAATTGCCTTTAACTCGAACTTTAACTTTAAATCGGAATTGACTCTAAACTCTAACTCTCACTAATAGATATGGTGAAAATTCAACTAAGATTGCGAAGTGAGGATTTCTTATTCAAAAAAAAATTTCATTTATTCGTGGCTCGAAACTTAGTAATTCGAAATTCTATCATATAAGCCGGTGAAGGGGGCGAAGCTCCCCCCCCCCCCCCCCCCCCCCATGAGCATAGAGATCGCGACACAGACAAACGATTACGGAGTAGGCCTACTCTCGCGAACTGTCCCGACAGACGGGACGATTCCCCTTTCCGTGAAGCTCTGCGCAGATAAACTGTTTTCGCGAGCTTATTATTATTGTGAAAAACTAATAAATTCAGAGTCCTATGATTACAACTATAGACTATGGGAAAATCTTATGATTTTTCGATGTTTTTTTTGTGAATGAGGACAATTATTGAATAATAATGGAGAAGTAACGTGAAACACTCCTACCATTAATATTCAGGATGCGAAAGCGTGCAGTCGCGAGACACTGTAGTCGTATCCAAACATGGCGATACCCTGTTCATTTAATCTCATTATTAGCTTGCGCATCATTGTGTTAGTTTATAATTTCATTTCATCCTTTTGTTAGTTAAATGTAAAGCTCCGTGCGGAAGCTCCTCCGACCATACAAATTTAGAGTCTGCTAATTTAAAAAATGTCCAGAAATTTCTGTTCACGTACTATTAAGTTTTATGATCGCGTAACGCGATGATACAGTCAAAACTCCCAGTAAGTTGAGTGTAGAGCTCCACGTGGAAGTATCTCCGCACGTGGAAATATCTCCAACGATATGAACTTAGAGTTATTTTCTTTCTATTATAACTTGAGAACTATTTTCCGCTTAAAAATCTCAGGTTAGGATTTGCGTAAGTGGTGGGTAACCCTATTATATCCTGGTTGACCTTGTACAATCCCCCACTTCCTCGACCATAACCGTCTCCTTGATATTCCTCTTACGAGGGCCTGTGATGACAAAGGCAAACTCTCGTTGATAGACAACTGAGAGGAATAATTTAACCTAATCAGAGGCTTTATCACAAAACCCATAAAATAATCATCACAATCCAATAAATCGTCCTGGTGCAGTACATGAATCCTGAAATATCGCTGTGACGCATCGCAAGTATTAAAAAAAATAAAAACAATCGTGTTTTTCCTCGAGGTACACGGAATGGTCCACTGAGATCAAACAAAGTGACTTACTAGCACTCATTTCGTCTGATTTCATTAAGCGGATGAAATATTGACGGATTGTTCCACAAGCGCACCAGACTTGCCTCATTCTCTAACATCAAGCAGATACAACATAGAAATCAATAAACGCTTTGGTGTAGTTGCATGAGTATGCAAAGAATCGATTTATCTTAGGAAATCCGTCTCAGTTAAAATCGCGAAAAGTTTTAGTACACGCCTTATATATTTCGACAACAAATTCAAGCTTAGTACTTGACGAATTTGGGAATGCAGTTAATTGTTTCATTATTTAATGTTTATGGTATCACATTAATTCGTCAAGTACTAAATTCAAATTTTTTTCGCAATAAAAATAGTAGATGATTTTTCATTCTATTTGTTTCCTCTAAATGCAACGTTGTCATTGTCGTTGTCGTTGTCGTTGTCGTTGTCGTTGTCGTTGTCGTTGTCGTTGTCGTTGTCGTTGATTTGTAAAGCTACATAAATGTACTTGACATAACATTCCACAGATATTTTTAGTTTATTTCAAAACATTTTGCACATAAGACAGCACACCACGACAGTTTTTTAACGCACTCTGCTTTTTGAAGAAGAATGCTAGCCGTGTAAAAGTACTTGTCTGAATTTTTTTAATCCGGAAAGGTTCTTTCGGGAGATGAGGTATTACGACAAATGTCTAAAGAGTACTAGACATAACGACAAATTCCTAGAGGATATTCGGTACTTTGACAGCTCTGGCGCTACGTGCATTTGCAATCTAGTAAGCCCAATTTACGATAAATTTAACTTTCGATATCAGGCTTCGGCTGAACCTTGGGAACCTTCAGGTCCAGAAATGGTTGTTCACCCATGTATTGACCCTTCTCACTCTCAGAATCGAAAATGTTAGACAGGCATTTTGAAATTGCCGAAATTGTTTAGAGTTTAAAATTAAATGTTCTTACACTCGATTCTTCTATTAGTTTGCTATTTGCCAATGGGTACTCACAGAAAGGTGTTACATTTGCGCATAGCTCACGAAATGCAATCTGCGGTGACGTTCCAACCATGAATCTAGGACATTTTTCTAGCCCTCAGTTAACAGATGATTCTAAAACTATTTTGCGTGTTATTGCCTTTTGCTCTCCCGAACAAATTATTTTATAGTCGAAGGTGACTTCTCAATTTAACTTGCTTGTTCTTTTAAAATAGTCGTCTAGATGACATTTTTCTTTATGGTTACATTTACCTATGGGAATTTCCTAGATTCCATTAACAAAAAAAGAATAACGTTGTATTGCAATGCATTTTTCGAGTCAACAATAACTGAGATCTAATTGGCAACTACAATCCCATGCGAGGGAACGTCCACGTTCCACGTTTCGCAGAAATGTTACCGCATTAACACTGCATTATATTTGCAAATATTTTGCATATATTATATAGTCTAAAACCACTTGGGGAATGAATTAACTGTCTGCGTATTCACGTGGGATTTGAGCTCTACACCGAAAGGAACGACTCCATTGACGCGAAAGAAATGGGAGGGTTGATTTCGTTTCATTGATTCTAATAAAACGGTGCACTTAAATTTCAAAGAGAATTTCCTGTAAAGAAACATTTACTTAGTGAGAGAATAATAAAAAACAGTTTCATTGTTTTATAGAAAGGTTTCCATTGATTCAAAGGAACGGTCTCCTTCATTTGCCAAAAAGATGTACTCGATGGAAGAAAGTGATGAGAAATTCATCATCTACTGTTAAACGCACGCTCTCTCCAAATTTGAGCTCTATCTGCCGAGTAATTTAGGAAAAAAAGGTCTCAAGATTCTGAGCTGTGATAGCGGAAGTGCTTGTTTAGTGAAATCAAGAACAGATATGATTTCTTTGATTCAATGTCACTTTTTTTCAGTGAGTTGGAGATCATGAAAAGATCGTACGGAAACTCAAGTATTTCGTTTCATTAGCGAGAAATGCCATGAATCAATGAAATCTTTTCTCTTGGTGTAATTGTAATCTGTCTCGATACTAACAACATATACGTGCGAATAATTTAGTTAAATGCTTAGGAAATTTTCTACCGGCAGGCGTGTGAAATCTCCCATCAAAAAGTGTGCAGAATCTATTGCAGACGAAACTCCATGTCTGTTCTGTGGGCTATTTGACTTTTGATCCCCATCATAATATCCCTCTTCAAATTATCCCCTCACAGAAATATCCCGAATCAAAATGTACTCTCGCCAAAAATATCCTCGACCAAAAATGTCCTTAAACACAAATTCCACCATCATTACATTTTATTACACATTCAAATTAATTGTACAATATGCCGACGACCCGGCATATGGATGGGTACGAGTATTGCATCGTAAAAAGTAAGTACAATAATACAATTCAAGTTTGTTACCAAAGCAGTGGCGCTGGCTCCAAATCGTGGAGGCGATTTCGTCTTCCGGTAGGGAAAAAGCTGTAAAAGATGATGTTTGTTTTTTGTTGTTGTGGCCCCATAAAGAGCCGTTTGTGGTCGTTTCGTGTTGGCCTTAAAAAGGGCCATTTGGTTGACCGGTCACCCTACTCCCTCTTGGCCAGGCATATCGGAAGATTAGTTAGTTTGATCGAACGGATAACCGGTAAGGGTCGCACGCGGGCGATGATGGCTTCGCGAGAGGGAGTACTCGCGGTTTCGGTTAATTGGGTTTTCGGACGTAATGATTTTTGAGGAGATCCGACAAGAGGAAGCTGCCCATGCAAGGGTGCGAATGGACGGCTAGGTGTGGTGTATTTGCGAGTTGGAATTTCGTCTTTAAGTGATGTGGGTTTGTACGGTTTCGCAAGGGGAGACACGGTTGCCTCGAGTAGTTTTCCGAGCTCTGTGTATAGAGCCTCGAGACTCTGATTTTATTTTCCCGGAGAGATTGACGGAATCACAGCAGGAGCTGGTTGATTCACGAGACTCGGTGAGAAGACGGATTCAAGAGGCGATATTTCACGAGAAGCCCCGCATCTTTTATATGGAGGGGTCATATGGTCCTATGGACCATGGAGGCAATGGCCAGTCTTTGGAAAACTGTTGTACAGTGGGTTTTGGTCTACGGAGCTGTGGATCGGCGACGCTCAGAGTCCGGGATCGGGAGAGAAGAATAATGTTCTCCTTTCCTACTTTCCTCTGTCGTATGCGTAGCTGCCGGCAGAGGTAGCACAATTCTGAATGATTAGTAGTCATTGAAAAAGGAATAATGTAAGGCACACGAATAAATATGATAAACGGTCTTATAATTAGTAAAACGATAATAAATATAGCGAGTCAAAAACTATTATACAAACGGCGTAAAAAAACATTATAAAATGTAATTTGGATATTTAAACACGAAGGATTTTTTCCATCGAGAAACGACAGAGTTTTAGCCACCGAGCAACGGCAGAGTCTTAGTTCACAGAGAGTACGGCAAAATTTAGCCACTGAGGTACGGCAGGTTGAAGGAGGAGCGCAAAAGAGTAAAAAGGAACCACAAAATCTCACGTTGGCTTTAAAACGTATCTAAGGCCTGTGCCAAGGAATCACGGAGCTTCCTGGTCCACCGAGTGACTGCAGAAGACATGCCCTAATAACTGTAGCTCGGACTTACATAGGCGGCCGGGTGATAAGCTGTTATAGTGAAAATAAAAAAGTGAGTGTGGGGTTCCGGTTAATCTTTCCGGAGGTTGAGGTTTCTTTAACCGGATGTATTTCCTTAGAAGGTAAGTTACTGAGTTCAAAAAAAGTTTTTTGTGTGTTATTTCTAAGAGTGGTAAATGTGATGTGTAGTATAAGAAACAGTATAGAAGTATTTGGCTAAAGTTTGTCCGTCTAGGCGTCAATTTTATAATATTGTTCCGCCTCCATGAAAAAACTCAATAGTGTTTCTTATAGATAACTTAATTATATGTTTTCTTCCTTTTTGACAGGTTCACTGTAGACTCTGGCACAGCAGGGAATTTGGATGTGTCGCTGAAGGACTAAACTTTGACGCAGTGACATTATTCTATAAGAGGTGAGTAGATTTTTTTGTCTATTATTAATATTACAGCTTCGTTAGCTTTCCTTTCTCTTTTTCTTTACCAGAGTTTGCGAAGACGGAGTTTTTAAAGAGAGTACGTCATCTGGAGGTGGCGTACAACGAGTTTGCCTCGTATTTCCAAACGCTTGTCACGAACCGAGCGGTAATGCTGAAGTTAGGTTCTGTTGACCGCTTCAATAGTCCGTATTGCGTCCGGAATCTGCATAAATCGAATCTGTATGTATAAATCTGTATAATTTCGAGTGAGAACAATGGATTGTGGATTTACAGGAAGAAAAAAAAAATTGGAAATAATCCATTTTGCGAAGATTTGTTTTCGTGACAAATTTTTTTTCGAGATTTTCATGTCCGGATTCTAAAAATGGTCTAAAACGTATAAAAAATGGTTTTCACGAAATCTCTCTCTCTCTCTCTCTCTGTCCGTGTGCGTGCGCGCGCGCGCGCGCGCGCGCGTGTGTGTGTGTGTGTGTGTGTGTGTGTGTGTGTGTGTGCGTGCGTGCGTGTGCGTGCGTGCGTGCGTGTGCGTGCGTGCGTGTGCGTGCGCGCGCGCGTGTGTGTGTGTGTGTGTGTGTGTTTTATTTTTTATTTGTTTACGGTGGTTGAAGTTAGGCACAACAAAATGTCTGACTGCCCATATTACCGTAGACGTTATTTAGACATTCAAAAAAGTATTATCATTATAAGATTTACTTTCTCACCGATCAAAAAGTTTGAAATAATTCAATTCTTACAGGATCGCAGCGAACGATTCGTTTCGTCACTGGGCCCACCAGTTTGATCAACTGGTTGACTAATCATTAAAAAAAACGAAAAGTTGAAGCAAAGTAAAAAAAGAGACTCGTAGCGGCTGAATAAAGAAAACGAAAGACACAAGCCGAAAAAGGAAGAAAGCGCTTGGAACGAGAAGAAAAGACGAGAGAAAAACAAGAAGATTTGATAGAAATTTGATATGAATAAGATGCTGTGGCTGTAGTATGTAGATGAAGTTGGTTAATCGACTTTTGGCGGCCAGGTTTAATAAAGAAGTCTATTTAAAAGACGTTTCGATCCTGGTACGGGTCCTTTTTAATTGTTTATTCTATGCAACAAAAAATATATAAAATAAATGTCTAATCTAATTCTCTACGCATAAGGTGACATACAGCAAAATATAAAAATACAATTCTTAGTCTGTGCATCATATTGTCTTTCATTGAATTTTCGAGTTTTACGTATGGCGTTCCTTTTTAATCAAATTCTGAATTAGTTATCATGAATAGTTGTTAGTGTTTTTCCTGTAATTATAGTTAGTTACAGTTACTTTTTTCCCTTATATTCTGGTAGGACTATACTTTGCTAAGAATCATTTACTGCTCAGCGAAAGCTATTCTTATTTCTTTCTCAACTTATTTTTCTCGGGTTAGATCTTACTAGCTTCTTACTTATTTGTTGTAATCGTTCATGTTGTTTTTTGTCTGTAAATTGTGGTGTTCAGTGTGTTTTCTTCTGATAACGGTCACCGGACACTCTGGCCCATGTGTTTTCAGAATTTGTAGGTTATCTATAATTTCCCAGTGTCACATGTTATTCTCTGATTTACTGAGAATGTTTTCAAGTTTGAGTCTTAGTAATTAGTGGTTTTTAATGTAATCAACAGTATTTTATTTACCTGGTTTGTTCTTATTTTATGATTTATGTTGGAGGCTACTCTTTTAACTTGTTGCGCCAGAGAGCCCGGCGAGCAAAATATCGTTACAAATTTTGGAGTGTGGGTAGGTGCGTCCGGTAAATGGAATAGCTGGTGTTGTGTGTATGTGTCAAGTGTGGAAAAATGTGATTTAAATGTGAAAAAAGTGGTTTTGAGAAAAACGCGTTCAAAGTTTGAAGTTTGTTAATTTATGTGATAAATTGGGAAAAATTTTTTTTACCTTTAATCAGCGATTCCGGCACTATATAGCTGGCCTTCAAGAAGCAATTCAAGGTCCCCAGCATCTTTTCTCGAACTTGTAGAGGCTCTTCTTGCCTCTTTTGCAGCATCCGTGAGCGAGCGCTCCGCCTGCTCGATCCACGCTGCGTCGGGTTCAACGCAAAAATTGAAACAATTTGAACCGATGGTTACCCTCAACGTCTCCATAACTTCCATGAAGCTTCTGAGGCCATCGTTAAATAATAATACCTCGATATCAGTGGCAATATCGACGATTTTTTTGCTCCCGGACTGACACTTGGGGGCTATTGCCCAAATTGATTTGTTGTAGCTTTCGTTATTGTTTTGCGTAATGCCGCCCAAACAACGCTGCAGCAAATCGTCTCTGCTCAAATTTTCATACACTGGCGTAATTGTCGAAACTATATTTATAACAATAGTCGGTTTTTTTTAAGGGAGGCAAAAGAATACCTGGGAATGACTCACAGGACTATACGGAAAGGCCCGGTATACCTGCCGACCGATTGAGACGCGCACCTCACTGAGGCGACGCGCGTCCCCAAGTGTCACGGAGCGCTGCACCGCTCCACAAAATATTTAATATCTCCGAAAATAATTATTTTTTCGATCTGGAACCAACGGCATTCTATTCTTAAATGTATTTTAGATTTTTCTAGATGATTTTCAAAAAATCGATTTTTTTAAGCCGTCACAGTGGTGTTGTCCCTTAATAGTGTTCCATAGCTTGTTCGCTATAGTTATGTTGTTCGATGTACTTATTATTTTTGTTAGTATCTTAATGTTATTTATAGATGATCTGGGTTTCCACTTGTTGTTTGGTGATGAGGTCATGATCTTAAAATCTAATCGTATGGTGAGGATAGCAAAGTCATTAGTTTAAACAAGTAAATTTCTTTTCTTAAAATAAGTTTGATCATCTGTGGTTGGTGTTGATCATCTAAAGATACATTTTTTCCCTCTATATTAATATCTATTCATCTAATTTGAAGTTTAATCTTATGTTATTAAATGTGCTGTTTCAAATAATAGAGTTGTATATGTTACTAAGTTTAGCTATATCGTTCCTAAAGTTTATTGAGTTTGTGTCTTTTTTAATGTGTATCATCTCCATTGGTAATCTTTTTTTGTAATTTTGTTCGATTGTTAAAATTTTTGTGTTATCAAAATCAAATGTGAGATGATTTATGTGAGTCAGGTATCTGGTTTTTGGTTGACCCTGTGATTTCGTAAATGTTTTGTTTGTAGTTATTTACGGAAAAGCAAAATTGAATGAAGGACAATATGATGCGCAGACTAAGAATTTTATTTTTATATTCTGCTGTATGTCACCTCATGCGTAGAGAATTAGATTAGACATTTATTTTATATATTTGTTGTATCGAATAAACAATTGAAACGGACCCAGAACAGGGTCGAAACATCTTTTAAATAGACTTATTTATTAAACCTGGCCGCCAAAAAATTTGATAGAAAAACCGAAACAGTCAAACACAAGCGTTATAAAAAAGTGTATGTAGAGACAGAAATGCAAAATAAGTTCCAAAGAACGAAGATTCTTGTAATTACTCAATAAAAGATTAACAGTTTAATTCTAGATCATGTTAATTTATATTTCTCTTATTTAATTACTCTTCGGAATCTCTGTTTCCGTAGTGGTCGATAATAAGGTCAGGATTGGGTATAGCTGCGCCGTCAGAGGGGAAACTATAATAAGCATTACTTTATCAGCCTCTATCTGTCGAAATAATTGGCGGAATTATTTGAATAAACGATTTTTGGAAAGAGAATCAGCTGAATTTTACAGTGGTTAAAAACCCAGTAAACACGGTATTGTAACAGCAACGTAACGGCTATGTAACTCAATGTAACAAGTAATCTCACGTGTAACTTACATGTAAGTTACACGTAATTTACAATTTCCCACTCAGCAATGTTACCATGTTATATAACATGTGTTACGTAACTGTTACAATTGAGTTACGTCGCCCGTATATTTCGTAGTGTAACAGATATGTAACAAGTAATATTTATATGTTATGTAACGTGTGTTACATAACTGTTACGGTCTTGAAATGTTGGTAGTGTATTGCAGGATGTTACTGCAAGGTAACAGCAATATAATCAATAAAATTGTCCGTAACTTACATGTGACTTACGTGTAATTTATAATTTCCCGCTCAGTAATGTTACCGTGTTATGTAACGTGTGTTACGTAAACGTTGCAATTTAGTTATGTTGTGTTGTGCAACTTGAATCACACAGCTGTTACTGTTTCGTTATATTGCTAAAGTATAGTCATATTGACAATACATTAGCTTTACTTTTGTGGACTTACAGTCCACAAAAGAGCTTCAAGGGTTGCTAAATTGCTACCCTTGGGAGTCAAAAATATTAGCTGCTACTATTAAAAGTAGAAAAAGCGATTGGCAAATGATGCGAACCGGTTGAAATCTCCAAACAGTATCCCTCTGGTGTGTTTATGAACCTGCACTGTTACGCTGACTTATATACGTTAGTGACACGAATCGCTTGCGAGAAACGTTTGAATCGTAGGCCATCTAGCGGACATCACATCACGATACACATATTACGTAACCATAACACATTTTTGTTACATGACTGTAACGAAACTACATTACGTAGATGTTACATGTTTGTGCAACGTTCTAGCAATGTTATCACATTACGTAACTGTAACATGTCCGGACTACCCCACAGTTACATTACAATCGTTACAAAGATGTTGCATTACAGGTACACATTTTAGTTACATAACTGCAACACATTTACGGCTTATAACCGTTACGTTACGCGCATGTTCTCGATGTAACATAACCACTGTGATATGCATGTAACGTCAAATGTACATACTCTTGGAACATTCTTGTAACGTTACCACATTTACGTAACTGTAACATGACCGCACTATCGCTGCAGTGACTTACAGTCGTTACATACATGTTACATTACAGTTACACACTTTCGTTACATAACTGGAACGGAACTACGGTATTTAACAGTTGCACAACGTGAATGTTCACGGTGTAATATAACCACTGTAATATGTATGTTACGTATTGTTTGCAATATACTTGTTATGTTGCCACGTTACAACACTACAACAGTGCGTTCCTGTCACGAAAGTGACGTTCCTATTGTTACTCGCACGTTGCGTTGCAGTTTCATTTTTTTGTTATGCAACGGCAACGAAAATATGTTACATAATAATAACATTACCTGCATATAACAAATGCAACATCACGAGTTACTCCTACGTTACATATCCTCGTCATATCGCAAGGGTAACATTGTTACAATCACATGTAACTTCTAGGTGACATTGCCGTTTAACAACGTGTTTACTGGGAAATAATCACCAAATTTACATTCGTCGCAACGAAAAAAGCCATATAGTTGTCTGATCGGCCTTTTAGGGTACGGGAATGGAGACATTTACCTTATGTTTTCAAATTATGTGCAACTCTATGCAGGTACACAACTATATCACGATACTGAAAACCACTCACGACCCACAACAAACGAGCCTTGTCACGTGAAATGTTACAGAGATCCATGAAACATATACAAATAAATATACACATACATACATAAATTACGGACATTCAAGATGTGAATACGACACGTGAACAGCGTCCGTTTCGAATACACAGCAGTAGCAACATCACACAATATGAACATCTACTCGTCCAGGATTATTACGATCCGCGAATAGGCGAATATAATGTACATATTGAGGTGCTTAATTTTAAAATATTTTTTATTCTATCAAGTGATGCCTTACCCAAGGAAACCTACTGGACCCAAAGTGTGGTTTTGACGGGAATATTTTTGGTCGGGAACCCGTGAAAAATATTCCGATCATGCTTATCGATATTAATTACGTACCTTATCCGTCCACTGCACATCCAATTTGTTTACCGTCACCATTTTACCCCGTACCTATGATTTTTGTTACGTCCCCATTTTGCCTCGGTCTCCCCTATATCCAAATTTTTTCTGTGGCCAATTACGAGACAGATCCTAGAGGATTGAAAAAATAGCCAAATAAAAATTTGTCCAATTCGTTGTTCGGCAGTGTTTATCGTTTTTCAGATTGGTTGCATTGGTACGACACGTGGATGGAAAATCCTTTGATGAACATTGATGGACAGCAGATCGAAACATTGGTGGCTGACATGCACAAAACGATGTCTCAGTGCGCTAAAATTTTTCAGGAAAACGCCAGTAGGTTCAATTTTCGTACAGCATTCGGCTCTGAGATACTCGTGTCCTTTGTGTACAAATTCTAACTTTCTCATCACAAGCAAAGTATGTAAAACGAAAAACTATCGCGATTCAAAAAAACATCATCTGCTCGATATTGATTAAAAAATGGAGTGCTCCAGATAGCATGAAAGTAATTTAGTAATTTCTATCTGCTTAGGAATCCGTCTGTGTTGACCGGAAACATAATAACTTTTAATAAAAACTATAGACTGGAAACATATTTGGGGTACGCTTTCTACATTTGCAATGTATCTTTCGGACTGAAATTTAATCCGAAATCTCTACTTCTGCTGATACTTTACCCAAAATATGAAAAAAATTTAGTACGAAATTTGTTCTATTCTTGGACCGCAAGTCAAGTAAAGTTATTATATTTCGTTATGACACATACCAATAGAACAACCAGCAAATGAATAGCAAGATTTAACAACAAAGACTTCGAAACTAATTCAATGTCATTAACACGCATGAAGTTGAAACCATAAACACTCGTACAATCATTATATTACAGTTTTTATCACCCACAGAGAATTTCATATGAATTCAAAGTTCTGTGTATGATCTGCACCATGGTGCAGATGATACACGTGGTACAGAGAAACTTATGAGTTTCAAAAGCTTTGATTTATAATTGACTGAATACCGAATTTGAAATGTAATTTAGACTTGTCGAACCGGCCGTCACGGCAATAATACAATACCAGTAAAACGAGAAAAAGATGCGACGAAATGCACTGTGACGAGACGGCGTAGGCGTAGATGTATTAGGCGTCTCGTAACTACGACTCGTAGCGCTTGCTGAAACTGAAATGTAAAAGCGCGATCTTAATAAATTGTAGTAATAAATATAGATTACAATAACTGCACAAAAATCCCTGAATTTCTATCCGTGTGTTTCGTCATAATACTTTTGTAAATTTATGATAAAAACTTCTCGCCAGTTGCAAATGTGATGAGGAAGTCCCGTGATACAAATACATCAGTTGCAACTTTTCATTTATAGAAATTGCTGCTATTGCATTGGATATACGAGATCGAATAGAAGATTTCAAGCCCTATGTCACTCTGATGCAGTCTTTGAGACATCCTGGTATGAAATCCAGGCACTTTGAGGAACTCAGTGTTCGAACTGGTTTGCAGTTGTCCCTGACACCTGCACTCACCCTTAAAGGTCTTCTCGTTCTCGGCATCTCGAATTTCGAGAATATCGTCAATGAGGTAGCTGAAAGTGCCGCTAAGGAACACGTGATCGAGAGCACCTTGGATAAAATGATCAAAGAATGGGAATTATTGAGAATGGACGTAATACCTTACAAAAATACCGGTTAGCAAATCAGCGGAAATAATCAAGTGAATTAATTACAAGATTCCATGAGTATCGAATTACAGGAACATCCATAATGAAAATCGCTGACGAGACTTTGATGCTTCTGGACGATCATATTCTCAACACCCAACAGATCGGTTACAGTCCTTTGACAGCTGCATTCGACGACAAAATATCAGATTGGGAAAATAAGCTAAAACTTACGCAGAATGTCATATCCCAGTGGATCGACGTGCAAAAGTAAGATAAATTCTACAGTGTTATGCTAGTTTTTATTATTTTTGCTTTCCTCTATCTGCAGAGTTTGGCTTTACCTTGAACCGATATTCACCTCAGAGGATATTAGCAGACAATTACCGGTTGAAGCGAAAAAATATAACTCAATGGAACGCAACTGGAGACGGATCATGAAGAACGCCAATGACTGTCCTTATGCAAGTTTATACCGTTTTGTTCAGAGTTATGATCTAGTGTGAAGAAATTTTTATTCATCAAGAATCGTTCTAGCATGCAGAAACAGTTCTGCCAAGTCAATTCTATTTTCCTGTGTTTCGTTGCGTTTATTCAGACCAATCGAATAATTATTCGCGTAAAAATATGTTTACTGCCAAAGTCAAGTGTTGTTCTACGCCTTGACTTTTTTACCACATTGACTTGAATCTTTTGCGCAAGAGGACAATATTTATGCAATGAAAATGAATCTTTCTAAAGCCAATTTGGTTCAACGGTAAAACACGAGGTTGATTGGGAGTATATTTGAGCACATTGGATGAAGTCATTTAAAAGTATGATTATTTTTTAAGTTATCTTGCTTTCTATTAAGGGTAAGCCTGATAAATATGAACCATTGAAAAATTTGGTCAGTATTTTCTACTTCTAGAGATGAATTTATCTGTTTTGGCTCGCGTACATTAGAAGGTTATTGAATTATTTTCATGATATTTTCTTACGATCGTCACTTGGTGGTTTATTAGATACCTTGTTATCTCGAAGTTTGGTGTCGTATGTTCGATGATACTATTAGATTGACACTAACCGAACGACTCATAAACTTTCCAGTGGAGGAACCAATAATAGGGGTATTTCTTTTTTTAAATCATTAACAGACCGTTCGCTTTTTTCAGATTATACAAGTGTGCCCGGATAAGAACCTCCTAGAAAGCTTGAAAGAAAACACAAGAATCTTAGAAGTTGTACAGAAAGGTCTCTCAGATTATTTGGAAACGAAGCGTATGATCTTTCCGCGATTTTTCTTTCTCAGCGACGACGAGCTCCTGGAAATATTGGCACAGACAAAGAACGTTCGTGCGGTGCAACCCCATTTAAAGAAGTGCTTTGAAAATATCAACAGATTGAGATTCGAGGAAGATTTAAGAATAATCAGCATGTATTCTGCGGAATCCGAGGAAGTGAAGCTTAGCCCCTCGATCTATCCCATCGGCAATGTTGAAGATTGGCTGGGCCAGGTCGAGAACGCGATGAAAAACAGTCTCAGAGAAATAATCTGCAACGCTCTGGAGTCGGTGGAAAACGTACCGCGAAAAGAATGGGTTTACACATGGCCAGGTCAAGTAGTGATTTGCGCGGGTCAGACTTACTGGACGGCTCACGTGGAAACCGGAATTTCGACCAATTCTCTTGATTCCTACTACAAGCTAATGCTTACACACGTACGTAAAATAAGACATACCTATATTTCCCATATCACAGTTGTCATAGAGAATCAATTTTCAGTATTCTATCTCAACCATTTCATCGCGAATACAAACACTCGTGTTATTACACCACACCTCATCCCATGAAGGGTCATGGCCGATGCTCGGCCAAATCGCAATGTCGAGATTGGTAACATTGGCATATATGATTAACCAATCATCGGGCTGAGTCTTGAATAAAAAATGCTGCTTGATATTGGCAGCCAATAGTGGTCCTATCTTGAAGTACGAGAAACGGCCGAGTGTTGCGTACGAGTAAGAGCCGCATGTCGGGTAGGAGAAACGGCTGAGTATTGCGTACTATAAACGGTCGAGTGTTGTGTAAGAGAAATAGCCGAGTATCGCGTAAGAAAGGGGCCAAGTGTCTCACCCGAGATATGGACGAGCATCGCATACGACATACTAATAATGAAGCGATTATAATAATAAATAATTTTTTTCATTCGTACGTACACCTAAGAAGCAGTCATGTACGGGGGGGTCCACCTTCCGAAATTTCTGCAGGGGGGGGGGCCCCTGCAGAAATTTCGGAAGGTGTTTTTTCCAGAACAGTTAGACAGTTAGGGTCCGTATTTTGAGGCGATACGCGGGAGTGTCTTAGAATTGCGCTAATCTTCTGGGTCATCATTCGATTCAGCCGTTTTTTTTTTTTTTTTTTTTTTGGAATTAAATGAAAAATAGTGCGAGAGGGACAAAGCTACATCGGACAGAGTCGGACCTATAGGCGTTTAACATTGGGCGAAGAAATTTCAGACGGTGTATCACTGCCTCTTAATTCAGGCTTTCATGTTTCTGCCATGTATCAGAATACATCAAGGACTCAGAAAAACTGCAATCCGCTCGACAGTTAAGCCGTCACCTATTCAAGTACTGACCGCGGATCGAACTGATTAACAACAGAGATCATCAGAGCCACGCTCTGACGGCACGCCCCTTGCTATTGATTATAATAATAATGAGTATTTAATATTTCTTAGGCGGCGCATATTTTTACATTTCAAACTGATAGAAAGAGTGCTAAAGCATTGTGTGCTACTGCTATGGCACATTGATTGAATATAAAATAATTAAAATCCGCGTACTGGAGCGTCTTGCTGTCAATGGCCCCCAATCGGCTAACCAAAGATTGGCCAGTCAATATTTAGCCGAATATTGAAATTATGTCGACTCACCAACTATTGGTGAATCAATAATCGATCTTATATGAAAAAGCCAGCAATTAGCGAGTCTATACCTGGCCGAGCCTAAGGCTCATATCCACAAGCCAACAATTGGCGAGTCAATATTAGGTCTAGCATTGGTTTTATGTTGACACACTAACAATTGACACTTAGACGACTTTTCTTGGTTAAGAATTAGCGTACGATACTGTCCGTGCTTATGTTTTTTTTCTGCTTGGAAATCAAACATGCAACGATAACATATAGTTTTTTATGTCAGCGATACCCATGCTACATCAGCAAACTATGTAGAATATTGCAATTCATTTCGCGATAGCATACATGTTTTGCAGTCGGTAAATAATTTTTGCTACCATAGCATCTTGAACCTTAAAAATAGCTGCTGCGACAGCAGGTTACGCTGTAGCAAATTAAGTCTTGCAACGGCGACATGGGGATACTTCTCCGCGATATTAAAAAAATATTGTTCCCAACTTATATGATTTGCGCAATGTTTTCTCGTTATACAGACTTAAATTAAGGTTCGCAACTCGTGTGATTGCAGCTGTCACTTCACTTGGGCAACCAAGTCACACAAATAGTTTGAAATGTTGCCAACCGAAATTACTTCGGGGCCACCAAATTTATTTAAAGGTAACCCGATGTTGATGACTCAAAAAAAAGTTCAATTGAGTTAACGTGATGTATCATGTTAGATTCTATAAATTAACTCGAACTCAAAGTGAAGTTGAATACAGCGAACGTTGGTCTTAATGAAATTTTCTTTGAGCTAACAACATCTGATTATCGCAAAGTGAATTTGGTTGGGTCGAAGTTAAGTCCTGTTGGGTACTTCCCGGAAGTAGTAGTAACAAGATATTTATTGGCAATACGTTTACAGGCGTTTCGATATTTAAGGACAAAACAATCATTTTACAGGTTTTGAACTTAACGCAACATTTATTGCCAAAGAGCCATCGACCGGAGTCCTTCAGCTCATGATTTTCCTAGTTTTTGTTCATGGTGCGATTTAGTTTGATATAATAAATCGAATTGTGTGGTGTACATGTTCGTTGTACATTCTTTCTAAAATTTCGTATGTAGTGTGTACGGGAAACTTATGTCTGGGTAGAGTGTTTGGTGGTCGTTGCATGCATAATGGTTGTATATCTTCTGAATATTTTCTTGCAAATTGCCGCGTGAGTTGGTCTAGTCTGGGTACAATCGGTGTAATGTTAATTTTTTCGTATAGGAGTGTGTTTCATGGGTTATATAGGGGGTTTGCTGGGTTACGTATTCGAGTGAGTTGCCGTAGCGTACAAGTTTCACCTGTTTGGATTTTTTTTAATGCCGTTTTTTTTGCAGTTGATCAAGCATGTATGGCCATATTCTAGTATAGGACGACATATATATTTATAAATTTTTGATACATGATGTAGGCGCATATTTTGTTTCTTAAACGTGATGCTTCGGAAGTGTGCGGCTCGGGTGGTTACTTTTGTTTTGCACTGTTGGAGCTGGTAATTGAGGTTTAATTTTTGATCTACGTGTATTCCTAGATATTTTTCTCTATGAGTTGCTGGTATTTCGACGTTAAGCATGTTTATTGTGCGCGAATGTGGGTTTATTTTATGATTAAAGATAACAAGTTGCGACTTCTGAGGGTTGGGTTTTAACCTCCAGTCGTTAAACCACGAGTCTATGTGGTTGACAGCGTTTTGTAGAGCTTCCATTGTTTCTGCTAAAGTTTTATTGTGTGCTATGAGTGCAGTATCATCGGCAAATTGTATTGTGTATTGGCTCAGGTTTATGTGTTTCTTGTCGTTAAAGCTACGGTTGTATATGTCGTTGCCGTAGATGTTGTATAAGAATGGTGAGAGAGGAGTTTCCGGAAGATTTCTTTGATTGTACGAATACTCAGCGCGTTGTGTAGTTTGGTTGTCGTGCACGACGTTGTATCCTCGCGTCGCAGTCTCTCCGTGGCGCAACAGCTAAAAGAAATATTGTATTACGAAATACACTTCGTCCCCGCAAAATGCATCGGTTCGGGACGGTAGATGCAGTTTTCTCAGTGTTTTCGAATTTTTTACCGTCAAGTCGTAGGATAAGTTATCACGACTGATGAGAGTGGAGGAAGAAACTAACTTCGTTAGTTAACGATTCGTTGCAGTCGCAGTTTGGGGTTGGAGTGTAATCAGGAAGATTGTGTTGAAGGTGACACCACTAAAGTTACGTTTATGGCGTATTTGATTCGCTCTTACCGGAACAAGAGGTTCATCTCCTGCCCAGTTTTATTCCAAGTGCGTAATATCCTACACCGAATTAATTTTTTATTAGTAAGCATATAGCAAAATCCGAAATGCATAATATCCCACACGAGAAAAAGTTCTGCAGTGAAAATACAGTTGATACAAAAATTTACCCGGGGAATATCTTTCACGACATTACTGATGCAACCTCTTCGAAAGATCTTTGAAGTGTCGGATTATATGCGAATAAAATTACGCATACAACATAATCGGGCTTAGCTGCAGATGTTGTACGCCCTGTACATTTTTTCCGCTTGCGGTGAAATTTCTTCACAATTCCCTGTAAAAGATATATACGACAAGATTCGTATGTTTTACATACGAATCTTTTTACTATGCTCGAACATCTCACCGGAGCGAGCGCGTGGATTGGTTGTCGGGTCGATGGTGGGGTTCCAGTATCTCAGCGCTCCCCACCATCATATAATCAGGCCTGCCTTCCCCGGCGCGATAAGTTACTCGCTCCTGATTGGCGTGGCGCTCGACCCTCTCGGGGTATTTATGTAGTCTCTCCGAGCCATTTCGTTCAGTCTCTCTGGAACCCGCCGAGAAGGCACTTCTCTCTAATAAAGTGAACTCTTCTACAAATCACCAAAATCAAGCAGTTCTTTTCGCACCTCATCACTAAGAACAACGTTCTACGTCCTTTTCAGGATACAGAACAAATTCGCAAATTCGACGAACTTTTTTAATCAATTCTTTCTTTTCAGGAAACTAAGTCAGTCCCGGTATTTCCTTCCGTCTTTTTTCTTAAACTTCTCGTGCTTCGACTTCAGCTCGCTCCCTCGTGCGTTGTCGAACGCACGCTCTTTTCTTTCTCGAGCTCCGAGTACAAGCCGTGGCTTTTTCGGAAGCTCGTTCAATAATAAATATCTAAAATTATAAACCGAAAACCTCCCCCCCTTTTTTTTCTCTCTCTCTCTCTTCGTGCTTCGAGGACTGCTCGATCCCTCGAGCGTCGTCGAACGCACGTTTCGTCGTGTTCGAGCTCCCACACATTCACTCCTTCCTTCATAGGGACGCTCGTATCTCTTTAGCTAAACTCCCTTTCTTTTTTTCTTTTCTTTCAGTCTTAACTCTTTCCCCGCATGCCGAAACGAGCACAAAGAAAACGATTTTTAAAACACGGTATCGAACTAGCCGCACGAGACGCCTTACGCGCTCATACCATCTTAAGAGACAGAAACGCTCGGCTCGAACGGCACTTAGACTACCTCCAAGACGAAAGGCAAATTCAAGCCATCGTAGCTGAATTAACGCTACCACCCCTTATCGACCCCATTCCCGACGGTTATTCTTTACAACCCATCTCACCATCCAAGACCGCTCTCCCCAGCTACTATCAAACGCCTTGTTCTCGCGATCCAAGAAAGTGAGCACCCAAGCTAGCCGAATTATTCAATTCACCGATTCAACACGCATCCGAAGATATTTTAGAGATCCATTTATCCCCTTCGGAAGAAATAGATTTCACGTGAATTCTCCCCCCTACTCATACACACAAAACGGTCCTTTTCAGGACCACCAAACTATCTAACGTAACCAACGCTTGTACCCCGGATTCTGGTCACTCCTCTCAATCGTTAACTGCTCTCTGGCGGTTAACACAGAGATTCACACACTCAATCCTACGACCAGCGAAGCCTTTACGTGCGTATCGTGAAATTCAGGTATGTAAGTAAATCATACAGCTAAAAAATTTTCCGTTGATGGGAGATCTCAAGCCAATATAGCTGGTATCGATTTTGCCTCATGGTACCGGAACTCTGTTGACAGTAATTTGAGCACCGGCTAAATGTCTGTTTATGGTTACCATGTCAAACGCTAAGTGTATAAACACCTGGGTAGTAGTAGTAGTATAGGCCTTACATGTGTACTTCTAGAACTTCATTGCGTTTGTACTTTAACTTTCAATGAAACTTCGACATTGGCTGTGAAACCCGCCAATGCTCTAGTCTAGAAACCAGTATACTAATAACAAGACTACCGCATCGGTGGTATTACCAATGTTCTGTTTGATCTTGTCGCTTTTCAAAGCATCATATATTGGTGAATGACTACTCCATTCACGATGGCGCCTTACAGAGAGAAAGGGTGGACTGGCAAACTAACAGGTAGTTAGGAAAACTCATAATTAGTTAGAATCTTTTCGTTGGGACAACGTCTTTTTACTTTCTCATCACATACAGAGTGTGTAAAAGAGAAGGTATTGCAATCCGAAAAAAAAATCGACTTCAAGATTTTTATGGAAATACATGTTTTGAGTGTCCTAGATGCCAGAAAACACATTAACTCATTTCTGTCCATCCGTCTATCTGTCTGTCTGTCTGTCTGTCTGTCTGTCTGTCTATCTGTCTGGCGTTTATAGGTGCCGTCCGAAAACACAATAACTTTTGAAAAAATCTGTGGACCGCGAAGAAATGTGTCCACTTTCTGCATCTAAATCCTAGTTTTGGTATTGAAACCCAATCCAAAATGTCCACTATTTCTGGTACTTTACCTGGAATGTGAAAAAATAAAAATAAAATATGTTATTCATTTTTGATGCTTTTGATTCAATAAGCAGTGAAAAACAAGTGATTCTATATGGTGAAGACTTTAATGTCTTTTTAGTTGCTCACATGACATTTCTGAAACCATCCTCAATCAGAAATTTCTATTGTGAAATATGGATTGCCTCACAGGTCTACTAAAAAAAGACTGCTATCAATGATCGTGAGTAGTTTTCAGGGAGAAATACACTATAAATATTCACATAAAATATTATATATAGAAAAGTGCATGGACAGAAAAGATTTAAGGTCAAGTTAACACTCATGATGTTAGACTATAAACACCGATACATCCATTGTTTTTATCACTCGCATAGCATTTCATATGAATTCTAAATCCTGTGGCGGCCTCATATACGCCATAATATGCGAAACCTTTGGTATATGAATAACAAATATAAACCGACTTGTCAAACTATCGCAGTGCTGACAATAACACCAACAAACGAAAAAAAAAGAGATGTGGTGTGAAGGCGCGATCATCACGTGCACGTCCTCGAGAGGGCGGGTCGTAGCTTGAATTTGAATTAAAAAATGCGTTCTTAACAAATTATAGGGTGAGATGTAGATTACAATTAAAAAAACAATGAATATACAAATAAAAATTGGTAAAAGTTAAAAAACATTTTTAAGTAAAAAAAACAATCTATTGTCTCAAATTTATACAATTACAAAAACAAACAAACGAACATTACAAACTAACTTCACAACCTAACTTCACAACCTAATTTCACAAACTATCTTCACGACAGTAACATGACGCCAGCAGCAATCGAGATGAGAAAGTCACGTGTTGCGTCACGCCAGTAGCAATTTTCTTTTAAATAATATTTGTTCCTACTCATTGTTATTTCTACCAAATAATCTTTTTTCTCAATTTGTGGTCTACGGACAATACAAGAGGAAATCACACAAACGTGTGTTTACGTTAATGTGCGTCAATACCCTTTGGGATATGCACATTCAAGCAGTCTAATGAAGAAGCTTCATTCTTCCTCAAGCATATGAACTAATGGTTCCATAGATTCTACTTCTCCGAGGCAGATATTCATATCTTGATTACTTAAAGAAAGTCTAATCCACGCGGTAAAAAAAGGAATGGTCAGCTTAGGTGCAAGCGGTAAAACTCGTTCGACTGATAAATTAGTTGGTTATAAAAACGAATCTGTAAGCTGGAGCGACGAATCAGTTAGTAAGGCTAGCAGGCCACGCAGTTGGCAACCAACGAATTGGGTGGGATATCCAATGGTTTTCGCAGCTGAACCGAAAAATTGGTTAATCTAGTGAACTCAGTCAGTTAAGTGTATTTTGCCATACGAGTTGGTTAATGCAACGGAATAAGTTATCTCTGTGCTCCTTACCGTGATCGATCATTGCATTAGTTTGAGCCACAGAATACGAAAGGTTATTGGAAAGTTATTTGTTCGTGTCCTGTCTTTGTTCACAATAGCATTTTGATCCATTGTTACTGATTTCCGATTATACCTTTATTTTCAGAGGATAAATGAGAATCATGGTTATTGTATTTTTTTTCAGAATTAGAACTTTCAGCTCGGCGATTGTGCTCTCTCCTTTTGTTTTGTCATGAGTTAAGGTATTCCGAACTCAACGTTATAGTCTTCAGATATTAATAGTTTTCGGCTATACTGTAGTTTTATTACGTAGAATCGTGATAAACAATCCTTGTTACGGAAAGGATGCCATCCGCGGGTCAATTAAACATTTATTAGTTAACCATCTCGAAATTGGAAAGATGAAATATGCAATGGAAACAGCGGATTTCGGAGATAGATTATCGTGCTTAAGAAACTGACCTGAAGTCTTTCGTAAGAGAATATTATCTAAAGGTTGTGACCCGAAGTTCTCTCCTGAAATGGTGGGAGGGGAAAACGGGTGAAATAAATAATCAACGCAGTAGTTTTTATTTAAAAACTAGAAACTACTTTGATTATTCAAAAAAAAACCAACAAATACAAAAAATATTAAAAAGAAAAAAAAAAGAAAAAAAATTGCGAGAAACAAAATCCGATTACTCGGTTCGGAGGGCAGAAAAACTTATAAGCAAAATATGGGCGCCAGTTGCAAATTCGGTGCAAGACCGTTTCCGAAATTAATATTAAAAAACTAGTAAATACTACAAAATCTCAAACCACGAAGGGGAGAACAAATACGCGAAATAATTTAAACAGGGGCATTAGCTGTCGGGTAGGGCTGAGACAACGATCAGGGCGAGGGGCAAAATGGCCTAACGGTCGGCTCTTACAAATTAACTCGGTGATCTCAACTATGGCAATAATCAGGGTCGCACAAAAATAGGGTTTTGGGGTCGAAAAAAAATAATAAGGGTAATTGGCTAAAGGGGAAATAAAAATTAAAAAAGGGGGGGGGAAGAATTTATATTGAAAATTCGTAAAAAGTCCGAAGGACGATTCACGAATTTTAAATAATAAAAAAAATAATTACAAAAAAAAAATTATCGAGGGAACAATTAATAATAAATAAAAATCCCAAATTGTCTGAAGGACGATTTGGAATAGGGTGACGGGTATTAATAAATAATTGTGGGGGGTATATTGGGGATTTCGGTGCTTCTTCGCACGAGTATTGACAGGTCGGCAAAATGGCTACTAACGAGGGGGGCACTCGTTAGTCTTATTTGGGGTATTTTATGAATTTCAGGGATGTTCGGTGGCGAACAAGGGTAATACAGGGGTTGCTCGGGTGATATAAAAAAAAGCTTCAAAACTTACGATACTTTCGTAACAAAAATCCAAATAAACTCTCAGCACAAACTAAATTTTGGCGCAGACTCAATTTAATCACTCTTATCGTTAACGATCAAGAACACAGTTATGGCGATTATTCTCGCCGTCTTCTTCCTCGAATTTTATCCTAATTTTCTAATTTTCCTATTGGTTGATGTGCATAGGGGAGAGACATTAACGCCGCCGCGGGTAGTAATCGTAACGCGTGGTGGTAGTTCGACAGGTGTGAGATGGATGGCGGCAGGAGTCCCGTTAGATCCCTAATCGATAGACGACGGCTGGCGATCCTCGTTACTTGTCGACCCGCGATGACGTCATCCGCGCCTCAATCACGCCCCGCAACGCTTACTGTCCCTCTCCTATGCTCAACACTGCTATTAGATATAGGCGGGCGGGGAGGGAAAGCATGGGAAGAAGCTAGTTGTTATTGTTTTCGGGAGTGTGTTGTGCGCGTTCGGGCAGTGCCTGTATCGAGATTTCGCTTTAGCGAAATTTCTCGTTACAAGATGTGAAAAAGTCCAACATCACATGAAAGTCATGGCGGCGTTATAGCTGGCACCGCTGTAACGTTTACCGGCAATGCACGCGACTTCAAAAGTGACGTTAATGCTGTTTCCATTCTTATGTTACTAATTCACATTGATAATGCAATTAGTACAACGCATTTGATGTATTGTGTATAGCAGAAATAGATATTCGTTCAACCCGTGGAGAAATCTTATCAGGGTTTTGCCAAGGCCCTGATTAATTTTCCCTAATTTTATAGGGGCCTTACATGGAAGCCTTATGGGGTTTCCTAAAGGATGGTCTCGCTTTTTTCTGGGGGGGGGGGGGGGGGGGGGGGTCTGTATATTAGGGGCCTCTAAAGGCTGCCCTATTAAGTCCTTACTAAATTAATGAAGACATTTAATTAAAAAATATATATTTGTTATTATTTAGTTGAGTAATGCTGCATTTTTGATGAAATATTTCGTCTTTTTCTAGACAATGATACATATTAAACGCTGAAAAAACATATTACTTTTTTTTTACGTTGACGGAAATTGAACCTAGAACCCTCCGGATGGTTTAGTTGCGCCGCGCCTTAGTTCTCTCGGCCATTCAAATCATATGAATATGCAATCTTTTGTGTATTTGAATGACTGTCATATGAAAGATGAAATAAAATTAATGTAATATAGTCAGAAATTGATAGATTTACATGACTGCGTCTGATGTGTACAAATAAAAGCACATCCAGTAATTTTCTTACGGAAAATGTTCATATCGATTAGAGTTGTTTTATTGCTTGCGCGAATTAGTTCGTTTGTATCTAGGTGCGTGACTGTCTGACTGACTTAAAAGCCAGTATTAGAATGGGTGATTACCTGGCTAACTTTAGCGGTCATTAGTTGGATAGGTGACCACCAATTGTGCCATGGAAACCTCGAATTACCATATAAGACCCTTATCTGGCAAATTTATTATTGATTTCTTTACTTTATGCCATGGTTAAGTCTGACTTCGCCCTTAATTAATTGACTTATCAATTGCCTTATTAAACTTTACCATGGCCTTATGAGATCCTTACTTGGCAATCCTTAAAAGGTGAGGTATTATTAGTCATTTCTCAGCATGAACCGCAGTCCATCGTATTTATCTTTTATCATAGAGATCAACGGTGGCAGAACAATGTGGATCATAATTTTCGACATTAGCGTTTTAAGGTATGCGACTATTCCCGATCAATTGTTTTTAATGATGAAGTTTTTGCGAAACACATCTTGGGTCTGAGACAGTGATCGCTAGATTCAAAGCGCGCGAAATCGAAGCCCAATTAATCAAGCGTCGAGTGTGAATGCTTGATTAATTAATTTCAATTAGTTAAGCAGTTACAGTCGATATTTGTAAAGATTCGCATATATGAAATTTGAATTGGGCTTCGATTTCGCGCGCTTTAAATCTAGCGATCGCTGTCTCAGACCCGAGATGTGTTTCGCAAAAACGATGGAGTTTCAAAACAATTGACCGAAAATAGTCGCATACCTTAAAACAGTAATGTTAATAATACACGGTCGCTGCCTATAACATACTACGGTTATAATTTTTGTCCTGGACCGAGTAATAATGCTTCACCTTAAGGTGATGTGGCACGTGTATGGGTGAGAGACAGAGCAAACGTTGCGATTCCGAGTTGTGCTATTTTATTAATTAAAGATATTCATTTAGTGAAGAGGCAGTAATACTTCCTTCCCCCCCGCAGAAATTTCAAAAACTGTTTTCTCCCGAACTGTACGGCAGATAGAGTCCGTATTTTGTAAATATGCGGGAGTATCGTAGAATTGGGCTAAGCTTCTGACTCCTTATTCGATACAGTAATTGTTTTGTGCGAATTATAAAACAAATTGTGCGGGAGTGACAGAGCTATGTCCGAGGGAAACAGACCTATAGACGTTTAGCATTGGGCGACAAATATTATGCCGGTGTATCACATGCTTTTAAGAGGATAAAATATTTTATTGAATATAATAAGCTCTGTTTCGCTGAATTAAGTGGTTCAGCTAATTTAGGGAATTATTGCGATTGAATATTGCGATATAATAATTACAAACATCCTCAATAATATATCAATTTCAGTTAAGTAAATGGGGTTTCCATTGGGTGGTATAGTTATTTGAATTGAATTAGAGGTTTTTTTTTGGTGCAGCGAATTGTCGAAAATTTTTTTGATGATATCGTTGATTCAAGACAGTAATTTCTTTATAATGAAATAATATTTTGTTGATTTAAATAAATCTCTTTTCTGCACTTCATGAAGCAATTAATGTAATAAGTTCGTTCACATGAATCCTAGATCTAAATGGATATTTCAAAGACTGCTGGGCTGAAAAGAGACATAAGGCGAAGGTAATGCGGGCTAATACATTCATCGTCACAATGCTCAACATTATGGAAAATTCATTAGAATAAAATACATACTAATTTCATGTCAATTATTCAGCTGGAATTATAGTTTCCGCAAAATGCATACCATGGTATCAGACCGGCATTCAAGTAAGAAAAAAGTTATTCACGTTGACGAGGACCTAGGTTGGTCTATTAGATCTTTTTCCTAGGTTTTTAATTAATAAACCTCTATAATACATTGAATATACAAGTGCAAAGGTAAAATGAATATATAGCACAATAAAATGACTAAAGTAGTTAAATGATGTTCTTAAAATTAATAATGTGAGGAATTATTTATGAAATTCAATTTGCCAGTTTATACATGAACCCTTCCGAACACTTTTTTTTAATACTAAGAAATATGGCGATAAAATCGACTCATCGACTTCATGTTCTAATCTCTGAACTGTTGTAAATAGTTGGACGCTCTTCGCGATTTGATTCGAGGTGAGCAGACAGAGGTTCAACGAATGATGCTCGAGGCGGCAATAACGATTGAGGTACACGCCAGGGACGTTCTCGCAAATCTGATCAAGGGGCAGGTTGCGACTGTAAACGACTTTGATTGGATATCCCAGCTCCGGTATTACTGGATCGAAGCATTGGGTCTAAGAGTACGAGCGGTTAACGCCGACTTCGGATACGGGTTTGTTTAATGAGAATGTTAACGCTTCACATATAATAAAACTAGAATTAAGTGAGGGAAATTTCAACAAACATTTTTTATGATGATTTTCGGACAGTTAATAGCATAAAACAACTTCTTGTTATTTTCAATTTTTAAAAAAAGTCAATGAATTATATATGAAATTGGAAATGTAGACCTATAAATCGAACAGCATTGACCTTTAAATCTATTAAGAAGTTTATACAGAGATTTCTAAAGGATTTTTTTTGTTAAACACACGAAAGGTATATTTTTTCAAAGTTTTCCTGATTCAAGTTATTTAAATGAACCTGAGAAATACATGATGTCTCGAAAAAAAAATTACTTTCTTGTCGCTTTGCCACGTATTATGCCTGAAATTTTTAATGTGCATGGTCACACTTTGCAAAATTTCATCAACTTCAATATGTTCTTAGCAATCTGTTCATTCAAGGATTGGTTTTTTGATTATGCAGTAGATTTAACCGAGTACTCATGAAATATAGATACGAGTATCTGGGTAACAATGGGAGGCTTGTTATCACACCGCTCACAGACAGATGCTATCTCACGCTGACTGGAGCCCTGCATCTTAAATTCGGCGGTGCTCCGGCAGGACCTGCGGGTACTGGCAAAACTGAGACGACAAAGGACTTAGCAAAGGCATTTGCGATTCAATGCGTGGTATTTAATTGCTCGGATCAATTAGACTTCATGTCAATGGGCAAATTTTTCAAGGGTTTAGCGAGGTAATAACCTATTGATTGTTGTTTACTAAAACGATCTTTGTAGAGCATTGCATTTTTGGGCAGCCATCCTTTCCCGCACAATTCTATCCACCACAACGGAGATTCAATAGACTCGTTCCTCCACAAAGTCGATAGTAAACACTGATATTCCGACACCCTCGATTTACACTGCGTTCTAATACACCTCAATCTCGAAACAACACACTCGTCCCTCTACAAACTCGATACCACATACTAGTATTTCTTCACATTTCTCATACTCACACGCTTTATCCACGACATCTCGATTTCGATTATACACACAGAAATCTGAAGAAATATTATTGTGTAGTATTGACTATGTGGAGGAACGAATTTGTTGGATCTCCGCTGTGGTGGATACAATTGTGCGGCACAAAATGGGTACCCATTTTTGGCTTCAGCGGCTTTTTTATGAAATTATATTAGAGTTTCGACGTTTTATTGGTATTTAACGCTTCTATAGGAGTTTCGTCCTTTGATTACATTTTCAGTCGTTTATTGGAACTTTAGTAGATTCCCGTTGTCAGAAGACTAAATTAACGTATTGAATTTACAGCGCTGGTTCTTGGGCATGCTTCGATGAGTTTAATCGTATAGACGTCGAAGTACTTTCAGTGATTGCTCAACAAATTCTCACGATTCAGAGAGCACAGCAAATAAAAGCTGACAGGTACCATTTGTGAAGTTCTGCGGGTGGGTTAGAAACGGAGAATGACCATGAAAATCGCTGTACAATGTGCAAGTATAGTATATGGGCGTATCTCACAAATCTTTAACTTTTGTGTAACTCGACTGCGGAGTGCGGAATTACGCGAGTATCAAACTTTTTCTAAGATGTAGGAAGTATAATCTATCTACAAAAAAAGAAAAAAGAATAAATAAAATGCATCAATAGACTGTTTTATCCTGGTTCAAATGCGGAAATTATCAATATTTTCGCGTGTAATTCTGATTTCCGCGTCACTTTGTACGCGTGTAGCATTGATATGCACCTTCAGAATGATAAGAAAAAAATCATGAACTGCTGGTAAGGTGCAATGAACATGATGTACCGAATTGCAATCGCCAAACATGTCAGAAAATGAAGCGGTTATCCTGTGAATATCTGTAACTCGGTTTTGATGGTGAACCTGACATTCGCCGTTATATGGATCAGGAATACGAGTACAAGGTAATTGAGCCAAATGAATTGGATGCACATAAAAGTAGGTTCACCACGAATTGAATAAAGTGAAATTTACGTCGGAGACCCGCGTAGAAAAAAAAAATCTTTTCTTCCTCCGGATCCTATACGGGATTCTTTCCAGGACTCTTTTCAAGATTCTTTCAAGATTCTTTCCAAGATTCTTTTCAAGATTCTTTCCAGATTCTTTCCAAGATTCTTTCCAAGATTCTCGAAAAGATTTTTTTTTTCTACGCGGGGAGTCAATTATTATGCTCACAACGATCGACGACATGGACGAATATTTCTGCGTGGAGAAGAAATGTCAGGTTTTCCACATCGTTACCCAGGCAAACGAGTGAAGTAAGATTATTAAATTTCATATAAGTACGTTACTCTTATCACGACTTAGATGTGCGCAGATGTGCGCAGACGTGCGCGACTTTTCGACGAGAAACAATTTTTCTCTGAGTCAAAATGCATGCAATTGTCAGGTTCGAGAATGTCAGGTTTATAAATTTACTAGATAAATACCACCTATTATTGTTCCTAAACTATCCAAATTATATTTTGAGTTAGTAGAGTCATTACCAGTCACACTTTTTATTTTCTGCATACGAGTTGACTAAAATTAAATTAGAAAAATTCCCTATCAGAAGGGATAAAAACTATGTCGTAGGCGCCAGCGGTATTCATAAGAGTTGTTTTAATGAATTGAAAATATGTTAAACTCTTGTAAAACGCAATCACAGATAGTTCCTACAACTCATTAGGACTAAGTAAATGATCTTTAGTTAAAATGATAATATGTTTTTTTTATGCGAGCACCCTGCATACCATGAACGATTATTCCTTTCTAAAGGTCTCAAGATTAGTACAAAGAATTAGCGTACATGAGTACAAAAAATTAATCTGTGAGGCCGTGAAAGTCGAAGATTTGTGAGATACGCTCATATATATGCTAGTAGGAAAAACGAAAGGCCATTTTTTACTTTTTATACATGAAATGCTTATACTTATCGGTTAAATGAATTCGGATTCGGAGTAGGAAATACATCGAAGCAAGCATCGAATGTATAATTATTAGATGGCTTGGAATATGCTTTCCAATTGTTGAGAACTTAACGAACATGGCTATAATTCGAAAAATTTATCGGTATGTGACTTCAGTCCGGGCCCGTTTCCTTCGCAATACACGAAGCTTTAATACACCACTCGGCAAAATTAGATGCGTTCTGTTTCGAATTTTTTTTCCCAATTTTTGAGGATGGAGGATTGATAATTTTTATTTTTCCATACAGTAAATTTCCAAAGCTATTGCACGTGAGGAAGAATCAAGTCATTGCAATGATC
The DNA here is from genome assembly GCA_949699805.1 of Tromatobia lineatoria. Lineage (NCBI taxonomy): Eukaryota > Metazoa > Arthropoda > Insecta > Hymenoptera > Ichneumonidae > Tromatobia > Tromatobia lineatoria. Next base: position 9,608,043 of record OX453034.1, read on the forward strand.
TCCGTGTAGTTTTTATTTTTTTGGTGACCTTTTTCTAATAAATAAAGGAAATTTGGAAGCGGTATCACAAAAAAAAAAAGTCTGTGCAGTTAAAAACGGTGCGTTTCGTGATCTTGGTTTTGTCCCTAAAATAAAAATCACGTGCTCAGACAACTTCAGACCTCGTAATGTCGTAGTTTTCGTTTTTTCTAATAACCGTATAACCCACCCACAATAATAGTATATTGTGCAACAAGGGCCGAATGTTTGCGATCGCAACCAGCGTGAGGTTTGCTGCCCGAGCGAAGCGAGGGCTGCAATCACACAAGCCGCAATCGCTAATTTCCGCCCACGTTGCACATTATATTCTTCGTCACAAGTGCATGAATAGTGGTGCTTTGAATGGTAGTTTTGCGGGACGAACAGTGAAAAGTTAGGTTACAATCTTACGTCCCAAGGGTCGGAAGTGAAACGTCAGGGTTGAAAGTAACGAAAAAGTGAACTGCGCATGCGCCAATCAATCATTGCAATACTGCTATGAAACTAGCCACTTTCGGCCCTCAAAACTGTCATGAAAAGCACCGCTGTTCATGCACGTGTAACGAAAAAAGTAAAACCCACTTCATCGACTGCCGAAGGATTACCAAATTACAATGCCTAACAAGCTTTACCTTTTATTTAGGTTTCTATTTGAGGGTCTCGACATCGTTCTGAAGCCATCTTGCGCAGTTTTCATCACCATGAATCCCGGCTATGCCGGTAGAACCGAATTGCCGGATAATTTAAAAGCACTATTTCGGCCTGTAGCCATGATGGTTCCGAACTATGCTTTAATTGCCGAGATCTCCTTATTCTCTTATGGGTTCACTGACGCGAAGTCCCTTGCCCGCAAAATTACGACGACGTTTAAACTGAGCTCGGAGCAACTAAGCAGTCAAGTTAGTTACATTCACGAAGATTCTAACTAATTTAAAAGCTCAAATAACATTTGATATCCGGTGTTCTATTGCTTATACAGGATCATTATGACTTTGGGATGCGTGCAGTTAAGACGGTCATTGCAACTGCTGGTAATTTAAAACGCGAACAAAATAATCTAGATGAACCTCAAATATGCTTACGAGCTTTGCGCGAGGTCAACGTGCCAAAGTTTCTGAAAGATGATCTGAAGCTTTTTGATGGTAAGACAATTACTAGGTACATTAGGTTGTCTCACCATTTTATGAAAATTTAACAGAAAATATCGTAGAAGAAAATTCAAGATATCATTTCCGTTTCACGACCTTTAGTATTTTATTACAAATATATTACTGCTGCTTCGGACACGATTTACTGACGATCAACCTTAAGGGGTGCCCTGATTGAATGAAGACCACTATGCATTTATCTAAACAAGGTACCACTTAATGTCGATCGCTGGAGCAGTTTTTAAAAATCAGGAACGGTGGTTAAGTATTTGTAATGATAATGGAGGGTGGAAAAATAATAATATTGACATTTTTTTTAACGATATTTTTCATTCCGTTTTCTCAATTTAGTGGAAGACCCTAAGGTACTGTTATGTACATTTTGTTAGTAAGTCTAACAAATCTTAACGGCATTATAATTAAGTATCTCATTTTGTATAGGTATCGTTTCGGATTTATTTCCGAGGCTCGTCGAGATCGCGGTCGATCATGGAATCCTTGATGCTGCCATAAGAGATTCAATCGCGAAGATGGGACTGCAGGATGTTGGTGGTCCGTATCTTTGTTATCGTTTTGGAACATATAGTGCAGTTTCATTGGGTTTTTTTCATCGTTGTGTTTTCGTTTAGTTAATAATTCGCGGATTTATTGTAGGCGGGCATTTACAACTCTGTATATTCAAACTAAAGGGTTTTCACACAGCGTTTAGGCGAGATAGACGTGTTTGAGATCGGCTCGTAAAAAGTAGAAAAGTGGGCGTCCGGAGTTACGCAAATTACGGGCCAAAAAGTGCATAAGTATCCGGAAAAAAAGTATTAGACCGTCACCACCAAATCGTAAGACAATATTCCCGAACATTAGTGTAAAGTGCAAATCTTTTCCGGCTTAGATAATTTTGAGGTTATCAGCTTGAAGTGCGGGGCAAAGGGCGTACCGCCTCGTCACTGTAACGCTCTTAGTCGGTTATCAGTGTAAGAATTCAATCGAAGAAGAAATAACACATTAGAATGGTAATCAACGATGTCCTTCCACGTTGAAGAGCTAAAACTCACCTCGTCCGGGACTAAACTTGTTAGAAGTATAATAGGGAACACACAAATTGTGAAAAAATCTTATGTGATTTATCCTCCGAAATGAATAGACTTTACAAAACAGTCAAACGACTCTACCAAACTAAGGAAATTCTTTTAGTGTAGGTCCGTTGATCGCGACTGCTCGTAAGAATCTGTCTGAGTGTTTCTTAAAGTTCGTGGGTCAGGGGTTACATCCTTAGCCAATCGACCCTTAATTTGGCGTGGACGCTCACCCCCACCCACGAGTTTCAAGACGCTTGCTTCGAGCATCCACGTCTCCCTGAAAGTCGTTTTCTCTAACATTTTATTGATTATCAGTTTGACACCACATGGCCCTCCGTTGAAGGGTGGTTGGAACTTTCAAGTGTGTTTGACTGCAAGACTCGACTTTCTACAATTCAGTTTCTTTTATTGGTTGTGTGTGGCGCACGCTCTTTTTAGGGATTAGGCTTTTTTGCATGTGTTCACCACGTGACTCGACATGTCCCGACTTTTACTATTTTAACTGCATTTTGATGAACACAGAAAGATTCTTTTACAACAGCACATTTTGTCACAGCATGACATTTCCATTTTGGCATATACTACGATCGTTATTATATTTCAGTGTATTTTTGTAGTAACGTATAATATATTTTTTATTACTCTACTGCAATATATATGAGGCATTCCACGTCAAATCAGCAGGCCATGACCCTTATCGATTTTGTTCATTTTTGCTTTTTCATGGAGGAAGCTTTGTTTTGTGAAAACAAAAATTGAATATTGAAGATAAAAATTCAACTCAACGAGATATTTTGTTCAAAATTTACTGATTCATAATGTGCAGTGATTAATTTTATGAAGAAAAAATTTCTTCTTAAGTTGCAGGGAGAAAGAATGGAAAAAAATCACTTTTCCGCGTTATTTAAATGGGCAAATTTCGAACGCGACGATGGACCTCTAAGAATCAAAATTATGAGCTCCGCTTTTGCCAGGATCTTTACTAAGACGTATTCTACGATATTTTGCGCGGAGCGTAAAGAAAAGAAAATATCGCCTTTTTTGGCACACCCTAATATATATAAGCAAACTAAAGGAGTATGTGTTTTATTAACTCACTCTCTTATTTATTTTACGTTATGATGGTGTTGATCATTACAGTTGGCTTCTTTCTACGTGAATAAATTAAACTCTGTCTTTAAAAAAAGGGAAGAATCATCCTTAGTTGAGCTCTTGCACCTACTTGGGGAGAGCTGAACTCCGAATTCCATTTCATTACCTGCATTAAAACTGTTAGTTCTGCTCGAGTTGGCAAGACTTAACGTGATGGCTAGCTTAGTACCAGACAGTCCGTCGGTTAGATATTCAAAGAGTCAAATAGACGGACAGATATCTGGACGGAAGAAAATTAGTGAATCTTGTTCGAAAGAAATTGAATATTTTAAACATGTATTTCTATTAAAACCTGAGCCTTTGAATGAATTGCAATAGTTTTTTACTTTCTCATCACATACAGAGTATGTAAAAGAGAAAGTATTGCAATCCAAACAAAATTCGACTTCAATATTTTTATGGCAATACGTGTTTTGAGTGTCCTAGATGCCAAAAAACACATTAACTCATTTCTGTCCGTCCGTCCGTCCGCCCGACTATAAACACCGATACATCCATAGTTTTTATTACTCGCATAGCATTTCATATGAATTCTAAATCCTGCGGCGGCCTCATATACGCCATAATATGCGAAACTTTTGGTATATGAATAACAAATATAAACCGACTTGTCAAATTATCGCAGTGCTGACAATAACACCAACAAACAAAAAAAAGAGAGATGTGGCGTGAAGTCGCGATCATAACGTGCACGTTCTCGAGAGGGCGGGTCGTAGCTTGAATTTGAATTAAAAAATGCGTTCTTAACAAATTATAGGGTGAGATGTAGATTACAATTTAAAAAACAATAAAAATACAAATAAAAATAAAAATGGGAAAACAATTAAGATAAAAATAAAAATTAATAAAAGTAAAAAAAACATTTTTAAGTAAAAAAAAACAATCTATTGTCTCAAATTTATACAATTACAAAAACAAACAAACGAACATTACAAACTAACTTCACAACCGAATTTCACGAACTATCTTCACGACAGTAACATGACGCCAGCAGCAATCGAGATGAGAAAGTCACGTGTTGCATCATGCCAGTCGCAATTTTTTTTTACGTGTATTAAGCACTCCAAAAGCTGACCGGAATATCTGGTCAGATATAGTCTTGCTTGAATTTCTATAGGAAAACAGGTTTCATTGAAGCTAATGCTTATGTCCATATAATGTTTTTGCAGAATATGTGAAAAAGGTGATACAGCTATATGAAACGACAATAGTGCGTCACGGTCTAATGTTGGTCGGCCCTACGGGTTCCGGAAAAACCAAGGTAAGGCAAAAGAAATCCTTACTCTCAGAAAAAATATTGTTGTTTATATATGTGCACGGCATTCTTGACAAGAATCGAATATGCCCAATTCCTAATCAAAATTGTGGTGGTTCGTTCGATCCGGTATGAGCGATGCGGATTTCCCATAAGATCGCCGAGTGGTCCGACGTTTTTGCCGTATCTTGGCTTGCTATCTGAACACTTCCCAATCTATTTTAGTTACGAGGGAGAAAGCGTTGCAGCGAACGGTGCATAACACAAAATGACGCGTTATAGTGCATAATGATAAAATACATACTGTTTTGATCGGTTAGAAAATCACACAGTGATTGACACATCCTCAGTAAATAGGGTTAGAGTCTGTGAGCGCGTGGGTAAGTAATATAAATATTCAGCAATGGTTTAGGTTACTGCACAATTTATAAAGATGCAAAAAAATTATATACTATATACTACATACTACAACGCATTTTCGTATACCTTTTATTTACTCCTCCCAAGGATATATAGGTCACGAATGACCCTAGAAAAATTTGCATTTATCTTCAATATGACGTAGCGTCCTTCATTTTCATCGTACGAGAATTACCTAGGACTTAGCTTTTGCGTCTTCAAATCCTCTAGATGCCGTTATTTTTTTTTTTTTTTTTTTGAATCCGGAAAAGTGCATATGTAACGTTTGATATGCTTTAGCGTCCTCACTTTTCATCATGGGAGAATTATGGAGGTCTAATATTTTTACTTCCTCATTACATATGGACTATGCGAAAAGAGAAAAGTATAGCAATACAAAAAAAAATCGGCTCTTGGATTTTGATGGAAATACATATTTTTGAGCGTCCCACATTCCAAAAAAACATATTTCAGTCTGTCCCTGTGTCCGTCTGTGCCGTCCGGAAACACAATATCTTTTGAAAAAATGTATGGACCAGAATCAAATTTGAAGTGTGCCTTCTGCATTCGAATTCCAGTTTTAGCATTAAAATCTCGAAAATCTCTACTCTTTCTGCTACTTTACCTTAAATATACAAAAATAATATTTTTCAAAAATTCTTTTAAAATTCTCTTTTAGACCGCAAGCTAAAATTTATGACTCCGTCTAAGATATACAGAGAGAAACGACGGTAAATAAGCAATGAACAAAGTATGTTATACCGTGTAGCGAACAGTTCGCTATTAGTTAATCATTCACATGAAATTTGTAAAATCATAATTAATCATACATTCTTAGTGAGTACAATATGGTTCGTACCGCAGATATACAAAATTATCATCATTGTTATTTAACTGTTTTAAATAAGAAATCTACTAATAACATTTGTATTAAATAATAAATTCTCAAACCGATAGTCATTTATATAAGATTTCTGAAACCATCCATCATGGAAAATGTCAATTTTGTGAAGTATGGGTTGTGTACTAATTTAGTAGATCTAGAATATATTCCCTATTTCACTTGACAGGAATTTTTTAAAATAATTTTGTGATTTCATAAATTTCATGTGAATGATAAAAAGGATAATAACAGAATCTTCGCCGCACTGAATCACATATTTTTGGTTACTGCTAATTTGCTGGTAATTCTATCTGTATGGATAAGATCAAAGCCCAATAACTTTCATATTAGCTTGCAGTCTAAAAAAGAACTTCTATTAATGAACTTGTGCAATTTTTAATAAGATCTATTAGTATACACACTAGGGTGTGTCAAATTTTTTTTTTTTTTTATTCCTTTTAAAATCCTGCAAAAGTGTGTTCTTGGATCTCCAAATACACCTCATGCATGTGAAACTGCCGGCAGAATTTCTTAAAATATTGCTCTATCGATATTTACCTGAAAAAATAGATGTCGATTGAGCGACCTCTGAAAATGATTTGTCCACGATTTCCTTTTACACAAAGTATTGTGTGGTATAAAACTAACGTATAAGCCGTGGGGACCTGAAGAAACTGAAGAAATGTAAAAAAAACCGAGAAGAACTGATTTATTTCATGGATTAACGCTCGAAGCATCCAAGCATAATTTGTCCCTCCATACGATTCACTTGCAATTTAGTATTTAGTAGCGTTTGAGGTTGCCAGTTCTTTATCCAAACTTAAACTTCAGAAATTCAAAATAGAGGATCCAATATGGCGGACTAAAATGCAAAAAGTTGCGAAAATGTAGACTTTGAGTTAAGATTCATAATTAGTGACCTAAATAACCCCTAAGTACGTAATTACAAATGAATCTTATGCACGGGATATCTATGCTTTAAGCGTTAATCCTTGAAAATATTTATTTTTATTTATTTTTTCAAAATTACAACATTTTTTGCCCATTGCCCCAAGGTTTAAACGTTAGTTTTAAGAGTCACAATGCCATCAGCGCCCTCTAAAACCTTTAAGTACTGAGGTTTATATTCAATGTACTTGCCGCGTCTTCACAATTACATTTATTTACCAAAAATAGTGATTTTGTTTTCAGGATTGATAACCTATAAGCTACGTTTAAAATACAATAATCATTTGTTTCTTACATGAACCTTGTTTATCTAGGGGAAATCCACCCACTTGTAATTAAGTACTCAGGGGTTATTGAGGTCACCAATTATGAATCCTAACTCAAAGTCTAGATTTTCGCAACTTTTTGCATTTTGGTCCGCCATATTGGATCCTCTATTTTGAATTTATAAAGTTTAAGTTTGGATTAATAACTGGCAACCTCAAACAACACTGAATACCAATTTGCAAGGGAACCGAATGAAAGGACAAATTATGCTTGTATGCTTCGAGCGTTAATCCATGAAATAAATCAGTTTTTCTCGGTTTTTTTCACATTTCTTTAGTTTCTTCAGGTCCCTACAGCTTACACGTTAGTTTTATACCTCACAGTACTTTGTGTAAAAGGAAAACGCGGACAAATCATTGTTAGAGGTCGCTCAATAGACATCTATTTTTTCAGGTAAATATCGATAGAACAATGTTTTAAAAAATTCTGCCGGCAGTCTTACATGTAGGAGGTGTATTTGGAGGTCCAAGTAAACACTTTTGCAGGATTTTAAGAGGAAATAAAAAAGAATATTTTTTTTGGACACACCCTAATACACATCGAATATTAGATTTGAAAATTGTGTAAACAAAACATATTTGAGGTTATCCACCCTCACGCAGTTGAGACCGTAAACACTCATGCGCGCATTATATCATATCACTTTTCATCATTTGCATCGCATTGTAGATAAACTCCGAAGCCTGCAAAGGCCTTATATAAAACATGAGCTTCAAAACTTTTGATTTACGAATAATGGAAATTTTAATTCGACTCGTCAAACCATCGCACTGTGTTGCACAAGAAGACGCTATCGTACTCGCTAAGAACGCGGTGGTACGCGCGAATCTGGAGGATCGAATAGAAACTCGATTTCGAATTTGAAAACACGATCGTAATAAATTTTAGCAAGCATCGTAGATTGCAAATAATGTACAAAATTTTCCCATAGAATATCGTGATGAAAGGGCGTGATGGTGAACCTCACACTGTCCGTATAGATTTCACCACTATGCTCTAGTATCAGATACTATTTTTTGTAACAACTGCATGAAATGTGTACTCTGTATTCTTAAGATTAGAAAGTAAAGCCAAAAAGTTTGGGTCCAGGGGGCGGAGCCCCGGTTGGGGGGTTCGGGAGGCGAAGCTCCGTGACTTGGAACAAAAAATGTATCAAAGAATTAACAAATTCATTAGTGCATTAGTCGCATTCGTTTATTTCGGGGTTATCCTCACTTCCCTCTATCGTTTCGATGTGCGCGCTCCTGTTGCAATGTTAACGGGACTCGTACGTTGGCAACACTAATTCACTTTTCATGCGACTACGTGATATGTCAAGAGTGTGCGTGAAGTGAATTATTGACAGGGGAAAGTGTGCGTAAAGTAAATTTGAGTCCGTGAAGTGCGATCGGCATGTATATATCATGGCCTGTTATAATTTGCAATTTCTACAACATTTTCGAGGCACGTAATACGGTACATTTCATGCATGTGTTACAAGAATTTCTATTCTTACAATTTGCTGGTATACTCCAGTAAATTTACGATAAAAACTTCACGCCAGTAATTTTTGATGAAAAAAGTATCTCTAGGTAATTGTTACGATAACTTCAGAAAATTAACGATTTCAAGAAAAAGATTGTGACCCGAAGTTCTCTCCTGGAATGGTGGGAGGGGAAAACGGGTGAAATAAATAATTAACGCAGTAGTTTTTATTTAAAAACTAGAAACTACGTTAATTATTCAAAAAAAAATAAAAATCAACAAATACAAAAAAATATGAAAAAGAAAAAAAAGAAAAAAAAATGGCGGGAAACAAAATCCGATTACTCGGTTTGGAGGGCAGTAAAAAATTATTATAAACAAAATATGGGCGCCAGTTGCAAATTCGGTGCAACACCGTTTCCGAAATTAAACAAAAAAAAACTAGTAAAAATTACAAAACCTCAAACCACAAAGTGGGAGAACAAATACGCAAAATAATTAAAATAGGGGCATTAGCTGTCGGGTAGGGCTGAGACAAAGGTCAGGGCGAGGGGCAAAATGGCCTAACGGTCGGCTCTTACAATTTATACCCGTGTGGTCTCAACTATAATTGGCAATAATCAGGGTGGCACAAAATAAAGGTTTTGGGGTCGAAAAATAATAAGGGTAATTGGTAAAAAGGGGAAATAAAAAGAAGGGGGGGGGGGGGAGGATTTATATTGACAATTCGTAAAAAGTCCGAAGGACGATTCACGAATTTTTAACAGTAAAATAATGACAAAAAAAAACAAATTATCGAGGGAACAATTAATAGAAAAAAAAATCCCAAATTGTCTGAAAGACAATTTGGAATAGGGTGACGGGTATTAATAAATAATTGTAGGGGGGTAGATTGGGGATTTCGGTGCTTCTTCGCACAAGTATTGACAGGTGGCAAGATGGCTGATAACGAGGGGACACTCGTTATCGGGTTATTTTATTGAATATGGGGAGTTTCTGTGGCGAATGGGGGTAGTGAAGGGTTGCACGGGGGCGTAAAGAATATGGTCTCAAAACTTACGGTATTTTAATCCCAAACAAAATCAATCAAAGCACTCAGCAGTATTTTCCGATTTTTCGTAATGGCACTTTTCACTTTCTGCTTACACGAAGGCAAGGACAAGAAGAATAATAATGGCCAAGAATCCTCTCCGTCTTCTTGCTCAAAATTATCCTAATTTTCTAGTTTTCCTATTGGCTGATTAGCATAGAGAGAGGCATCAACGCTGTCGCGGGCAGTAATTGTAACGCGGGGTGGTAGGTCGAAAGGTGAGTGATGGATGGCAGCAGGAGTCCCGTAAATCCCCGATCGATATCCTCTCGCTCAACAACGGCTTGCGATCCTCCTTACGTTGAACGGCTCCGCGATGACGTCATCCGCGCTACAATCCTACTCCGTGACGCTTGTCGTCCCTCTCCCATGCTCAGCACAACTTATTTTGATATAGGTGGGCCGGGGGGTAAGACATTGTGGTCTGTTATTGTTTTTGGGAATGTGTTGTGCGCGTTCGGGCAGTGCCTGTAGCGGGATTTCGCTTTAGCGAAATTTCTCGTTACAAGGTTTTGTCTATTCGCGACCAAATTAGTTATGAAGAGAGTGTCCTTCTTTTTTATACGTTTCGGCCCATGTGCGGGTCCTCTTCAGTATTTTTCATTGCTTAGATCTATAAATAATGACAGCTTTGTTAACAATCTATGTGTTTATAATGTGTGTCTTATGAACACAAATTAATGTGATTGTAATTAATAAGTAATAAATCTAGTTGAAATCATTAATATTGACTTATAATTAGAAAAAACTTACAAAAATCTCGTCATTCTCAAAGGAGAATTAATTAAAGGTGTGTGGTTTTACGTTAAATAAATATTACGGGTTAAATACTTACGACATGTGGTCATGTCGTAAAAATTTCAAGGTTAATCTAGCAAAATTTTTTCGGAAATTAAAAATTATTTTTGTAATGTCCCAGCAACCCACCACACTTAAACCTCTCACTCTCCTTTGACCACCCTCAATAATCCCTGAGTTGCAGCCTCCAGTAATAACCTCCTGAAAATAACCAAACATCCCTTCGGCATCTGGGAGCCACAGCTGAAAACAATAAAACGAAACAGCTCTTACGATAACCATGCGAAGACCGCCAAAATTCCCCAAATAATCTTGTAAACGAATAAGCGACCCTTGTCCCTTTTTTTTGTACATAGAATTTTAGGATAACGTGCCACGTGCACAGGACCCCCACTCCAAAACATCCCTTAAGCGTAAAAGAATACAAATGAGAATCAGCAGTAAGGTACTTTTAAGATTTCTCCTCTGAGCAGAGTTCTTCTCGAGACCTGACGACGAGCACATCACTCCGAATCCCAGAGTCCGAAGCCGTGTCGTTAACTATTTTGTACTTCGAATATTTTCAATAAAACAAGTTATTTTTCTCCATCCGCGCCTACGTGACCCCTCTTATTACAAATTTGGTGTCAGAAGTGGGATTCCACCAAACAACGTTGAAGGAAAATTCACTAAGAATTTTATTTGCCTCAACGGTGGTCGCTAGACCTTTGAAGTTGGTAAGAATCCAAAAACGGGAGAAAGTTCACGCGCCAGGAGAACTTGAATTTAAAAAAATAAATTTCCAAGTACATCACCGCACTCGATCGGACGTTCATTTACGAGAAAAAAAAAAAAAAAAAAAAAAATTCTAAATAGGAACCTTCTAAATCGTGGAAAAAAAATCTTCGTGTCGAAAAATTCTAAATCAAATATTACTTTGTGTCAGTGAGAAGAACTCGAAATAATCAACAAAACAATTCTAAATCGGACCTTCTAAATCGTGGAAAAAAAAATCTCTGTGTCAAAAAAAAAAGAAATTCTAAATCAACGAGAAACTCTATATCGAAGAAAATCCTAATTCGTGAAATAAACTCTGTGTCAAAAAAAAAAAAATATATATATAAATAAAAAAAAAAAAAAAAAAAATACAATCCGTTTCGTGAGGATTCATCAGTACAACAGAAAGGAAGCCCGAGACACCGTAGCATCGCCGCAACTCACCACCACCGCCGCAGCATCGCCGCAGCTCACCTTCACCGTCGCAATGTCGCTGCAGCTCATCATCTCACCTACGTGACGAATCATCGCTACCCCTATTCCAGATCACCATGCTCTTCGTTCTTCCTATCGTACTGTAAGCCACGATACTCTAGAAATTACTTTAAAACCCATATTTAAGCCAATAATCGATTACAATAAGTACCGTCACCATGGCAGACCTACCGATTACTCTCGCGGAAAAGATGATAATTTCGTTTGATGGAGACAAGTCGCGACTACATGAATTTTGCGATAACTGTGACAAAGCGATGTCACTTGTAAGCGAAGCAAACAAAATCATTCTGTTTGCAATTATTGAAACGCGAATAACGGGAAAGGCGCGATCCTTAATTAGAAATAGAAATTTTGCAAGTTGGCTGGCACTTAAAGGCTATTTATTCAACATTTATTCGGAAACGCGATCTCATGGTCAATGGCAACTGGAATTGTCATCGTGTAAACAAGCTCCAGGCGAAGGAGTTCTAATTTATTCCCAAAAAGTAGAAAATTGTCTCATCCGCCTAATAAACAGTTTAGATAATGATTTAAGCACGATCGAGAGAGCCGCATGCGTGAAACTTTTGCGCAGACAAGCTCTCGACGTTTTCATCATGGGCCTCACAAAAGACGTTGCCCTATCGTTAAATCCCTCAGACCCGATACTCTCGAAGAAGCCATTCAAATTGCGCTGGCAGAAGAGAGCTCTCAAAAGTCACAATTAGAAATCGCGAAATTCCAGAACCTCAGCTTGAGAGAAACCAGGTATTGCGAAATCTGTAACATCCCGGGTCACATCACACAGCGTTGCTTCTACAATGCTAATCGACCACCCAATCAACGAAACGTGCATCACGTACAATCGAGTCCACATCCTAGCTCGGATCAAAATACACACGCGTACCAGAAATTTTGTAGGTACTGCAAAAACACGGGTCATCTCATCGAAGATTGTCGTAAACGCCAATACAATAACAATTTGCGACAACAATCACAATACGGAAACCAAAGACACGAAAACATCCCCGCACCACAACGTAATTTGAACTTCCACAATCCAAATTTCCAACCCCCCAGACAAAACAACGTTTCACACACACAAAGGAGTGATAATACAGATCATTCAAGACTCCGATCAAATCCCGATGACTGCCACGCCGAGGACTGTTCGATTACTCCAGGCAGATCAATAAGAGTCCTGAACACCACAATAAACCCTTACCGCGGAATATCAACTTTCGTAGACTTATCAATACGCGAATCCGTTAATAGAAACACCCGAATGCTCGTAGATTCAGGAGCCGATATTTCAATTATAAAGCTTTCGAATCTGCAAGGAGATGTACTTTGCTACGAGGACGTTAAAGTCAAAATACAAGATCTTACGCCCGATCCATTTTATACACTTGGATATTGTATAGTAACAATCGACGTAGCAAACGAGTCTTACCCTACAGCGCTTCACATTGTAAGAGACGACTTTCCGCTAGATTACTCAGGAATTCTCGGGAATGACCTCCAGGTAGGGTTACAATTAACGTTAGACAACAAAAACAGAATTTTAAAATTTCCTCGCGCATCTGTTCCTTTAATTTACATCGAAAAATCAACGAAAGGCAGAGTACTAATGACGGAAACGGCACATCATAGTAAAAATAAAAACAAAAATCGCGTCGTCAAACATGAAACTCAAACCCCCACAGAAATGTCGATACGAAGTATAAAAGTAGCTGCATGTTCGGAAACGTTAGTACAAATTCCAGTAAATAATCCATTCAATGTCAAGGAAGGAATAATCAAATCAAAAGAAATTCAGCAAGGATTGTATCTCTGTCAAAGTCTGGTAAATATAGACAAGAATTCTAACGCGACCACAACTATACTTAATACAAGAGACAACGACGTTTTCATAGAAGCACCAAAAGTAAATATCGAAGTATTTGAAGATAACACACTCCATGAACCTCCTCCTGATCAAATCCCTAAAATCCTACACAAATACCACGATTTTCCAACTGCAGGACACTCCGGATTCCACCGAACATATAAAAGGATCAAAGCTTATTATACATGGCCCTCAATGAAAAACGATATCGCGAACTACGTCAGGAGCTGTGAATCATGCCAATCAAACAAACTTGTTCGGAAAAAGAATCACGCACCCATGCAAATAACTACAACTTCAACCAAAGCTTTCGAACGGGTCGCTCTAGACGTTGTCGGACCATTGCCACTAACAGAAAACGGAAATAAGTACATTCTAACAGTCCAAGATGATCTGACTAAATTCTCCCAAGCCTACGCGATCCCAAATCATGAAGCAACTACCGTCGCAAAAATATTACATAAAGAATTTATTTGCAAATACAGAATCCCGGAATCAATATTGACAGACCAGGGTCGAGACTTCACATCGAATCTTCTTAAAGAAGTCGCGAAACTTTTTAAAATCAAACAAATTCAGACTACCGCTTATCATCCTCAAACGAACGGCGCACTCGAAAGGAGACATTAGCTGACTATCTAAAACATTTTATTAAAAGCGATCAATCAGACTGGGACGAATGGCTCCCTACTGCAATGTATTCTTACAACACAACAGTACACACTTCTACAAACTTCACTCCATACGAACTCGTGTTCGGAGAAAAACCAGAGATCCCAACAGCGCTAAAGAGAAATTGCGAATTTAAATACACATACGACAACCTAGTAGACGAAATCAAACTCAAATTCCAAAAGACTCGCGAGATTGCACGCAATCATCTCATCGAAGCTAAGGGCAAAAACAAATAATATTACGATAAACGAATTGTTAGACAAAAATCAATGAGCTTATGTTTTGCCACGAGTAGGTGATACAACGGTCAACTGCAAAAGCAAACGTCAACCTCTCAATATCAAGCTCTCAGGTTCTGGAATATTTGAATTGACAACCCAATGCAAAGCATACACGGCGTCCACGATCTTGATCTCGCAGAGCTCGTAAGAGAGCAATATCTCATCAATCGTGCCTAAGTTCAATATCTTTGACGACAACTGAAGCCACAAAATCCACTCGTGCTTGTAGCACAAACGCCGCTAGTAGCCTTAAAGATAGATACTAAGTACAATATTTTTATATAACCACCTATAAGGAATCGAATTGTAAGGAATAATCATATGTTACTTCCTGTAATTCAAAGAAAAAAAAAGAGAAAAATGAACTAGAAACTAAGAATGATTTTGAAACTATGTACTCATGGCGATAACTTCAATGTACTTACTTTAAGAATCGATAGCCGCGTCCATCATACAATTAACTAGAAATTTAATTCATATAAAGATATATCATTAATCATATATCTTTAATCTAAGGGGGGAGGTGTAATGTCCCAGCGACCCACCACACTTAAACCTCTCACTCTCCTTTGACCACCCTCAATAATCCCTGAGTTGCAGCCTCCAGTAATAACCTACTGAAAATAACCAAACATCCTTTCGGCATCTGGGAGCTACAGCTGAAAACAATAAAACGAAACAGCTCTTACGATAACCATGCGAAGACCGCCAAAATTCCCCAAATAATCTTGTAAACGAATAAGCGACCCTTCTCCCTTTTTTTTGTACATAGAATTTCAGGATAACGTGCCCCGTGCACAGGACCCCCACTCCAAAACATCCCTTAAGCGTAAAAGAATACAAATGAGAATCAGCAGTGAGGTACTTTTAGGATTTCTCCTCTGAGCAGAGTTCTTCTCGAGACCTGACGACGAGCACATCACTCCGAATCCCAGAGTCCGAAGCCGTGTCGTTAACTATTTTGTACTTCGAATATTTTCAATAAAACAAGTTATTTTTCTCCATCCGCGCCTACGTGACCCCTCCCATTACATTTTCAATTTAAGGTCAAAGAGCTATAGAACTCACTATGTATTCAACCTATTTTACTTTCCAAGAAATCCAAGTTGACGACATCATCATAGCCTTACCAATAGATGAAATAGACAACACTCTAAAAATCTTCAATAATCACAACCCAAAATTAAAATGTACCATTGAAAAAGAAAATAACTTAAACTCCATACCTTTTTTAGACTTACTTCTAATTAGAGATAATAATGAAATCATTACCAATTGGTACCGGAAACCTACGTGGTCAGGCAGACTCATGAACTTTCTTTCTGAACATCCAAAACAACAAAGAAATTGGAATTATTTTAATGCTAGTCGATAGAGGCATAAAGTTAGCAGATGAACGATTTTGGTTAGTAAACATCCATCTTACGAAAGACACCTTTAAATTAAACCTTTTTCCTGAACATTTCATTAACAAACATATCAACACTCGTCTCATCAACCTCACTGATAATTCTAATAATTAACAAAATTAAGATATATTTGACACAAAAAGACTTTTGAATCTTCCCTACGTTAGACAAATTCAAGGCCCCTTACACAGACTGTTTAAAACATTGGATATCAATTTAGTCAATAACAACAAACACAATCTACAAAAAATCATTGGCTCTACGAAAGATAAAATTCCAATAAAAAATCAATCGCAACTAATATATCATATTCCGTGTAAAGATTGCAATAATACATACATTGGTCAAACTAAAAGATATTTAAAAACGAGATTAAATGAACACACGGCTCTTGCCGTACAAAGCGCAACCACTAAACATACTTTTGAGTTCGAAAAAACTAAAATCCTTAAAATAGAACCAAATTACAAGAAAATACTCATTAATGAAATGATTAACATAAAAAAACATGAGAATTCAATCAACTTCCGTCAAGACATCGAAAAATTAAGTAATATTTATAATTCTATCATATAAGAACCAATAAATTGTCAGCGCATATTATTTCACATTAATTAATGAATAGCGCTATAATTAACACGAGATATTTAGTTACGTTTCATAGTAAGACAAATTTCTTCTCAATGACCAATAATGTCCGTTATCTGTTGTCATCAATGTATTATTTCTTGTATCGACTTCATAAGCCAGCCTGATTGCATGGCCACAATTTTATTCTACTCAGACACTGAATTTTATCAAAATCTAGCAATGAAAAAGAGAAAAAATTTTACCAACAATATGCACATATGACTCATCTAACTAACCTCCCTTTTACCAACGTTGACATTATACTCTTCGACCTTGAATTAAAAATAGTTTTTAATTTCCGAAAAAATTTTGCTAGATTAACCTTAAAATATTTACGACATGACCACACAATCAGGCCACCTTTAATTAATTCTCCTTTGAGAATGACGAGATTTTTGTAAGTTTTTTCTAATTATAAGTCAATATTAATGATTCCAACTAGACTTATTACTTATTAATTACAATCACATTAATTTGTGTTCATAAGACACACATTATAAACACATAGATTGTCAACAAAGCTGTCATTATTTACAGATCTAAGTAATAAAAAATACTGAAGAGGACCCGCACATGGGCCGAAACGTATAAAAAAGAAGAACACTCACTTCATAAATAATTTGGTCGCCAATAGCCAATATCTTTTTCTTAAAATCATTAATTGCGGCCACAACATTCCTCACTCATCAGAATATTAACGTCACAACACTAACGTCACAACATTAACTTCACAACACGAATGTCACAACACTACGCAGCCCAGTCAACACAAAAACCGGTTTCGTTGCTGCTCTATTACAATTTCCCACTCAGCAATGTAACTGTTACATAACACTGTTGTTACATGACATGCACTGAGAAAAAAAATTGTTAGAACCAACAAAACGTGTGCTTGCGGGCGGCGAAATAAATATTTGTTTGGTCGAAAGAATTATTCAATTGATCGAAGCAGCTGGTGCCAAATATTTTGTGCAAAATCGACAAAATATGCTTTTCGCTGCCGGCAAACGCACGTTTTGTTGATTTTAACGATTTTTTTTTCTCAGTGTGCAGCAACGAAACCAATCTTTGTGTTTACTGGGCATTACCCGTGAAGAAAATTATTAGGGATGCTCTAAGATAAACCCTTTCAGGGCCCTTTCAGGCTTTAATGTGGACACCCTAAAACGGTTTTCCATATCACTCCCAAGTAAGGCCCTGATAAGGTATTTCTAGGTTTCCATGGCAAAGGATTTGGTAGGGTCATTACTTAAGGGCCCAGTCAGGCTTAAACATGGCACCAAGTAAACAAATCAATAATAATTTTGCCAGATAAGGTTCTCATAAGGCAATCCGAGGTTTCCATGGCAAAATCGGTGGTTACCTATCCAACTAACGACCGCCAAAGTCAGCCGGGTGGTCACCCATTCTATCCTGGCCCTCAGGTCAGTCAAACAGTCACGCACCTAGATACAAACGAACTAATTCGCGCAAACAATAAAACAACTGTATTCGATATAACCAATTTCCATAAAAAAATTAGTGATCGTGCTTATATTTTTACACATCAGACGCAGTTATGTAAATCTATCAAGTTCTGACTATATTACATTAATTTTATTTTATATTTCATATTACAGTCATTCGAATAGACAAAAAAATTGCATATCCATATGATTTGAATGGCCGAGGGAGAGGGAGCTAAGGCACTGCGCAACTAAACCGTCCGGAGGGTTCCAGGTTCAATTCCCGTCAATGTAGAAAAAAAAGTAATTTGTTTTTTCAGCGATTAATATGTACCATCGTGTAGAGAAAGACGAAATGTCTCATTAAAAGTGCATCATTACTCAGCTAAATAATTTAAAAAATATATTTTTAAATTAAATTTATTAATTATTTTTAGTGATGCCGTGAGACGAGACGAGATGAGAATTGGCCTTTCTCTCGTCTTGTCTCGACAAATATGAAACAAATATTTTTATTGTCTCGAGTTCAAAGTCGAGAGAGAATTTTTCTCTCATCTCGAAATATTCTCGAATCTCAAAAAAGGTTTTTTCTCTCGTCTCGAAATATTTTCGAATCCTGAGAAAGGTTTTTTCTTTCGTCTTGAAATATTCTTGAATCTTGAGAAAGGTTTTTTCTTTCGTCTCGAAATATTCTCGAATCTCGAGAAAGGATTGCTCTCTCATCTCGAAAGTCAAATTTAGTAAATATTACTCGGCTAGTCGAACCAACGTGTCCCCTTGCGGCTTCCAGAATGCCGCGGCACAGCTTTATTTTCCTCGAAACGATTGTGCACCGCTATTCTCTGTAAGACGAGCATTTTTTCAAATTGGAGATTTTAATAACAATAACCTTCGTTGCGTTTACTGCGCAGCTTCATGTACAATCAAACTCATGTACACCTGCGATGCGCGCGCTCGATTTGAATCTATCGAGATTTATTTTGTCAACCGCACTCGTTTTATCGATCGTTTATCTGTTGGTTACTCTTCGTACTGTTATGAATGAAGAAAAGTACATTTTTTCCCAATGTTTTCTCAGCTATCGGTAGTTTGTACTAAGACTGCATCGCATTTATTAATGGTGCCTAAGTCTAGTCGTTGCTAGTCGAAGAAACAGTGTGATGTTTATATTGCGTGATAATATTTAGCGCAATATGCGATGTACAATTAATTGCTGGCAATTGTTAGTATATGTAAATGAATGTTTTTGAAAAAAAAAGTTTATTATGTGCACCCCTATTTGTCTTTATTTATTCAGCGAACGATAATGGTTGAGAAAAATTTTCAGTTTGCAAAAAAATTTT
The DNA here is from genome assembly GCA_949699805.1 of Tromatobia lineatoria. Classification (NCBI taxonomy): domain Eukaryota; kingdom Metazoa; phylum Arthropoda; class Insecta; order Hymenoptera; family Ichneumonidae; genus Tromatobia; species Tromatobia lineatoria. The sequence goes on from OX453034.1 coordinate 9,627,505, forward strand.
GCGGTTTATTCTGTCGTAAATCGGGATTCTTCATGTTCTTGCCTTCGCTCTCTCGTCTTGTCTTAAGTTGAACGATAAGACAAATATTGTTCTCTCGTCTCGTCTCGTCTTGTTGTTCTCGTCCCTCGCGGCATCACTAATTATTTTAGTAAGGACTTAATAGGGCAGCCTTTAAAGGCCCCTAATATTAAGCCTTTAAAGGCCCCGAAAAAAAAGCGTGACCGTCCTCTAGGAAACCCTATATGGCTTGCACATAAGACCTCTAATATAATTAGGGAAAATTAGTCAGGGCCTTGGTAAAACCTTGATAAGATTTCTTCACGGGTAATAATCGTGATGCGAAATTCACGTGTTGCGTTTCTTATTTGCGAACTCTAATTTGGTAAACCAAGCAAAAACAATGTAATCTTTGACATAACATAGCAATTTAAAACCTATGAATATCACCTAGAGCTCAAATGTTTCGTCCTTAAATGCTCTCGCCGTTGTTTTTAGATTTTTTAATCGAAAAAAGTTCATAATTCGCCCTTAATTCGCATGGTATGAGATTCAGCTACGATTTGGTCCTGGACGGGCTTTTTAGAATTTTAAGAAGAAAAAGTGAAGCCCTTAGCGATTCTCGTAAGATTGGAACTAAGCAGCTAGGTCATGTCTAAGGTTGCATGTGCACTAGTTCGCTTGTATTACCGAAAAATAGTGTAATGAAAAAACGAAATGGTAAGACCAACCGAATCTGCGGCTGCGAGTGATGGAGGAAATATTCGTTTAATTGGAAGAAATATTCAGTTGAGCGAACCAAAGGAGAGTTGGATTAAATTTTCTGTCATTTAAAATAACTATTATTTCTTTCAATCATCTAAATAATTCTTTCGCCACCGGCAACCGCAGATTCGTTAGTACTGACCAATTTGTTTTTTCAGTGTCGATATCAATCTAATCAAACTAAAACTAACGGCATCTAGAGAATCTTAAGACGAAAAAGACAAGCCCTAGGTGATTCTTGTACGGTGGAAAGTAAGTACGGTACGTCTTATTAAAGATGAATGAAGATAATTTAAGGCCTTAGGTCACGATCGATTGAGCCCCACGTTTATACTGCTTACAGTGTACTACATCGTCAAGAAAACGGGTTTGTTATAATATTATACCTACACTTACACGTACAAGAGTAGATGTTGGTGTTTGAACTTGCTAAGCAGTTTACTATCGATATATAATATACTTTTCTGATCCACATTTTCTGCGAATTCTACGGTTCTTTGTAAAGTACCTCGGTTCGTCTCCCTCGCCCACAACAATATAATAGCGGTACGGAAAGAAATTGGCGAATGACTTGGTGGTGAAAGGATTTTTGTGAAATTCGGTAATCGAAGTGAATTTCTCCGACCCTCAGAGACTAATGTGTTACGTGCCCGGAATCTTTATGTTTATTCACCCACATCAGGCTATACGCGACTGTTCGTAGTCGCTGATCGCTGGAAAAGACATTGATTCCATCTGGTACGCACTGCTACCGACGCTATTCAGTAGAATATCCCACGTTTTACATAATGTGGGGACAAGTGAGCTCAATTACGTTCGTAAACTCCGTTATTTACCTTTGAATGCGGATACTTAGATTGATCTTCGAAAATAAGAAAAGATTCGATGTCAGGAATACTACAGGAATATATTCTTATCCACAAAGAAAACGAACAGTAACAACAAGTTGAGTGTGATAGCTTTAAAAATTTGTCGTGAGAATTTGATACTAACTTCCACAATCGGACTTAGACGCTTATCACAATTAATATGCGGTGGTATAATTAGTACAATTGTAATTTAAAGTTTCGCACGTTCTCGCCATTTAACCCGACACGCCCCGTATTCTATTGCTTCTACTGCATTTCGAGAAACACAGAAAGTTTCTCCTCTAATAGGAGTTTACTCATAACAGGGTTGTCGCGCTCGCACTGATTTAGCGGCTTTAATTCCGCTACATTGTTAAAGATAGAAAGTAAGCGAGCTCGAGAATATTGTGGTACCGTTCTGTTCGTTAGTCTCTTACCCTTGGGGCTGATGGCAAGTCCAGATATGAAAATGATAACTTTATTTATCGCAGCTCCGTTACCCCCAGAAAATAATTAGAGTAATGAAAACCAGCGTTAATTATCATAATACCCACTACTATAATTAAGTAAGGTTCAAACAATAATGTACGGAGGAAACGGAGCTCGCGGAATTAGAGAAAAACACTACCCTTTCTTAATTTATGCTATAAATATTGTGAAAGGTACTGGGTCCCTATTGTTTAACCGACATTCATATTCCTGACGGTTAAAATACCGACAGGAATACATGTTTGAATTAAATGACCCTGTATGTGACTATTATTTTTTAAATCGTGTCGAATCGTATGCGAAGTCACACGCATATTAAGTCACATATATTCATACCTCAATGTCAAATTAAGAAAAAAAAATTATCGACTCGACACCCCGCTGTTATTGTCAACGTTAGACTTGTTATTTGTTGACATGGCATTTCACGCAGTCGGTTGATCTGAAACATAAAAATGCACCGGATTCTCGAAATAAAATATAATAATAATAATAATAATAATAGTTTTATTGCTTTTCCAGAATACATGTGATTCTGATAGCAAGGGGGGGGGGGGTGGGTAGGGTTTCGCTTAGCCTAAAGTTTTGATTTTTATTTTTTTTCTATTTTTTAATTGGTTATACGCATAAATTTAATAATATAAAATTTCTCTTATCCTAACGACTACGTATCAGCTGCTGTGACTAGTTACTTATAAGTCAAGAGCGAAGGTGCGCAGCATTAGCGACTTTGTTATGAAGTAAAACATATTTTTTATATCGACTATTTTTTCCGCTTGTAGAATATTACCCACAGTTTGTATGCTTAACGGATGGCCCAGGTGGTGGCGCCTGTATGCTTCGTAGATCGGACAACGCATAATTATATGTTCCATCGTTTCGAATTCGTTCAAGTTGCAGACATTACAGATTTGCTTAGTATCTAATTTGTACAGTATTTTATTAAAGACCAAGTAGTTAATGTAGAAATTAGCTAATCTCATTTGCGCAGTCACACACTTCATGGCCAGTGGATAGCGAGCTCTTAGGTAGAAAGCAGCGTCCGCACTATTTTTTCTCGGTACCCATATTTGAAGTGAGGAGGAATTACAGTATTCCACATAGTCTTTTGCTCCCAGAGACTGCTCGAGTGCGATGAAAAATTGCGGTTCAGCGTCTGTCCACTCTGCGGCATTGGGTGCGGTTAGAAATTCGGCAAAACCAAGTTCTGAGAGTGCATTTTTTAACTGCCATACCCAATTGTACTTAGGACAGCCAATGTTTTTATTAGTCAGATCAGCTAATCTCAGAAAGATTTTTTTGGGTAGTCTATCTTCGCTCATTAACAATACTTTCTTGACCCAACCCCAGATCAGACGCAAAGCTTGATAGGAGATATGTAATATCCCCGTTTCCACTCTCAGAGCATACCCTGGCGTGTTCTTTGGCAAAAGGAGGAGCTTCTTGAAAAAATTCAGTTGTGCTTTCTCTATTAAATCAAAATAGTCAAGACCCCAAACAGGTACCGCGTAGAGCAATGTCGATGTAACCATGCAGTTGTAAAGTTTAATCTGGCTGGCCCAAGAATCAGATTTGGCTTTCGATAGGATCGATAGAACGGCGCCGGATGCGAGCGTTGACTTTTCAATAGCAGAATTCGCTGCTTGTAGCCCAAGCGCGGAGCATGAACATGGAATTCCCAGATAATTGTACGACGATACCGATTGTACTTGCATACCTTTATACCGAAAATCATTCGTCGCTGTTCTGCCTCCTCGATGAAATACTACTACTTTAGTTTTAACAATGTTAACCGTTAGTTCATTTTCATCGCAATACTCTTTAAGCGCACGCAATTTCCTCTGTAGCTCGACTGGAGATTGCGCGAAAATAGCCGCATCATCAGCATAAAGCAACATTAGCAGATCGTCCAAACCGTTTATATTCAGGCCAGTCAGCGCTTTATTTCTGAAGAAAGTCTCGAAGTCCGCGATGTAAAGAATAAATAGCAATGGGCTCAAGGTCTCGCCCTGCAAAGCGCCCTCAGTGGCTTCAAAATCACGGGATAATTTATCGAATACTTTGACTTGGATTGTCGCTTTGTCGTATAAGTTCTTGACGGTGTTAATCATTTTCGCGCCCACTCCCATTGACCACAGTTTTTTCCATAATTTATCATGTGGCACAGTGTCAAAGGCGCGTTTGAAATCTACAAAAAGCCCGTAAACCACATTGCCTGTAAACCTGAGCTGTAATTGGGTAGCCGTGAATAGCGAAAATATATTATCTAGACAGTCTCTTCCTTTCCTAAAGCCCGCTTGGCATTCAGGAAGTATTTGAGTCCGCTCGACCCAGACGTTTAGTCGATCACAGATGATTTGCGTGAAAAGTTTGGTCATATTATTGACTAATGCTATGCCGCGGTAATTCGTAGGGTCGAATTTGTCACCTTTTTTATAGAGCATAGTTACAGCCACTTTGGCCCAGGCATCCGGGACCGATCGAGCTTCAAAGATGTTATTCAGCATACCCTGAACATACGAGATCCAATTGGAGGGCAGACTTTTAAAAAAATCGTTCGACACTTGATCGAGACCGGGCGCCTTGCCAGCTTTACATATTTTAATACATGTGATGACTTCTGCTAGTGTTATATCAGAGTCAAGGAACGTGTCAGCATTTCCAATTAATTCTAGTTCCTGGTTGATTATTCTGGGCGGATAGATGTTGGTGTAAAAATGTTCCCATTAACTAACGGTTAGGCTTGCATTGTGTCTCTTTGTAAAAAACGATTCCCTGACTACTTTCTAAAATTCAGTGTTATCACTCGTATTCGCGAACTTATTCTTGATGTCTGCTTCGAACTTATTTTTCTTATTTCGTATAAGCGTCTCATATTTCTTTTTACATGTTAAAAAAGTCTGTTTCTCGCTTTTACTAAATTTTGCACACTTCCAGATCTTCAGAGCGCTTTTGGCCTGGGCTTTGGCTTGCTTGACTTCTTTGTCTACCCACGGTTTGTTTCGATATTTCGTTATGTGTGAATCGCGACCCGAACTGACCGTAACCATATCAGCGTTTTTTGCGGCTTCAGATACGGCAGACAAAAAATTTTCGTACTGTTTACTCACTGTTGAGACTTCTAAATCAAGGGCGATTCTATTAGAGCATTGAAGTGTGTTGCGGAAAGTTTCAGCCAGATCGGGTTTCCATTTGAGCCTAGTTACTGCTGCTCGTGAGACAGCATTTTCTTTGACACCTAAGTCGAGGTCAGTATCGTCCCAGGGCAAGTTAAGCTCTAAGGTAACGGGAAAATGGTCTAATGCCGAAATTTCGCTTACCACAGAGAAATCGGTTATCGCATCTAAGCTCGGAATATTCAGCCATACTAAATCAACGGTACTATGCCCAATTTTGTTGCTGAATGCGAATTGCCCTGAAAGGTCTTTCGGTGCTCTGCCATTCCCGAGAATAAAGCCATTTTATTTCATGAAATCCATCAACCGCGAACCGCGTTGATTGATAGTTTTGTCACACGAATGTCTCTTTGGCAAAAGCACTGTGCCTTCAAAAAGTTCTTCAGGGATTTCGTCATCTTCTTCGCCGACCCTCGCGTTTAAATCGCCACCGATGATAGCAAAAGCGGCATCATGCCGCTCCCTTAAGTCCGTAAGAGTCATCTCCAGCAATTCCAGCATTGAGTCGAGATTCAGGCTCGGCTTGAAGTACACCGACCCGACGATGAACTTGAAGTCTTGATAGTTGACAGTACCGAAGATCCACCAGTTACATTTGTCGATTTCCGTCCATTCCAGATTCTTCTTCACCAAAGTAGCCAGACCGCCGCTCGATCTTCCAACACTATATTCCCTCTGAGCGTCCGCCCAACAGCAGTTATATTCTCCCAGTTTTGCCGGTAAATTTTCCAATTGTTTTTCAAGCCAAGTTTCGCACGCACAGATGACGTGTGCATGGTCAGGAAGGGAGGAATTCACCAAGTTTTTGAAGCCGTGGACGTTCCAGAAGTTTACGGAGATCATATTCATTTTTCGTTTTTTGAAGCCGAGTCACCACTGGCTCCCTCTGCTCGCTGTGTGCCCGCGCGTCGAGTCCCAGTGGATGAAACGAGGTTTTTTTCTTTGTAGCTCCAGACGAAGTCGTTGCCGTCGATTTGAATCTTGTGGTGACTGATTTTCACTTGCTTGCCTAGCTCCCGTTCTCCTCTAGCACGCGCTCTGATATTAAACTCGATGACTCTTTCGGCGGGAATTGGGTCATTTTCTACAAAGACGCCGTTTCCTGCTTTCTCCTTTTTTGCTCGCATTATAGCAATCTTCGTTTCTTCAGAGGCGAACGTAACTCTGATGATTTTGCTGGACTTCCCGAGAAGCTTGATCCCCTGGACTTTCGCGTCGACATTTTCGAGTTCGGAATTCGTGGCAAGAAACTGTTTGACTTCGTCCTTGAATCGATTAGGGTCGAAGCGCAGTCCTTTTATAATGATGTTCTTCATCCTGAGTGCTTTTTCTTGAACCTCGAATTTTCGATTCAATTTACCGAGATCGGCACGGAGTTCCGGGTCGCCAGCAGATGATGCTTCTGCGGAATGCGAGAAATGCGCTTGTGTATGACTTGTGATAGCATGGAGTTTGGCTTCAATGGTATCCATTCTTAAATTAATTTTTGTTTCCAGTACTGCTTCTCTCTTCTTCGTATCTTCTCTATCAGATTTCAGCTCAGATTTTAATTCGTCGAATTTCTTCTTGTTCTCCGCAGAGGAAGCAGCAAGATTTGCGTTCAAAATCTGGAATTGCCTTTTGTTGTCATTTGTCATGTTTAACAGCTGTTTCGCCAACCACTGGAATTGTTGGGACGGTGTAATTTCCGATACATCGCTGGCCTCGCGATCGCTGCTACAGAAGACATCTTCGTTACCGACGTTCTCTTTAGCGTTTGCGGAATCCGCATCCGTCAGACTGTTTTTCACCCGGAGTATGGAATTGTTCCAGTAACATATTCGAAGAACCGTTCGTGTAATCGGTGTTGTCCTCACTTACTTTAGACGAGCCTTGATGAGTGTTAACTGGAGATCTTTGCAGTTTGTTAGATTTTTTTAACGGATTGTTAGTGTCACAATCATCTTTCTCTTCTGACATGGCTTCGAATTCCCTCTTGCGTTTGGAGAAGAGAAAATCCTTCAGTGTGCACTCGGAATTGCAGCGCTCTCTGCTCAGTTTTGCAATTGTTGATGGTCTTCCTCTCGATGTTTTGACACTTGTGTGTATAATTTGCTGCTCCTCGTTGGTCCGGACGAGATCAGCGCTATCGGCCGAGCTGTGATCACTTCGATCAATAGTTGACTTATCAGGCCGGGAGCCGATATCGGCGCTTGGATCGAAATTCTCGTCTGTCACAGTGTTATCGTTTTTTCCGTCCATACCGTCCCTGAATTTTGCGACGCGGTCTGCCGACAAGTTTTCACATTTCACCCGACAATTAGTGCGTTTGAAAGAAGCAGCGAAACTTCAGGTTTGTTTTGTGCCCTCGCGTAGTTAAAATAGAGTCCAAATACTACTACAAAACAACTTCACATCAGGAGTAAACAAATCTGCGTGTGTACGTTAAAACTGCACCGCAGCGCCGCCCCCCCCCCCCCCCTCGAAATAAAATATACAAAGGATCGCCTCGTAGGATTTGTTTGAAATTTCCATTGTTGAAGAAATTGCGACCGTTGTACCTCAAAATCCTTTTTTCGTTCGCAATTTCCGACAATCTTAGTCGCACAAGCAGCAATGGTTCAATTAAATGCAACCCCCCCCCCCCCTGCCCCAACCCTCCCCACGTAGCGAACAAAATTTTGACAAAATCGGAACCGCCGTTTTTGAGATACATCTGGCAACGACTTTGAATACTATATTTCGAGATAATCACGACCGTTGGGCCGTTTCACAATCTTTCGGTAAATTCTACGTATAATTTTGGCGATTGCGGAATTTCAACATAAAATGATCACACAATATTCTTCGTAATTTGAACATCAAAAGAATCAAGTTTAAAAAAACAGATTTTTTAAAAAGTATACTTCAATGCTCTTTCGAAGTTGGTCAGAAAAATTACTCGCAGGACAGAGATATTTTTTATCATAATTTATCAGTAATCCCATGGGCGTACATTGCTTTCTCCGAAGTACTTGCTACTTCGTCAGTTGCAATTCTGGATTGTCTGATCTAAATTCTCTCTTCACGGGTCGCGTTTCGAGTCAGAACTTCTTCCGTTTGGAATTCCCAAGTCATCCATCACTTCGAGATATTCAGATGTTGCAAATATTTCATACATTGCATTTACTTACATTTTCCCCGAAGCATCCTCATGGTATCTTCTTGTTTTGACAATTTGCAAATGCCTAGCAAAATTTGTGTTCGACGGTTATATTAAGTTCTATGCTAGTGTAAGACTGATAACACCTGATACACCCATTAACGAATTGAACCCATGTTTTCGTCACGTCCCTTTGCCGGTCACAGTCACACCTTTTATTAAGCCGTTTTGTTGCTTCAGTCGTCTTTCCCTTCTCTTCTTGCGCACTCGAGAAACATATCATCTCATGTACTGATTCTGACATAGTTAGAATATTCTCAACAAAAACATCATATGTGCATAGTACAACTGGTTGTGCTAAATCAAACAGTCCATAAAATATTTGGATACTTCTCAGACCAATCCAATCATGCACATAGCGAAAATAAACGAGATTTTATCTCGTTACTCTTTACAGATCAATTTATCGATTTCACTAACGATGCACAGAATAGAAAATACTGTTTATGTAGACTAAACCATAGACTAACTCTTCGAAACAACCTCAAGCCTCCGGAGTTATCCTACGCTGGCATACCTGCTCGCTATAACAGAAGACCCCAGCGCAACAGCCGCAAACCCAATCATATATAAAATTTATACAAAATATTGTTTGAACTACAAGCTACAAGAAAAACAAAGTAGAACTTTGTACATTGCTTCCTCATATAAAATTTGAAGACACCTGTAAAGAGGATATTTTCAAATTTCGGTTTATAACAAATTTCCCTCTATGAGAAATACATTTATTATTTATTTTGGCTTTGTGGACACACACACACACACACACACACACACACACACACACACACACACGCACACACACACACACACACACACACACACACACACACACACACACACACACACACACACACACACACACACACACACACACACACACACACACACACACACACACACACACACACACACACACACACACACACACACACACACACACACACACACACACACACACACACACACACACACACACACACACACACACACACACACACACACACACACACACACACACACACACACACACACGCACGCACGCACGCACGCACGCACGCACGCACGCACGCACGCACGCCCGTACAAATATTTTCTAGATCACTTTTCTCGACGTTTGAGGTGATTCTGAGTACGTTAACGTGAAAATCACGAAAAAAATAAAAAATTTCACGAAAACAAAGCTTCCTCTATGAGGAATCAAAAAATCGTTGAGATTTGTAAATAGTGACCTCAAACCCTTCTGAGCATCGAGTTTCATCGACATCCATCTTATATATTTGTGCATATCATCCTCAATACAGCTATTGTGGAAGAAAAGTGAAGAAAATTCATGAAGTCGGTTTCGTCTAGTGGGACGTACCCGTCTTTAATAGTTAGTTATTTAGGTAGGTCAATAGCTCTCAGGTGTAAATTCCGCAAACGTCAGCTTCCGCAAAGCGAAAGTGAGAAAATCGTCACCTCGAACGACGCTTTTTTTATTATTCATAATACTAGCGAGACCGGACGCACTGCTGCGCGTCACTTTTTTTAAAAAGCAGCGCTTCTTTAGGAAATTCTTCTTTTAGATGCAGGTGGAGATAGCCGATTACTGAAAAGCTGACGATTCTTTCAACAGCGTCGTGGAATTTTTAATCTAAAAATAATGCATGTGTAATGTATCTGTAATGTATCAATCTGTAAAAAGTAATGGTAGCTGTATCACTGTTCAATGGAGCAGTGATACAGCTACAATTACGTTTTCAATATTGAATGGAGCAGCGTTACAGCTACCATTACTTTTTTAATGTTGAATGAAGCAGCGTTACAGCTCCCATTAGTTTTTTAATGCATAATGGAGCTGTCTCATCACTTTTTGAATGGGTAATGGAGCAGGAATTCAGCACCCATTACTTTCCAATATGTATACAATGTTACTCAAATCGTCTCCGCCAAACCATGTTAACAGCCTGACCCTGTCAAACGCTGTCTAATTCTGCCTAATCATGTCTAAGGCAGTCAAACCCTGTCCAACCCTGCCTAACTCTCTCTAAATCAGTCCAACCCTGTCTAACTCTATGTAATAGGCTCGATAGGAGTTCGACAGAATTAGAAAGAAACGATTTAAGTAAGATTATATACATATTAAAAAAGTAATAGGTGCTGTAGTACTGCTTCATTAAAAAATAATGAGTGCTTGACATATATTCCATTGGATATTAAAAAAGTAATGGGAACTGTATTGCTGTTTCATTAAACATTTTCAATAAATGGGTGCTGGATCTATGTTCCAGCAAACATTTAAAAAATAATGGGTCATGGATCTCTGTTCGCTTAAAAATTAAAAAATTATAGGTGATGAATCTCTGCTCCATTACTCATTTAAAAAGTAATGAGTAGTGGATCTAGATTCCATTATCCGTTCCAAAAATAATGGGTTAAAATAACGGTGATGCATTAAAAAAATAATGAATTGCCCCCAACTCTGCTTTCGACAGCCGCGTGGTCGCGAATGGCAAACTGTCAATTTTCCGGTTTTGAAACACACGATTTTGGCCTCGGTTATTTAGCTTTCGCGCAAACCGAGAGCCTATCAGAGCACGAATAAAAAGGCTTCACATGAACATAACAGACCGTCACCAACTGTCTACAAGGGGATTTCTAATGTAATATTATTCACATAATGGCACAGCGACCGTTTCGTAATTGAATTATTAGCTTTATCCATTGTTTGAAATTCACCGTAGCATTGGCAGCCCTTCTTTCCCGCACATTTCTTGTTACCACAGCGCAGATCCACCACATGCGATTCTCCACAGTGCCGATACTACGTGCCAGTATTCCCGCACATTCCTAGTTTTCACGAGTTTTTCCCTCCACATGTCGTTCTTACACATTTTAATCCAACACATTCTTTACTACACAATGCGATACCCAAGAGAGGCATCCTTAAGTCTGACTGGGTCCTTAAGTGATTCCCCTACAAAATCAGGGCCCCATTTGGGAGTGATATGAAAAACCTTTTTAGGGTGTCCACATTAAATCCCAAAAGGGCCCTAGTTTATCTTAGGGCATCCATAATAATTTTCTTCAGGGGTACAATCCGAGGTTGCCGTTTTCTTCGTGGATGAAAACAGCAGTTACTATGGCTAAGATTCCTTAGTAGCCATAATATGAACCAAACCTATTCATTTTTCAGTACTCGTTACATAATCTTACAATCGCCTCAGCACCATAAGCTATAGTCTGCAAATTTGCCTATTTATACTCACTCTAAGCGCCAAGCATTTTCGAAAAGGCGATGGATAGGCTAAGCTGTTTCGGCTCGATTTCTTAGAATATCGATTTCTTTCAACAAAGCAAGCAATCAAATATGTAATTGGTTTGAATAAAGGGTTCATTTGAGTATATCCAAATGAATGGTATATTTAAAAGTGCAGTGCAACCAATTATATATTTCTCTCAGTGTAGGTAGAATTTCCTAAGGTCGGCTGGGAAGATCCCCATATCGCAGAATAATTTTAAATTGCGCTCGAGAAGCTGGCAATCAAGTGGGATGTAAGACGCGTAGGAAAGCAAGGAAAAGGCTCAGGGGCCGGAGGGCAGGGAGAATTTTAAAGTAGCAAGGCATGAGGCTGGGAGCGGATCAAAACACTGAAATAAAGTCAAGAGGTAAGGGAGAAGGCAGAACACGCGCTTATAGACAGGGACTCGAGAGGACGACACGAAAGCAAAAACGACATAGCTAGAAATACGATAGGCCACAAAAAAACATTAAATGCAAAGCTAGTGGACTTGCATTTGTTATTTAAAACTGTGCCTCATATCAATGCGATTATACGTCGTCGAACCAGCGCAGTTTGTTGAAATGGTTTTTTCATTAATATTTTTTCCCTCTTTGATCTAGTACTTTATTCTAAATATGTAGATGTGCAGAGTGAGTGCTATAGATTAACAAAGAATGATACAGAAAAATAGTGGTTAACAAATATTTCAAAACCATGTGTGGGGCCTGAGAAATATTTTGACTGTCGATTATGTTAATCGGTGTAAAAGATAGTAGGCTGTTAGCTAGTGAAGTAAAAAGTCTTGCTCATTGCTTCCTTACTATTTCTCGTTGCAACAAAGCTACGTAAAAGTAAAAGCTCTATGTAAAAGTATGTTAATCAGTTTGGGATTTCTTATATAGGAAGCTTTGTAAAAAGCAAAAAATAATAAAGAAGCAATGTGTAGGGTTTTACTTTGCATCCTTGTTTTACATAAAGAGATAAACATGGCTGTGTATTTTTTTTAGTTGATAACTGAATTTGGACTTAATAACTTAAATTTTACAGAAGCTACTGCGATAAAATTAATTTTTTTAATAATTCGAAGTTCGATAAAAAAAATTATTTACGCTTTATCCCTAAGTTACCTCCTCCTCGAAAGTCTCGAAAATCTCGCAGTCACTGTCACCGTTTTATTTGTCCTGTGATTGGTCGGCGGCCATACATTGCAATTTTTTGCTTATGTTTAATGTCAAAACTTAAATAAAGAGACAAATGTTGGGGCGCTGTAGCCCCCGTATCGATCTAATTTATCTATAATGACTGAATATGATTTTGCTTACATACTATATTTGAACTTGATATCTCAGATAGGAATTCGATTAAATTAATGGCATTACGTTAATATTTTTGTCAATTTAACATTTCATAAACTCTCAACCGCTTAACCGATTCACAGAAAAAAATTGATACTACTGGGTAGTAGAAATATGCGATCTGGTAGTATATTGGATGTTTCTTATAGGGATCACTCTCTATAATGTAACCCTTACTATCTGTTCATACTAAATCTTTTATACGAACAGATAATATCTATAGGTATTTAAAAAACGATAATATTATATTGGATTCTTTACAATCTACGTATAATACTTGAAGGACGCCATTCGATCGAATCCTAGATACTAGAATTCAGTACAATCTCAAATTGTACTATCGAATATGTCTCAATAGTCGTATCCCAGATTCGAAGCGTCAATGGACTCCCGGTTTGCAGTATTACTATCTTTATGTAGTATTAGATGCACCTAATACTTTATAAATCTCTTTATATAGTATACTATATAATTTCAAAAATAGCTCAAAAATGCATTCAAAAAATGTTTTTGAATGCATTTGTTTAATGCAATTTTTTGAATGCATTACCGCACTTCAAAATATACATTGAAACGAGGTTAAGCCCGCGCGGCAATTTCTACTGTGCGACAGATTGAGCGCCGCCGAAATCTCGGGAAAACGAGTGGGAAGGGTTATAGCATAAATTTCAGGGTTGAAATATAACTTTTTTTTTCATCAATAAAATAAAGTTACAGTGTTTGTTTTAACAACAATCACTAATAACTACATCGGGAAGAAACTATGTACGCATTTCCTTTAACGTTCAAAACAAGTGGTTGAGGACTATAATCAATTAACTGCGATTGCTGAACAATGACCGTAGTACATATTAATGTGACTTAGTAAGCAGCCATCGGAACCGGACGGCGCTGCGGGCATTCACCGCGATGCCCGCGCGTGCACCCTCCACAAGAACTTCGATGAAATCTCGATGTGTACAATTACAATTCAGATAGTACCTGGTACTATACAATATCGTACTATAAGATACTTATAGATACTAAGATAAGTCTATGTCGAATCGATCATAAATCTTATTCTGAATGCTTGAATAGCTCGGATTTTCTCACTTACCTTCATTTTTTCACCTCACACGACGATTAAACGTTGTACTCAATGAACTGATAATAGAGCATAGCGTTCCCTCGAAGTATTTTAAGCAGAAATTATATACTCTTTCAAATAAAATGTATGGCGCTGTCCTTATATGCCATCTGTATATAGGGACCCCCCAAAAAAACATCATGTGTGAAAAAACTTGAGAAAAGTACATTTACGTTAGTGAAACCAATAGTTTAGATGCTAATATGAACGTTCTATGATGATGGACCAGTGCGATGCTTCGCAAACTCGTCGAGCAATGTGAATTCTCTTCTTTCATTATGAACATTTTCAAATTTTTTACCATTTTTTTTTCGAATTTGTAGTTTACATTTTTTTAAATTTCAACTGCAAGGTTTTCTTGTCCATTCCTGAATTGTTTTTCCTTCGACTGTAAGCTTATTGGTACCGAATAAAAATAATGTAACAATATATATATCATTGATGAACACCATGTACTTGACATGCTGCAGATATTTTTAGTTTATTTATTTGACGACTATCTGTTCCTATACATAGTTTATACCTCAATTTTTAAAGACACAGTTTTTGGGGGAAGTATTGGGTTCCACTAACGTAAATGTCCTTGTCTCAAGTTTTTTCACACATTGTGTTTTTTTGGGGGGTCTGATTACTTTTTGCAAAGTTTTTGGATAGATTTAAAAAATTGAATCCATTGTGAGAATATTTTATAAACTAAACCCTTCTCCTTTCTCATTCGGACTTGGGGCAATGGCAGAGTTTCTGTTACAATTTAATTTTACCAAGCAAAACATATTTTCGGTGAAATCTACGAAGACGTCGACCTGGACAACGAATACTACGGAGACATCGACTGGACAACGAATACTATGGAGACATCGAACTGGACACCGAAAGCTATAGAGAGGTCGACCTGGACATCTGAAATCGTAAAGAGATCGACCTGGATACCGAAAACTATGGAGACGTCGACCTGGACATCGGAAAACATGAAGAGATCGACCTAGACATCGAAAACTATGGAGAAATCGACCTAGATATCGAAAACTATGGAGGAATCGACCTGGACGCTGAAAACTATGGAAAGGTGGACCTGGACACTTGAAACTATGGAGAGGTCGACTTGGACAACAAAAACTATGGAGAAAGCGACCTGGACACCGAAAACTCCGAAGCGGTCGAATATTTCAGAACTATTTCGAGATTAAAATTACGATATCAGTCCACTGGGGAAAGCTGCGGAGGTCGTTTTGGTGTCAAACGAAATGTTTTTGCATGTAGTATTTCATCAAACCTGGAAAAATATTGAAAACGCTACCATTTCGTTGATATAACATATTAACCTGGAAAAAAAGTGGCTAAAATTAGTTGCTCGGAGTAAGAGATACTGCAGCAGCGTCTTGTCGGTCGGTAAAGAAAATGTCGGTCGTAAGAAAAAAGAGGTAAATGTACTTGTCCCGATTGTTGTAAAGTGTATCACTATAGATGTTAATGATTACAATCCAGATTATAATCTTCAGTATTCATAAATGCTACATGTCGTATACAAAGGAATTACTACGAAGATTGTGTCGTTTAATATACACGGATTGCAATGTATAGTATATGGTTGGTAATACCTACTAATAAGATATTAAAAATGTTGTGCAATCTGTTTCTATTATTCGCCGCTCTCTCGAATTTCAATCGTTACTATCTAGATAATAAGGGTTAGTATCTCATTCTTATAATCTCTAAAATATATCAGGTACAATGTCGAATTGTAAATATTGAATTATGGCTGCTACGTGCTACTGTCCGGATATGAATGGGTAGTATCAAAATATTTAGCATATTAGATTGCTAAAATCTTAATATCTATTTCTTTCGGTATTCGAGCCAAATTTAATATCAAATAATATCAACTACACATGCTTGTATGAAGAACTATTGAGCGTGATAGACAGATAAAGCTATAAAACTTGTTAGAAATACAGTTTCCAGCTTGGAACTTCTTTTTATTTATTATGTCATCGCTGGACTCTGTCTTAGAAGTGGTAATCTGACGAAACTTTTCTTTTCCGTGACCGCCAAAGTTTTTCCGGCTACTTTTATTATTATGGAAAAACCCACTTCCGTCCCATTTTGTACTATGATATACATCTTACTTTACCGCGCCCTGATATCATTTATGGTCGAGGACAAACTGCTCCCGCCGGCCGTCCTCACAATAGCAAACCTTGAGCGGAGTGGTTCCGGTAAAGAAAACGGCGGTGTATTACGGAGGTTTCAGAGGTCATAGGACCAGCAGTCACGTAAATACGGACGCAAACATTCTGAGGGTTGGTAAAACGTTTGTTCTAACGCACTATCTTATTCCTGTTGGGGTCGACAGTGTGACCCAGCTCGGCTGTAAAATCCTCAATAACGATGAACGTGCTCTGAAGCACGTTTTAGCGTGGAATGGAGATGGTCGATGCTAAGAAAGAAAATCGATGTCAAAATAACCGATTAAAAAAAAATGGATAATTAAGGATCGATGCGTTTTAAAAAAAACATCGGTACATCGATTATTTTACATCGATGAAGTGGAAAATGGTGGAACGCAAAACAAAATCAGAAAAATTATTTTATTTGAATTATCCGACACTGGTAGTTGTACGGTTGGTGTACAGCTCTCGCGATCCCCCGATTTAAGCAGAATTGTTTACGGGGCCATAACTTGGATAGGTGATCGCTTAGCCGTGCACTGGCTGGCTCATTAACCAGTAAACGGGAGGTCAGTTTTTTTGCGGTTTCAGTGTATATACTTAAGTAAGTTACTTTTGTGCTAAGTCGGCTGCGGACGCATTGGAAGTTAGGTTAGCTTAGCGAAGTGCGGGTAGGGAGTGATAGGGAGGGAAGTTAGGAGGAGCTAGGTAACGACCTTCACGTGTGTACCTCGAAACTGGAACTGAACAAATCTACTTCAAATCTATTTTTTTTTAATTGACAAAGTCGATGATTGATATCGAGGCTTGAATGATCATGATTCATTAAATCATGAGTACTCGTTGATGGTGAGAATTTCTCGTAAACCTGAAAAATTAATGTACGAAAATATAGGTCGGATAAACCTTCTTCTATTATAGCACTTGATTCCGAAAACAGTCGTTTCGAGAGCACGGTCGTTCCAATGACACTTAAATATTGCATCGCAATCTTCTTTAGATACGGAAAAGCTAGCTTCATCTTTTGCCAGTGCTTCAATGGATCTTCGGTTCGTGGAATCACAGGTTGATTCAGGTATTGCCAAATTTCGAAGGAGTGATGTGACAAGAGACGAGAATTCTGTCAATCTCGCTCGTTTCCGATTGCGCTCGTCATTTGTTCGCGTATCTCGTATCGATCGTTCAATGTGAACATCTTGTCTCGAATTGTCTTGAATTGAGCGAGACCGAGCGAGAATTTTGAAAGTGCAAAAAATCCGTGATCAACGGAAATGCTTTTTTACAGCGGGGAACCCACTTTAGGAGCTTTCCAACGGCTGCCATATTCTTAATTTTTTTATTTCTACCTGCTGAGGTAGAACTGAGGTTCATATTCTTGGGAAATTAGATATTAATGTAGAAACAAACCCCCTAATGATGCTTTCTCTAGGTGTCTTTTAACGCCAGTCGTATTACTGTTAGTTGTTTTGATAATTTTTGAGCGAGTATTGCAGCTGGCCGTTTTCCATTCTCGTCCACCGTTATCGTAAAGACTTCGCTGCCAAGGTTTTTTGCTGTCTCTAAAAAGTCGCGGTTGCTTATTGGACTATCCCTTAATTATATATAAGGGGGATTCCACTGTACGGCCAAATATATATTTTTCTTATTTGGTCAATCTATAGACACAACTCAAGCCGATTTTTCGGTTTTTAGAAAAAAATGGAGATTTTCTTTGGGGGGGGGGGGGGGGGGGGGGGAAGTACCGTGGAATCCCCCATAAATAGTATTTGCGGATATTTTTAAGTCGAGAGCGGGTTGGACCTCATGTAATGTTCGTTTCATGGTCGCAGTTGAAAAATCAATCGGAATTGATAGCTAATGCGAGGCGAGATGGAGACAAGACGAGATCTCGGCTGTCAAATTCGAGAACGAGATGAAATCTTGTCTATGTTCATAATCTTGAACTCGAATGCCAGCTCGAAAAACAAGTTCAAGAAGCAAGTCTTGTTTTTTACATTTCCTCGTCTCGTCTCGCTTGTCGCATCACTACCAGCGCCTAGCCGCTTACTTTCTGCTCTTCTTCCCATTTTTTTCCTATGTTTTCCTTCCGCCTCCTCCCTTCTTTCTGACCATTCTCGCATATATTCGTACCCCCCTCTATTCTCTCGCGCTTTTTCCAAAATCTTTTCCCCCAACTCCACATCCCCTCGCAATCTCTCGTCGCATGCTCTAGCGTGTCTATCCTGTTTTCACTCAGCCTACATCTTATTTCCGTCTTTTCTACCATATACCTACCCGCCCTCTTTTCACATCGACATCTGACCCTTACGGTCGCTTTTATCCATCCCTTCCCTTTCCTCTTCCCTTTTCTTACGTATACTGGCACTTTCTTCATTGTACTTAACTTTCATTTTAATTAGTAAATTCGAATTTGTTTGGTCTAAGAAGATGTTGTTATATAAAAAATTTAATTTTCATAATGCAAATTTTTTTCCAGTGTAAATTTTCAAATTTCATATCACAAGTTGCATTAAGAGACACCGATAGATTCATTAAATAATAAATTGAATCTAGAAAAACAATACAATTATGACAGGTGAGTTTATATATATATATATATATATAAACTCACTCATATATATATATATATATATATATATATATATATATATATATATATATATATATATATATATATATAATGAATCTATCGGTGTCTCTTAATGCAACTTGTGATTTGAAATTTGAAAACGGTACAACTGTAAATTTTTACTGTCTTTTGTTTTAAATGAAATGCCCTTAAATGTATATATATATATATATACATTTAAGGGCATTTCATTTAAAACAAAAGACAGTAAAAATTTACAGTTGTACCGTCAATTCATGTATTTAGAAATTAAACTTGGTGGTTGCGCGGTCGGTGTCTGGGCTCTGGCGATCCCCCGAGTTTGCGGTCACAACTTGAATGAGTGAGCGCTTAGCCGTGTACCGGGTACCCTATCAACTAGTGAGCGGAAGGTCATTTTTTCTGAGGCCTCGGTGTATATACTTAAGTTAAGTTACTTTCGTGTATACACCGAAAAGTAAGAAGAATATACGACCGTCTGTACCGGTATGGGTTTTCCGCAGTTTCCCCGTGCCCATGGTGCGGGTAGGGAGTGATAGGAGTAAGGGTAGGAAGGGCGGTAGAAGCCGATTGGAGCCGTACCATGAAAAGAATGAAAAATCTAAACAAAATATTTACAATATTTCAATCAGATATACAAGGTCGTGAATCCGGAAATTGATAATTAATTTATATAACGAGGAAATATTTCACATTCGTACACACACAAATAACTCGCTGATTAATAAATATTAATAAATATTTTAGATTACTATTTGAACAAGATAGTTTTTGGGAATACGTTGTATAAGATTACTCAAATATTTTCTATAAGTTACTTTCCTTTTTGTCAATGAAGGTGAAAATCCACGGACATGTAACAAGTTGTCAATACCCGGCCAGATCAATACAAGCCGTAGATTTTCATGGATATAAAAAAAGATAAGCATAAATAACCCGCACGATACAAATTGAAATTGAGGCAACCACATGTACTGCTCGGCGATCGCCGGATCACTATTGATCTCGATTTTGGTTATTGATAAGTGTGAAGCCAAGCGTAGCTTCCCCACAATCACTAAGATTAATTCTTATTAGTACAGCATCAGTCACAATCTTCAAGCTCTCACACCGCACAAGCTTGAAAATCTATACACCGTCTGTATTTTGTCATACTTTCTGCTAAGCCTCAATTTCCTTATTTTTTCCTCCGTTCTTGTTTTCTACGACTCTTTCGACTTCACCCCCCCCCCCCCCCCTAACTTTTCCATCCTTCGATCCAGCTTTCCACTTCTTGTTCAGTTGCTCCGACACTTTCCAGAAATTTTCTCTTTGCTGGTTCTTCTCTGTTGTAAGGTCCTCTCCTCATAATAGAGACTTATAGGATTAATAACTACAAAGTTACAACTATTTATTTGTAATTCGTACAATTGAATTTCGTTACAGTTGCCACAACTATTAAATCGTAGTATGATATATTTCCATGGACTAAAAATTGATAGTTGTCACCTTATATATATATACTGTACTACGACAATTTTCTAAGTGGCTATTGCTGTTTGCTTCTTTCAGTCCTCCCCTACCCTCTTCCATCCCTGTTCCCTCGCACGAATGTCTTGTCCACCTCTCAATAGCCAACGCTCCGCTCTACTCCTTACTCCTTCTCTAAGCTTTATCTTTACTTCATTGATCCACTTCTCGACTTCTCAACTTCTCAACATCTAATCAACTATTTGCTTCCCTATGCTACCATATTTCCTTTTGTTGCTATCTCATGATACTCCTCGCATTACAAACCTCATTCTTACTATCCTGAATTTGCTCCCAGCCTCTCACACGATTCGGGATCACTCGCAACCCACATCACCGCCCGCATCACGCGCTTGCTCGCCTCTCGCGCCGTTTATTCGCCTGACCAACTCCCGTTCCTATTTTTTTCTCACTCCGTCCGTTTTTAGCCTCTCTCTAACATAAATTTTTGGATCACTTCTTACTTTCCTCTTGCAATCTGCTATCGATTGTCTGCCGTTCGACAGATTTGGAGATGGTAAACTTTCTTCTGTTACCATCTCTAAAACGCCAGCGCTATGCTCAACCTTCAGTGTTCCGATTTGCCTTACGTTCTCTGTATACCATGCCCTACTCCACTCTTGGTATACTCTTTCTACCCGCCCTTCCTTTGCTCCACACATTGCTCTTGTCTTTTTCTATTCCGAATGTTTACGGCTTTTAACTAGCTTCACTACAAGTGTATACAATTGTCCCCTTGTATGAGAGTGTACCACCTTCTTTCTGTGACCTTACACTTTTTTACGGAAAAAACGACTTGGTTGCCGTAACGAAAATCATAGTTTGACATAACGAAGTGTCTTAGTGCTTTCAGAGACTGACGATTATTTGGTTGAATCAACTATTTTCAGATGGTTGGCTCCGTGTCGTTGCTCGAACTAAGTAGTTAGTTAAGCCAACAAGTAGTGGAAGCCCTAACTATCTTAACTTAGTTAGAATGAGAATGAAATTCGTTGTATGACCTATTCGAGTTAACATTCGTTAGATCGACAAATCTGATGGTTGTGGCACTAAATTTTCACCTAACTAATAAAGAGTTAGTTGGCCCAATGAAGCGGTTTTTTTCCGTGCTGTTCCCTCGAAACCTTTCTTCCCCTATTCACTTAGAATTCATTGTCCTTTGAGACTTGTACTCTCTACTCTTTCTCCACCTCATGATTCCAATTCGCTATTTGTCTAGCAATCATCATCGGCTTACCGTAGCACTTCTTTATTATCTCCGCTAGGATACTTTCTCGTCAACCTGCTTCTTACTTTCGCCATTACTGTTACCAGCGCTAATCTTCCTCAGCACATTTCCGCCTGCGAAGTGTAACCAAAACTACTACCCGTCCTTCTTTTCTGAGCCCTCACTCCCAATCCCTCTCACGTCAAAAATGCCATCCTCCCCCCTCTGTATAAAGACTCTCATCACCCACCACACCATCTCAAGCTCCTCATTCGCTCAACCTTGACATTTAATCTGATGCTTCACCTACTGACTCACATACATCCACCTCATTCACAGAAGTCCAACATCAGTTGATTAATATAATCGGTATAATATAACAGTGATGAATAATATAATGGTTGAGTGAATATATGGATCATAGCTTTTAATGTAAGTCAGTCAAATGTTTTATCATTGCAGTTTTGAAGCAAGAGATATTTTTCCATAAGTGTCTCATGTACACACGTATGATATTTCTTAATTTAAATATTACTATACAAAACTATGTGTTACTTAAGAAAAATAGATCCATTGTTTAAATATACATAATCTTTCGCCACTTGAAGTAAAATCATTTTTCACCATCATGAATTACAAACTCACGTATCTATTGGGTGCGTCGTGTTATGCTAAACATTGACAGATTTAGAGATGAACGGATACGTATGTACTGTTACGTCTATTTTAATCATAAAAACAGAAGAACTATTTCATTTGACAAGCATGGAATCAACATTGCTTGACCGGATCATACTTATCAATACACACATGTACTTCCCCTTTCATTAGCGAACTTAAAGTATCCTTGAATTCTACTAAATTCTCTTGGAACTTACGTTATTTGCGCATTTACAGGAATGGATTCTTTTTTAATTAGTTTGATATTTGAATGCTGTTTATATCTACAGACACTGTTAAATATATTAATTATGCTATGTACGCACAAAGTTAGTATGTACACATCGTTAGACCTTGCAAACGTAATTCGTTTGTTTTCATTATTCATTCCACTTGAGAAACCCTTTAATAGGAGAACGCATTATGCGGGAGCATTCATTGTATAAGCTTATTACATTATTTACGCTCCGATGAAATATTCTTATATATCAGTGATTTCCCCACAACTTGGGTTTATTTGTTCTAAATTCAGAATCTAGCCCTATTTGAATCATTATGCAATAGGGATATATTATTTTGCTATTTGGAAGATGTGGAAATTGGATCTTTTCATCTTTCATCATATCAGCCATTTTGCAATTCCCCCCCTTTATTTATTATACAGGGAGGACGAGGTGAAACTAGACAGTGCAAGTGCGCTTGCGCTTCAAGCCGACGGTTCTCACTTGATGCGTGCAGACCGAGTAGTCCGGCCAGCCAGAGAACGGAGAGGGGGAATGTATGAACGTAGCGTATGCCCGTACCAAACGGCTACGAACTAGCGCGCCGAGCATAGCTGACCCAATGCCTTATGATTTGTACGACGCATTTCGTATACGTCATACGATAAATTGAAAATTCCACCAGAGAAAAAAAATTTATTTTATTTTATTTCTTAAAAATATCGTTAGCTTTTTGAATAACTCACACGCTTTTGTAGACCGCCGTAAACTCTGCATATCAAATACGAATTGCAGATAGTTGATTGGCATACAAAAAGATAGTTCGATATGACCTTCTATACATTAATCTTTTTCTTTATAATAGCTAACTCGCTTTTGCGAATTGTTGTACACTGTCTGTACTAGTTTACAACTGTCTTGTAAATCTTTATTTCAGTAAACATGCATAGTATTCCCCTAGAAGATATTATTTTGCAACAATAAATTGCAGTTGCTATAAACTTATTTTGAATCGTTTTAACAAGCACGAACAGAAAGGACTTTTAAAATGAAACATCGAAATTTTTATGAAGAAATGAAATCGGACACTTCAATTATCTAAGAAACAATTGAGAATTGTTGTCCGTTTCAGCAAAAACCTGACAGACAGAAATAAATCTTCTACCAGCTGCCTTAATTTGTAGCAAAATTTAGACTTCCTTCTACCAGCTGCCTTAATTTTCAGCAAAATTTAGACTTTCTTCTAACATTCAAAATTTTTACCAAATATTACAAATTATCTAGAGCGTACGATTTTCAAAAACTGAAATTCAGATCTTTGAACCAAATTTACTTTTTTCTAAACTTTATTATTTTTCCTGAAGTTCTCTATTCTAATAAAAAAATATTTTCAAACAGTGTATTGATTTTCGTCCGCATTATCTTACGAAAGAACATTTCGTTAGGACCTGCAGAAAATCTATCTTTTTGTTTGTAACATCTTACTCTCTTTTACAAAATCGTCGTGCACTGTGAGTATCATTTAAGAACTAGGTTGTAAATATCCATTATTTCCTTCGATAAATATGCATCGTAAAATTTGATAAAAAGGTATTATTCAACAACAATAATTCACATTTTCTTGAAAATTATGATCAAACGTTTGAACAATCGCAAAAATAAATTTTTCGCATTGAAACATCGAATTAAAAAAAATGAGACCATACATTCAACCCTTTGAGCTTTAGTGACCTGTAGGTGGGCTGCGACACAAAGGGTTGAAGAATTCAAGAATGAATGGATGAAAAACCAGTCTACCAGTTTGTCCCACAATTATTCGTGGCATTTCATACATATTTATTTTTTAGGTGTTACTCATACCCCCCAAAAAAACACCATGTGTGAAAAAACTTGAGATTAGTACATTTACGTTAGTGGAACCCAATATTTCCCCCAAAAACTGTGTCTCAAAAAATTGAGCTATAAACTATGTATAGGAACAAAAAGTCGTCAAATAAATAAAATAAAAATATCTGCAGCATGTCAAGGACATGTTGTTCATCATTCATATATATATTGTCACAGTATTTTTATTCGGTACTAATGAGCTTATAGTCGAAGGGAAAAAAATTCAGGAATGGACAAGTAAATCTTGAAGTTGAAATAAAAAAAAATGTAAACTACAAAATTCGAAGAAAAATTGGAAAATGTTCATAATGAAAAAAAGAGAATTCAAAGTACTTGACGAGTTGAGATGCTAATATGAACGTTTTGTGATGATGGTTCATGTGCGATACTTCGCAAACTCGTCAAGTACTGTGAATTCTCTTTTTTTCATTATGAAAATTCACAAAATTTTTTCGAATTTTGTAGTTTATTATAACTATAGTCCAACTCTTATTGGCATATAAATAATATTATAATATTATAATAATTCAATTGAATGAATACTGAAAATTACATTTTATTATTTCAAACGATCAGCGAATAAATATATCCATATATATATACATATATATACTCTGGTGCGGATACCAGTCGGTTGAGATCACGGCTCTGCAAAAAATTAGGCTCACGGCCCTGCGAAAGATATTAGAATCACGGGAGTGCGAAAAAGGTCTTAATTTTTTGGAATATTTCAGAACTATTTCGAGATTAAAATTACGATATCAGTCCACTGGGGGAAGCTGCGGAGGTCGTTTTGGTATCAAACGAAATGGTTTTCCATGTAGTATTTTATTAAACCTGAAAAAACTTGAAAACGCTACCATTTCGTTGATTTAACATATGAACCTGGAAAAAAGTGGCTAAAATGAGTTGCTCGGAGTAAGAGATAATGCGGCAGCGTCTTGTCGGTCGGTAAAGAAAATGTCGGTCGTAAGAAAAGAGAGGTAAATGTACTTGTCTCAAGACGCTGCGGCGTCTCTTGATTTTACATACTTTTTTATGAGCATTGCAAGTTATTATTATGCATGTTGCGTCGCACGCAACGCGATCGTACTATCCATAAAAAATTGAAGTCACATTTATTTTACGACTATAACCATTGACTGTAGCATAATGTAATTTAGGTATTTTTTGTTAGCGCTTGTGCGTACGTGACCATCGTGAGGAATGGCAGGGAGCGGAAAAACCAAATAAAACATGCCGCGACCAAATGTTACTCGCCCAAAACACTTAAATAATAAAAAAAATAAAAAATTCCCAATCCCTACAATCAGCTCTTCAGCACGGCTGACCCCGGCAATACGGCCCATGGGTCAGTCTCAGAAGGTCCAACGTGCAATAAAACATCGGCAGGCCCGGCAGCCTGCAGATGTGTCGAAAGTTGGTAAATTGCGATCCTGTAGCCCACCCACCGTTCCTCCCATATTCATTTTTTGATCCAATCAAATCTTTGAGATTTTCCGTACCCACCCTTTCTCGATCTACAAGTCTCTGGCAAGATACTTGGAGGTGCTTCCTCAAACTCAGTCAAGGCAGTCAACGTCTACGTGTCGAACAGTCAAGTCGCAGTCAACTGCTGTTCGCACTTATTCATTTTTCTTAAACAGTCAGAGCATTAGCCGCTGTTCACATATTTATTTTAATAACTTATCATAGTGTAAATAAAAAGTATAAAAATTGGTAAAGTGAAATAAACAGTTTTAACCAGTTTTTGAATCCGAAGTCACATCATTAATTCAAAAATTACACCGAGTGAAAATACGGTAGCTCGGTAGTCGCCAACGTTTTGTCAACAGTACATTGTTGAGGCTAAGACTTACAACCTTGGCCAGTTTACGGAAACTGCAAAACGCGAAGCGATATTGCAACATACCCCGCTGATAATGAAAATGGTTCTAAAGAATTCGTCCATTATGGCTGGTTCATACATTTTTTTCAAATTACCAGTCACAGTAGATGTTTCTAAAGATTTGCATTAGTGACATTTGGGTTGGGTTTCGGGCTTGGGAACCTTAGATCTAGTGATCAGTGTCTTAGGCTCCGCTGACTTAGATATGCTTTGCAGCATTTTGTCATTACAAAATTTCTCTACATGGTCGCTTACGACAAAAAAAAAGAAATTTTCTTAGTGTCGAAATTTTTATTTTTGCACTATTTTTTAGGGAATCTATGAAGCTCACTAATCTATCCGGAATGTTGAAGACTGCGTTATCGATCAAAAGTAACAGTCAGGTAGCTGTTTTCGTAAAGCGCCGTATGCTACGATTTCTTCATAAAAAAGCTTATGTATTTGTATTTGAATCTTTTTTCATTCATAAATAACAGAAATAATTTTATTTATTTTTCATTGAAAAGTTAATTCTGAACCAAATTGGATTTATTATTCATTTCTTAAGTGAATAATGTAACGAGAAGGGTTTTTATTCATTTTTGCAATCGACACAGAATCTAATGGGTTCAGTATTCATACCAAAAATAAAAAAATACATCTCAGTTGATTCCGTATCCGTTTTAGAAGCAAATAAATTGATTCAATTAAATATTCATTACAAAATGTGTAATGGCTTCGATTCAGTATTTATTCAGTAATTGGATACCATTAAATTGAATATTTAGCTAAACCGGACGGAAAAAATATCTGTGTCTAACTTAAATACTTATTCTTTATTCGTCAATATTATGTTTATTAGCCGTAATTCAGGATATGATGAATTGTGCTCTTAAAATATAAATCGTAATTTGTAGCGATAATTGAAGCCATAGTTGTTGTTCACCGTTTATCCTGAGAAAGCAGTGGTTATGCTTCAAACCATATTTTCTACTAATGGAACTTCTGGTAATAAAAAATATGGTCACAATATCTCTAATCGGTTGATATGTCATATTACAACCTTCAACTACCACAAATATTAAGAGCAGAGATGGCATTCATTAAATAAAAATGTATTTAAAATACTTTCATAAGTAAATGACTACGGTTTATTGAACCTAATAAATACTACCATTAATTGAAAAAAAAAAAAAAAAAGATAACTTATCCCAATAATTCATAATCATTACAGAACTGGGAAAGTATCTGTTTTCGCGGTATGATTAACCATATTTATCTTGGATAAAAAGTATTTTTAATAGACTTCTATCAAATAAATGTCTTGACTAACGCTTCTCTAATTAAGAGTCAATCAAATTATTTTAATCGAATCAAATTAATAAAATGAGCAAGTTGGCGTCTAAAAATACAAAAACTTCTCATTTCAAAGGTTTAATTTCAAAGATTAAAAAATAAACGAAATGAATGCAATCGAAAGGATCTAAACGACGTTCAGCGACGGAACCTGACCAATTGAACGAACGTAAGGTATCGAGCGATTTTATTTGTTTTGACAAGACTTCGGAAATTCGTCAAATCTGATGCTTAACATTTTTTCTAATGACATTTAGCTAGCGAGCTACACTACTCATGATTATTATAAAATGTATTGAACTTAACATGATATGAATGTAACGAAAGATATGAACGTAAAAAACTTTATAAATAGAGTAAATTTTATAATTCCGTCGTCGGAATCGTAAATAGCGACCAAAAAAAAACTCTCTAATACTAACTTTTTGATTGATTAATTTTAAAAACGCAAGGTTAACCCAAAATAACCACCATATTATATCCGCCATTTTCAATTTTATAACTTTAATATCAGAATCGTAATCAGAGACCCAAAAACCCCTTATATACTTATTTTTAGCTTGATTGCTTAAAAAAACGCAAGGTTAACCCAAGATAACCACCATATTTTATCCGCCATCTTCAATTTTGTAACTTTGATATCAGAATCATAATCAGCAACCCAAAAAAAACCCTCTTATACCTATTTTTACGTGGATTGATTAAGAAAACGCAAAGTTAACTGTCACATTAACTTATCGTACTTAACAAACTTAAGTTCATGCGTCCCAGAATCAGTTAGCTGTTTGTTGTTAAAAAAGATACACGTATTGAATCGCGCTGAGATTAACAAAAAGGTTGCTTGCATTTACTAAAAGTTTTGTAAAGCGTCAATAAGTCCACCAGGAATTCGCATTTTCTGATGCAAAAACAATACTAATTACAAGCTAGATCGGTTTTTTTAAATTTCCGATTATAAATACAATTCGTTCTAGCATCTACTCAAAAGATGAGTAATAAATCAATTCCAAAAATAAATAATGACTATTGGATTCGGTATTTATTAA
Source organism: Tromatobia lineatoria (assembly GCA_949699805.1). Taxonomy (NCBI): domain Eukaryota; kingdom Metazoa; phylum Arthropoda; class Insecta; order Hymenoptera; family Ichneumonidae; genus Tromatobia; species Tromatobia lineatoria. The sequence continues at coordinate 9,656,237 of OX453034.1, forward strand.
ATAATCGAATAATGAATCCATTCGCTTCAGTATTTATTCTAAATAAATAATGAATGCATACAGTATCTATTGTAAAATAAAAAATACCCATTAAGACAAACGTGCAGTTCGGGGTGCACGTCGTGCTGTTAGAACGCTGCTTAATGCGGTCGCAGATAACAGCTTTCTGACGGCACGCTGTGCAGCTAGTTCCGCCACTATGCCGTCACTGTGGTGCCAAATGTCTACCTGGGTATGTTCGTTTGATTCACGATTAATTAAAAAAATAAATACTGAATCTAACTCATTGCAGTTATACTTTTAAAACAATGAATCTATCTCAATTTAATACTAATTCTGAAATTACTAACGAATGAAATATTTTTATCATTTATGAATCAGCATATTCGAAGACGTCCAACTCTGGTTATTGCACCTTACAATCGATTGAATAATAACAACTGTGATTATCGAAAAAAATAATAATGTTTACGATTCACATCAAGTTTATTACGCTTTTTCCAGCTTACTCGAACTAACTTGCTCCACATAGCCCTCATGGCTTCTGGCATCTGCCCTACCAGCTCGGGTAGCGTCGCTTGTCCCTACTACCCTTACTGGCCCATTCTGATGCCGCGCGATGGGGAAACAGTCGCCGTTCGGATGAGATGCACTCTCGGCCGTAGGCAGAAGCCAATCAGGCTTCCTAAATTCTCGCGCAACCGCATTGGAGTGTCTAGTTTCACCGCGTCCTCTCTGTATATGAATTGATCTAAATTATTTTACATATCTGTGGAAAAAAAATCTGCGAACGTTTTTCGCAAAATAAAAAATGACATTTTTCACATATTTTTAGGTACAAATGCGCATCGACACAAAAAATAAGGGATAATGGAAAAAAAATTATGACAAATCATTATTTCATTACTTTGATTTCCATGCAATTCTTCAGTTGGAGTTTTCCTTGAAATTTGTAATTAAATTAATTTAAATTAAATTAATTTTCTTAGGCCAGCAATTAGATAACTCAATCTCTTAAAATGCAGTTCTAAATCAATTTTTTTATCACAAAGAACTTGCATAATCCAAGCAAATCTGATTTGAGTGGAATACAATTTTACACGTCTCGATCAGGTTCGGCATTAAGTTTTGTCCAGTTCATCAAATACCTTGCAAAATCATCGAAATGCCTCGTAAGAATTTTCAGAAAACTAGGACTTCCATTTCTTGGTGGTCCCGCTATCATGTAATAAATTCCGTAAGTACTGGTACATACTCTGGCGAGTCGATTACGATAGTACAAATGGTGTAGACACTGAGTAGATAATTTCAACGACGTACGACTCGTTTTATCTTTTTATGAAAAACATTATAAGAATTCTACTTGCAAAATCCAACATTTTAAGCCTAGAAGACTGCTCGGCTCATACAAAGGCGGTTAAAATCCGTTTAATCCGCCGCCACTAATGGAATGTATCTATGGTTTTTTTTTTCTGCGCCCTCAGTGATGGTTCGGGATTCATCGTGAGAAACAGAGAGTTTGCAAATTGACATGGATCCATCACGATTAAGGCTAATGAAGATTTTCGGATGGGAATAAATCAACAGTACATGAAGAGTTAAGGACGATTTGCTTGTTTGTTTTTCATGGCCTTCTATAAAATGTAATATTTCCAGACTGGCGTTGGAAATTTTACCAGATGACCAGAATGTTGAATTATTTGATAGAATCCAAAAAATATCGTTTTTTAATTGCTAAATTTAAGTATATACAAATGAATACCACATACTAAATATCCAAAAACACTAGTAAGGGAACAGACCAACCTAACCTTAGCTTTTAGTCGGAAATCGACTTATACGATAAAATAATTGCAGTAAATAGTATAAAAATAGTCAAATTAAAAATCGAATGTTCAGTCAAGTCATCAAAATTTCTGAAGATGCCGTAAAAAGCTGTTGTTTACTTACTGGTGACGGTTTCATTACTGGTGCATCGATACTTTATCGCGAAAAATCCGAAAAAATTACAGGCAACGTCAATGCTCCGCCTACAGACCTTTATTCTCGACGCGGCTATTACGAAATTAAAGTATTTTGAATGGATTCGGAATAAGCTAACAGTTCAAAAAGAGAATTGATTTACGTGAAATAAAATTGTGTTTGGCTTACTACGTTTTTTTTTTCAGGATATACGCATGGGGTAATACGCTATATATTTTTTATGTATATCCTCAGGCGCTGCCCGAGATAAAATTCACACTCTCCAACAGCTTTTGTTGAATCAGTAAGCCCAAAGTATGCTACTTTTGGAGGTTTATTAGAAGGACCTAAGAACGTAGTCTTAACCTGTACAAACTAACTTAAGGTTCAAACATAAAAACGTTAGTCTACAGTAGTCGCCGTTCGCTCCAAATGGGCAATATGTGCCACTTCTTGAATGTCTTAAGGATTATCAAAGAAACGAAGGAAGGCAGCTTACCCTGCGAGACTACCATATTTAGGTTTTTAAGAGGGTTTAAATTTCATTTCGGGTGAAATCTCGACATTTATTATTTTTATAGCAGTAATAGTTTATTTAAATGAGTGTTTGCGTTTTTGTAAGGTATATATATATGTGTAAGGCTTTGCCGATTCGCAACGGTGACTTCCTGCTCCCCCCTCCTTTTCTAGCTCTCACAAGTTAGTGGTGTGCGCTTCCCTTTAGACTTCCGTAGCTCGGACTAGACGGTCGGTCTATCAATTGTAATGTGTATGTATTTAATGAAGAATTGCCAGGGGACCGACTATACACCTCCCAAGTCGACACGAAGACATTTATTCGTTCTTGCGTAAAGCCGACGGTGCTTAGTGCTAGGTTTCGAGTTATTTCGCGTTAAGTTGCACGCGTGTAATGTGATTCTGTGTCCACTATTTGTGTAGTGCTTGTTGTTATTGAGAACCCTGATTGCCCTCGTTCTAATATTTTAAGTCCTATAGTTTTGCAGGCGGTTGTTATTTTCAAAATTACGTGAGTGTGTGGACTGACCAAATCACCAGAGATAACAGTTTTTAATGCTCATTAAATGTACTACCCTAGGATATCTTCTAGCTGAGTGAATAAGAACAGATGCGTCACGCGCTGGCACGCAACTTCGTTAACTGTATATAACTATACCCCGGGTGATATATTAGCTTAGGTTTCAGAGATAAATCGATTATTCATTAGGTTTTGCGGATAACCCGGCTGCTGCAAGCGTTCGTGCCGTAAAAATTTCGCACACGCAACATCTGACTAACTCGAAAGTAACTTCATTTATCTTTTTTCGCTTCCGTCTTATTCAGGATCGGACGTGAGGCGCATCACATATGTAGCAACGTATCTACACATCTATATCGGATGTTCCTGCAATATTTTATTTCAGCTTTCACGTATTCATTTATTTAGGCTGCCTTTTACGGTATAACTTATGGTGGTTTCACGAATGTTTACGGTTATTGAAATTTTGTTAGTATAAAAAAATCGTGGAAAGGCAATAGACGTTATATTTTGCAGCCTTGTTTTTACTGATACTTAAAAAAAATTGAATTTTTCACGTATTGACCGATTCGCGTGAAATTTCCGCCCGAAAGTCCAGAAATAGATTTCTGCTAAGTATTTGAAAAATGCACCCAAACTTTCTTTAATGACGCCATTTTTTTCTTTAAGCAAAATACAAATTGAGCACAATAGCCATTCCTTGAACCAAATATGTCTTCGTAAATTATTAGGAGCTTATGTAGTTTTGTAGTGATTTTTTTTTCAAAGTTAGAATTATAATTTCATTCGGAATCTAATTTTAATATAATGACTGCTTCTAAAGTCCGGAATTGGCGATTATAAACAAAATTATAAACATCAGACCCGAAGACAATTTTATGATAATCATTATCACGATTATGTGTCAAAATCGAAATAAATGAGCATTCAAACGCTTTGAACGTTTTCAATATAATAGATAATATTATCCACATCAGCGATCATTTATCTAGTTTTCTGATTTAGGAAAATATATTTATCCTATCATTACCACATATCTCAATTCATATTACATTTATTTACATCTCCATTTAATATCATTTTCTCTGAGGATTTTTATATTATCATGTATAATTAATGATTAAATGAACTTACCTTAAGTGAAGTTCTATCATGATTGTATAAGCGCCTCTTCTGAAGAGATCATTTCGTAGTACTACCATTTTACATCAGTGTCGCCACAAACTTTAAAGTTATAAAACAAACAAATTGTGCTGATCCCTCTAGCAACGCCTCGTCTCGCGAGCGTCCCTAAAAACTTCATTCCTTTAAAGTACTGCCGTATGCATTGCTTAGGTATCTCCGGCGAGATACGGGTGGGTATCTCCAGGGGTTCCAGTTTATCGTAAAAGCGTCGACTGCAAACAAGTCTGGGTCCCTAAGCCATGACACGTATTTATCGCATTTCGCGTTCCCTCTTAAGACGAACATATCGACTTCGGGTCAGCCGAAAACCTCGACTATTTTGTTAAAAGCAGAACTTGAGAGTTCGCATTCCGTTTCAGGTTCCAATTTTCGAGATTCTTCGTGAGCCTCCGTATTCTCGCTGGAGCGAATATACGAAGCGAAAATCCATATATTCCGAGCCTCACACCACTACCAAATTTCCTTGGATAAGGCGCTCAAACTCACTAATCGACCCCCCCCCCCCCATTCGATTGATATAAGCGATCGCAGTTGTGTTATCAACTCTTAACAGGATATTACCATTTCGCTGATTTTCCGCAAAGCTTTTGAGTCTAAAAAACACGGCCATCGGCACCGATCTATTGATATGCCAAGAGGTTTCGCTCGTTTTCCAGTGCCCGTGACACCGATTTCCGCGACAAAACGCGCCCCATCCAGTCGGAGACGCATCCGAGAATGTAACCAAATCGAAGCTGCGCTCAACAATCGGTGACTTGGCTGATCGAATATTAACTTTCCACCAGTTAAAATCTTCTGCTAACCCCCTCGCTATTCTCATGCGCGCATCAAAATTGTTATTATTCTTTTGCAAAGCTAAAAATCTTTCTCTTTCAAAAGCTCTTATGTAGACCGTTCCGTAATTAATTGCTGGGCATCGCGATCCGAGTGTGCCAATAAAAGCTGCAAAATCTCGAACTGTACATTCCCGGACTGAGCTGTATTAGTTTATCAGATCTATTGTCTGTTTAACCTTGTTTTTCGGAAGCTCCATGACCATTTCTCTTGAATTGTAAATGAAACCCAGGAATTTACAGAACTGTGAAGGGACCCTTACGCTCTTTTTTTTATTTATGATAAGACCCAATTCGTCCAAGAGAACATAAGTCTCGGGAACATTTTTCTAACACTCAGAAAACGAATTCCTGATAAGGAGTATATCATCTATGTAAATTACAGACAAGAGCCCCCTTTTCCGTAAATGCGCTACAACTGGTTTCAATATCTTTGTAAACATATAGGGCGCAGAGCTGAGCCCGAAAGGCAAGCACGTGTATTCGTAACGAATGCCGTTAAAGACGAAACGCAGGAGCTTTGTTTGCGTTTTTTCTATAGGGACTAAGTGATACGCGTCCTGTAAATCAATAGTAGCCAGATCACAATTCGGGGTTATCAGCCTCTTAGCGACCTTCCAGTCCTCTAATTTAAAGTGTTCGGTGACAATAAACTCATTAAGCCGCTTGATGTTTAAAATGAAGCGATGGGTACCATCTGGTTTGGGTATAAGAAATATTTTCGACGAAAATTCCCCAGACTCTGCAGAACACGCCTGGATAGCCCCTTTTTTGAGCAGTGTCTTTATTTTCTCCGAGATTTCTGATCGCTCGCTCGCTGACCAGCATGATTCCACGGAGGCTGATGATTGCACCAGCTGGGATGTGAACGGTATTGTATACCCCTTGGTCCATTGCAAAATTAATCGATCGGATGTGACTTTTTTCCAGTTAGAACTAAAGAAACGCGGTCTGCCTGCCGGCCTACCTACCGAGCTCTCTATCGTCGCCTCCCGTTCTGTGGATCCTTCTTGTGATGAGTCTTCTTCTGGTCGGACTTGCTGTTGTACGCCCGCTTGTATCCACCCACCGTCGCTTGGTACTTCTTGGTGTAATTCGTTCGACGGGGCAGGGCCTTCGAGTTTCTTGGAGTCGATGGTTGCTTTGCCGGAACCTTCAGCTCCTTGGATGCGCGATCAAGTGACTTTGCAATCTTTATGCCTCTTCGAGATTCTTCCCAAAAAGCCATTCGCCTGTCGTGGTATTCGACAGAGTATCCTTGAGCGAAGCATTAAGATTGGCTTGAATTAGATTTTTCCTTATTAACGCCTCATCTCGCTGGATGGAAGACAGCAGTTGACCAGCCGCGCTTAGATGTTCTAAGATCTTCAACTTCTGAGGATCTTCGACCTTCAAAGCAAGGGAAATAGCGTTCCTAATGCCAGACAGATACGAAGCAATCCGCTTCTACTTATCGACTATGCGATTATCTCTCGTGATTGTGCCCCCCTGAATTGGTGCTTCAACCTCTACATTTAACTTTGGTGCAGCGATCATAGTGCAGTTTTCCGGGACGGGATATTTTTCGATTAATTTTTTAATCTCCTCCGACGCAGGACCCTTTTGTATGATCTGCGTCCAACGCATTGCTACATCCTTATGAATAGCAGGACCCGTTTTCGTGTCCGGCTATAAGCGGGGACCGAGCGCATTCAAAATATTTTCGTCAAAGTCCATTTCGTGATCGAGTTGCTCAGCTGCTGGAGGTACCTGATCGACAACGCTGACAGCACTAACTGTCTGCTCCAATGTAGGAACCGTTGTAACCTCCGGAGCAGTCAACACTATTTGTGCAATCCCAAGAGTCTCTCACCGAGTTTCTGTCGACTCCCTTAACGTCTGCGTAAACCTCTTCTATAGAAGACGTATAGTATCTCCTGGGCGACTGTGATTCCGGACTAGGTGACGTCAAAGCTTCACCTATAACCCAAGAAAAACTCTGCAAAATGACCGATACTTTTCTCAATCCATTGGAAAATAATTCCCACGTTCTTGGCGTGCAGAGTGACCTTTGGCATAGCAAGGATATGACGATCGGTTAGACCAATGTCACGGTGCAAGTCAATAAGCGTTGACTACCCGATGTCCGCCGATTACAGATGGCCACATGGTAAAAACCGATTAGAGTCGATTATAACTGGGATGATTGCTCCTTTTCCTCCAAATTCTTGCGAATTTCCTCAGATACGAACAGAAAGAAAAACGGGAGAAACGTAACCGCACTACTTATAGCGTTTTCTATGTTTTCTCTTTTCCATTCTTTTCTTGAGCTTCTATATGGCTTTCCATAGCTCCTCATTCTCCTCGTACCATGAAGAATCTTTTCGTTCTCTTCTTCTTTTCTTCTCCATGTCAAAATATTAATCAACATACAAGAAAAAATCGTTGTGACGACTTTGACACAAAAGGAAAGAATGAAGATTTCAGGGACGCTCGCAAGACGAGGCGTTGCTAGAGGGATCAGCACAATTTGTTTGTTTTATAACTTTAAAGTTTGTGGCGACACTGACGTAAAATAGTAGAACTACGAAATGATCTCGCGGAAGAGGCGCGACATACAATTAAACCATATAAATATACCGAACAACAGCAGATGGTAAAAAATTATCGTTATAAAAAATGCATTAGAAAGATAATATGAAGGTGACCAAATTTTGCACTCAATTGAACAGTAGCTGCGGATGATCCGAAATTCTTAAGTCAATAGAAAGACACCGATAGAGAAGATTGCAAAGTTCGGTAGAGGTTGGGGCAAGCGAATTGATTCGTTGTAGTCATATCATTACGTTACAGTTCTCACGAAGAATTTAAGTACTTCACATTTTTCTAAATCAGTTTCAAGTTAATTGATGCCTACTAAATTGAGATCATTTTTCATCAAATATTACTTCAATTGTGTATAGAATTTCCAAACCCACATCTCGGCATTCGTGTTTGAGAAGAAAAAAAATTTCGAAATAATTTCGGAATAATTTCGAAACGCTACAATATTTGAATCCCTTTACCAATTAATTTTTCGCTTTTATGGAAACGATACTTTCTCTATGTTATCGATATTCCAGAGAAAAGCCGAGGACGGTTAGAGCTGCCTGATGCTGCTATAGTTTATTGGCCACGGCTTTTTATATGAATATAAGCCGTCTGGGATATATATCGAAAAGGATTTTTAGTAAGGTTTCCCGTGCATTATGCTACGAGTAAAAAAATTCTTTACCGATGCGGAAATTCTATAACGATATATGAAAATAACCATTTCGATGAGCCAATGCAATATTAATGCACGGCACGCTATGATAAAGGATAATCCAAATTGGTGCAGTTTTACTGAGAATAAATGAAATAAGAAGAATGATATTGTTACATTCTCTTTTTTTAATGATCTGCAATAATTGCTCACAATGTATTCATTTTTATTCACTTATTCTCTTTGTGTTGACGTCAAGATTTTTGTACGTGGGCTTCCTTTTTTACAATGACCGGTTATCCACGTTTTTTTTGTCCGTGTTCCATTTATATGAAGGTTTCTTTGCTGTGACGTTTTTCTCGGATTCATTATTCGTGAATCTTTTATATTGAATCGATGCGCGTGAAGAAAATAATAACTCTTCAGCGTAAATAACGAACAAACAGACAATACTCCAGTTGATCGCTATCAATCGATATCGAATGTACAATAAAGAGTTTACAATTGTCCCATGTGTGATGGGGAGTGACGTGCTAACGCTTAAATGAGTTCAGCGGCAATAAAAATACTGTACATGATGCAACTTTTCACATCACTAACTCACCACACCAACTCAACACAACACCAACCCTACACATGCACCAACTGTACATAACCACATCTCTACACGAGCACCAATTCACAAAAATGCAGTCAGCAAAACTCTCCGAGGCAAAATTCTACACAGGGAAAATTCTCAACGGTAAAACCCTACACAGACGAAATTCCTAACGGCAAAACTCTACACAGGCGAAAGTGTCCGTAGCTAAATTCACCACGACGAAAATTTCCCCGGCAAAATTCACCACAGTCAAATTCAATGCGTCAAGTTTCTCCCGAGATATATTTAACGAATGCTTAATTCATGACGACAAACCTGTAGAAACCTGTAAATAGATTTCATAACCATACGATGAACGAGAAATATTCTCGATTTTTCTAGCAGCAAGATTTCGAACTCTATGGGCTGTCGCTGAAGCTATAAGTGTCACGAATCTCTCCGACAATTCTCTCCGACAAATAACCCCAATTGAGCGTGAACGCATTTATAGTAAATGCATCAGGATCTCTGTGTTATAAACAATAAAAATGCCTTTCGTATTATTCCGGCAAACAAATCTATTGCTGGGTGTCCAAACTGCACTACAATACATTGAAAAGCTGACTCCGATAACTGCCATTCCGTGTCGATATTTCGAACACGAGATTCTTTATCTGCGTCTACATTTTCTTTAAAAGCTATGTATGCCGCAAAAATCCAAATCGTTCTTGCTTCACACAATTGCCAAATATCTCGAGCTAATTTGTTTAGTGTACTGCACACCTCCCATGCGATCAACATAAGCAATCGCCGTGGTATTGTCGATCCGCAAGAGCACTTCGCAGTTGCTCAAACGGTTTTCATAGCATTTTAGTCCTATCCAAACGGCGATGAGTTCTAAATTATTAATATGTAGCTTCCAATAACACCACTTTTTTCATAATCAATCAAAAAACCGAGAAACTCAAGCGTTTGTAACGTATTTTAAACATTTCTAGAACAAGCTGCGACGCTTGATGCTATGCATAATATATCATCTAGATATATAACTGAGATAAATCCCCTACTCCTCAGAAAATCGACAACTGGCTTGAGAATTTTTGTAAATACAAATGGTGCAGTACACAAATGGAACGGGAGACAAACGAACTCGTACAATTTGTCCTGGTACATAAATCTTAAATATTGACGGCTTTTTTCGCGAATAAACACCGAAAAATATGCATCTAGTAAGTCGATGTTTCACATGAAATTATCCCGTAAGATTAACTTTGTCGCTGTTCGAATGTCCTCCATCTTAAAATGTTCCGTTATAATAGAGCTGTTACGCTTTTCCAAATTGAGAAGACACCTCATTGTCCCGTTCGATTTTGGGACAAGAAAGTTGGACGAAACAAACTGATCGTTGCAAGAAGAACACGATCTAACTGCGCCTATTTTAATAAGCATTTCTATAGCTTTGTTTATTTCTACATCATCATATGGTGGTACTATTGGTGAACTCTCCTGAAGCGGTGAGTTTTCGAACTCGATCTTGTACCCTTTTATACCATCTAGTACGAAACGATCGCTCGTGATCTGCTTCCATTGTCCCAAGAACTTATGTTAACGACCGATTCGTTTACCTCCAGTACTTCTTCGAACCTCCTCTGTAATGGTTCGATGAACGAGACTGGCTCCGAGATCGCTGGCGATCGCCGTTGTGATTTTTTTATGATTCTGTGTCAGCTTCTTCTGAGAGAATCGGACGTACTTCAAAGTCGTTCCCTGATTGTAGCCTACCTCCTCTGTAGCCTTTTGCAGGTGGGCCCTTCCCAGTTTTCCGAATCGCTTCCCGTCACCGACTGTTTTTGAGGTTGTAATTTAAGCTCCAGTCCAACTTTTTCTATTGATTTCGCCGATTTAATTTTTTCTGACAAATTATCCTCAAATAAGAAAACACCGGGTTTTGTCGCGTCGAGAAGCCTTTTAACTTTTTTATCGAGAGTAGGGACCATGAATGCTTTTCGAGATACTGTATCAAGGTGCTGTCCACAAGCCAACAACCGACCTGCGACAGCAAGATACTCCAACAACTTGTACTCATCGACGCCTTCGTCATTTGGAGTGAGCAGTGAGGTTATACCTGCACCCAACGCAGCCATTGCTGACCCACGAATGTTTTGAGCATTCATCAAATATTTATCTCGTTTAACAGCTGTGTCATAGAGCGGAGCGGTAACCTCTGCGTTTAAGGCTGGTGCTTCGAGACAGCAATTCCCAGAGCGACGGTACTTTGTAAGAAGCTCCGCTTACTCACTTTTATTAAGACCGTCGTTCATCCATTTCGCCCAACTTGTTGCTAATGATGCATATAATTGCAGAGCTGGTGCTTCGGGTTGCAAATCAACACCCAAAATACGCACTGTCTCTTCGTCGAAAGTCTGTGGAGACTCTTTAACAATTTCTTCAGGTGGGCCTGACTGCTACGCCCCTATAGGCCCGACCTCGACGCTTTTGTCAATGTTACCTGAAAATAATATTATTAATATTTTTCCCAGATCGGACAAATGAACCATATGGTTAACTTCGAACGAATGATATCGAATGATCGCAATTCACTTTCTTTATGAGAACTTAAGTCTGTACCCTTAGATACATCCTTCGAATGGTGAATTCCGCCCACCCATAGTCATTTGCTTTATCATTTACTTGACTCAAGGTTGTGCTCATCGAGACTATCTTCGTACGGAAAAAAACCGCCAAGTTTTAGATTCAATAACACGGCATTAAACCCTTTACCGGTTATGTTTGACTGAAGACAACCGCCGCCGAGTTTGCGTGAAGAGATAAAGAACAAGTGTCAAACGGACAACTTCAATCAACTACCTTTATAGAGGGATACATTCTCATTTTCCTTATTGGAATTTTGTGGCACGAGATTTTTTGTTGCTCATTTCTTGATGAAAAAATTAAACGATCGCCTTAAACATTTGCGCAACCAACGCGCACGAAAAACGTAATGACAACGGATGGTAAACAAACTAAGCGCCAGACCTACTAGGACGAGCGCTTCACTTTTTAGTATAGCTCTGAATTCGTGGAACCAATGTGTGAAAACTAGATGGTACTACATTGTAATCTCGGGAACGAGACTCGTAATATAATTTCATGACTTACTTACTACTGAAGCTAATATAATCAGAAGTGAAAATTACAAGTGAACTCCTATATTATGACAGTATTTCACTGAACAGTAAATGATGTCAGTAAAAATAAGGAATATACGGCTTTGGAGTATAAAATGTCCAAGAAAAAGGAATCTTTTTAGATGAAGTGAACATTGTATATAGCCGTACAAAATTCTTGTTTTGATAGTTTATCCTTTAGTTGAAACAAACAGATGCAGCACTTTTGTTAGTAAAGTAGAGAAAATTAGAAAGTTCCTGCCATGTTCGAAAAAAAAAACACTTTACAATAAAATAGGCGACGCTTATGTACTATACAACTTGCTTGTCTGTCACGAAAGCTAGCGTAGCCAAGTGGTTAGGATGATAGGTTTCTATACAGGTGGTCTGGGTGCGATTCCCGGGGGTGTTTTTTTTTTTTTTTTTTTTTTTTCGTACTGCCCCACGAACATAAAGGATGAGTTATTTAAACCCGAAATCCACAAGAAGAATCAACAGATAAATTTTCAGTAAATCCAACAATCTTCTCAGATATGATCAGATATGACTTCATATCATAAAACCATATACTGTCAGATGCGATCATATCTGGTTGGATCTGATCCATATACGATCAGACTTGGCCATTTTTCTTGTTTGATCAGATATGGTCAATCAGATCTGATCCATATACGATCATACCTGAAATTTTTTTCCCGGGAACTTTCACGGAGCTACCCGATATGACCATGGTAAGACGGAACAATCACATCCGAGTTTTTTAGGAAAATCGTGTACTGGTGTTTATACACATACGGATACACCAAGCAGGACATATTCATAGACGTTCAGGACTGTTCTCAGCACGGTCGCGAACACTCTATACCACGATGTGTCATTGATTTAGGTAAGTCGAAAATGATCCGGATTCCGATGATTTATTGGCCAACAAACGATACCATATTTAAGAAAATCAGTGGTTAGTTAGAGCGGAACCGCGTGTAACGAAAGCAGAATCAGAAGTTAAACTATCCGCAACAACAGTTGGCAGAAAAGAACTTCCACCGTTACCGAGGGAGAAAATTGGAATCAATCAAAAATTAAGTGAAACGGAATGCGGAGCTGTCATTTCCTTATTAGAGAAACTAGGGTTAGGTGAAAAGGGCGCTTAAGCGCCCGAGTTTCTTTACGTCAGTTTTGACATCTGCCATAAACAAACAAATTTAATGCATGAACTTGGTCCCGATCTCACTGTGTCTGACGACATCAGCGACGAATTAGAGGATGAATAAATCGCTAACAATGAATTATGCATTTATCATGCATGAACTTTTTAATATAAAAGAACTAGGGTTAGCCGACACAAGCGCTTAAGCGCCCGAGTCTCTTTATGTCAGTTTTGACATCTGACATAAACAAACAAATTTAATGCATTGACTTGGCCCTGATCTCAGTGTGTCTGACGACACCACCGACGAATCAGAGTATGTTTTAACCGCTAACAATGAATTTCGCATTTATCATCCATGAACTTTTTAATATAGGATATCAAGATTATTTGCATTGGGCGTCGGTGAATTGGGCGTTGTCGTCATAGTTGAGCAATGGGATATCATCAAATACCGATTGCAAAGGAATCCCAAGAACTCACTACATTTGTGACTGCTGGTAGGTAATACCAGTACTCGCGGGTGCCACTCCGGCTAACGAGCGCCCCAGCATTTTTCCAAAGAACAATTCATACAATACTCGAACCTTTACATCATACGATAACACTTGCATATGTAGATAATATTCTAATACCGACATCAACTGTGAAAAACGGATTGCGACATTGACTAAATCGCAAAATATCCACGAACTGCAAGGATTCATAGGCCTCATGCGATATTGTTGGAGTATTGTTCGTGACTTCGCGAGAATCAATAAACATTACTACATTACTTCTACAAAAAGACACAAAATTCAATTGGGGAGAAGAGCAGTGTTAAAGCATGAAAGATCAATTTTAGCTACATTTAACTACGAAACAGAGCGAACACGAGCATTGACGGGTTAGGTGTAAATGCAGAGGCAAGTTGATACAGAAGCAACCATCCGGTTGCTTCTGATGAGACATTGCCTCCAGTAGACTATGCAAGTAGACTATATTAAAGGAAATATTATTCATACGAATTAGAGACATTAACGGCCGTGTGGGAAGTAGAAAAATTTCGGTTGCGCTTTTTCAAGCAGGGGTTCACCATTGTTACCGACTGCAATTCTATGCAGTACATTTACAGAACCAGACATTGTTCGCAGGATTGGGAGATGGTGGTTACGCATACAAGAATTCACGTTTACCGTAATGCATCGACCAGAAACACAGAAGATCCATGTTGATAAGCTGAATTTTGGAAAGGGTTTTGCTCTTCGTCAAGGAAAATTATATCACGTGAAAGAGAGCGAACGGGAAGTTAGGTACCGATGGGTTGTACTAGACAGAGCTCGTTGGCGCATCTTCTTCGTTAAAAGAAAGTGACCAAAGCATTACCTACTTGTTGTAGTAGACGGGTTTACGAACTTTGCAATGCTACAAGCAACAAAAATAACAAGAATGGCGCCAGTGATTAACTATGTACGGAAACTGAATATTCTGTTCAGTACACCACATTGCATCATTTTTTTTATGGAGAGACCGCGTTTACGAGCAGTGCATTCTAAATCTTTTGCAAAACTCGCAAATCATACACGTACTCAACTTAACAGCAATACCCAGAGCGAATTGTTTACCTGTAGAATGGTACAACTAAACAATTACTCAAGCACTAGCTGCCTTATATACCGGAAAGTGAAAATAATTGGGATCAACATGTAAGCCAGGTACAGTGGGGATTGAACAACACAGTACAGAACAGAGACCGTTTGCACACTTTTTAATTATTCTTCAAGCGGTATAATCGGAGAACAAACCGAAGTCTTACTATGCGATGTCAAAGTTTGAATCAGATGAGGAGGATCACTGAATCGAACCAGAAAATATTAAACTCGCCAACATTAACGATATAATTCAAAGTAAACCAAGGCAACTCAATACGAACTAGGCGATCTCGTACTCACCAAAAGAACCCTGACGGTCACAGGACAATCGCTGAAATTAGCAAAACAATTTAAAAGACCCTATATAATAACTCAAGAACTTCCGTATGATCAGAATCAATTTGACAACCCACCGGGCTTGCAGAATACACAGAGATTTTATACTGGAACCGCACCGGTTGGTGCTCTGAAGAAATATGCCGCCGATCCGACGAAAAGTGATAAAGAGACCAGCAGCGAAAAAATACCGACCTGGACGATGAAATAGTTGAATTACAGAGTTGTTGTCTATTGGAAACTGAGCACAAAAACCGACCGGAACAGGTTGGTCAAATCAGAAAACAGTCAACGCGAATCATGCTGAAACGTCTAAAAAAAACCAGTCGTTATCCACAATGATTTTGAAGTGAATCAAAACTGCTATCGCTTACATTATAAAAATCTTATCATTTGAGAACTCAGATCGGGTCGATCCAAATCTGGATGGCCGTATGTAAGCTACATGTCATATTAAAAGAAAACAAAGAAAAAAAATGATAGTCAAATGCCGAAATGAGTTAGTCTTTGTATTGACGTTGACGAATAAGCATGTCTCTCAACTTATTTTAATTCCAAGTGGTTCTATTTCATTGGCTTGCTCATTACTGGAGCTAGTACTTGAGTAAATTACCCTTGTGTATACACCGAGAAATCGGAAGAATATACGGTCCTATTAACCGGTACAGGTTTTCCTCAGTTTCCCCAGGCCTGTGATGAAGGAAGTACAGTCGACCCGGTGCAGACTGTCTGCTCGCCGGGTTGTCTGGCTCAACAAGTGTAAGAATGTCACCCGTCAAAAATCATTAGAAATAACATCAACAAAAAAAGACCTACGAAATATAAATAAATCAACCGACAAAGTGACATTTGAATAACCTCAGACACATGGGCCAGAGAGCCCAGTAACCGAAAAGAAAAATCAACACACTTAAAAGATTTTACAGACAGTAGCCAACTAACACATGCAATATTATTAAATAAATTACTGAAGAGGACCCAGCCCCGGGTAGAAACGTATATAAAGAGTTTTTCTTCATTAAATGGGCCGCCAACAGCCGACTAACCACCAAATCAACTAAAACAATAATTAAATCCTCATATTTTCCTAATTTGTGCCTCGCAAATGTAACTTTGAATTATTAAGTTATTTTTTCCATATGCTACGTTCATTACAAGCCACTTGTAAGGTCGATTTACGATTTATAAATATGCACGAAAATACATACATATAAATATCTGAGTTCCTTTTTGTAAGCACTGTCCTTTTGTCTATTTTCTTCACGATATTGATTAGGGAACTAATTAATAACCAAATTCATAAGAAATGTATTTTGACTCTTCGTCATCACATCACGTGCAGGAATAACTTGAACCTGAGATTCATGTGTAGTACATGCAAATGTCAGCATGAATAAGAAGCTGGCATAGGATTGAATGAAATTGTGTACATGATTTACATTTTGTCATGACAAAAGTTGGTATGTTATTATTACGACTTAGTGTTCTCTTTTCTATGTATTAATCTTGCCTGCAGCTTTTCCATTTGCAACTCTTCAGATAAATACGACGTGGACAAAATTTGCCGACTTCGAGCACTATCTCCTAAAGCGTAATCCCTAAATGATCATTCGCACTCGCGTCGACGCTTCTCCTCTTTCCGATACTGTGCTTGTCTTTTTTACCTTCCATCGGCTCACGCTTAACAAGGATGCTATAAAATCGGAAAGTGTCGGCATTTTTTGCTGTATAGGCATTCTTATGGTGTCTTCGCTATTTATGATCATCTTTGAAAGGATTTCGGTCTTTACGGCCACCGTCCGTTACTCAATGAACTCCCTTTACGACACCACAGTGACTTTTTCTTCGCTTCGGTGACGAAGATGACATCCTGGCTCTATCCGCGCAACCCTTCACTTCAGCTTTCATGAATCCGATGGAAATTTGCGTGGGTTCACTCTCGAGATTTCAGAATTTCTTATCGACACGCCTGCGGTGTATGACGCACGTGATCAGAATATTGTGTATCAGAATAACTGTCCATAGAATGTTTCCCATTTTTCGTTCAAACCTTAACTCCAAACGTACTGCGTGCTATTGGGATGACTCGATATCGGGCGGCTTATGACAAGGAAAATATCTTAACATCTACTACTTTTGGTTTAGTGTCACAACTTTTTCTTAGTAGGGCATTAAATTTTGAGTTCATGTTCCAAATTATAAGCTGCTCATCAGATGTTTTCACTGTCTCACCATGTACGAAGCATATTGAAATTCAAAAAACCTGACTGCCAAAGTAACGAGTAATTGCGTCATACTTACTAACTTCTGTCTCTTTATTGGTCTATCCTTTTGTCTCACTATCAGTTTGCTTATGCCTGTTGCGTCCGCAAACACAAATATCTTTTATGAATAAACTTCAATTACAGCATTCGATGGAACCCGAAATCTTCATATCTTCTGTGACTTTACCTGCAATGTGAAAAATAATCAAATATGATTTACTGCTCCGGTCTTCGGGCTGGAAATTATGATACTTTAGTGTGAAATGTACAGACAGAATTTAATGCAAATTGGTAGCCGACAATTCGTGATTTGTGCGTGATATTCGGAAATATTTTACAGAATACCAATAAAAATACTATATATTGTACTTTTATGTCCAAATTCGATTATAACTAAGGGTCTAGTTTTTAAAATGACTGTAATTAACGAAAAAAAAACTAAGATAAACTAACTGCCCAATTTCCGCAGTTAGTTCGCGTTTCTTTCCCTTACACATTTAGCAGTACCTTTGGGTCATTCTTTCCCCGCGTTTTTGGTAAAAATATCTTCAGAGCACAAAGGAAAAAAACTCACCTCCAATGAGTTGGCCAAAAATGAGTCGCTGCAACGATTTACTCAGTGCCTAAAACAATCTTGAATAGTTGTGACAACGAAAAGTGAGTTGGGCCAACTATCTAGTAAGTTCGCTCAACTAATCAGCGCGGTCGCGCAACCACTTTAAACCAACGCAACGAGCGCTCGCAGATAAACATTTTTTCTTTTAATCGAAGTGTGTGATAATCGAAGTGTGGATAATAACTATTTTCATGTAATTTCGCATCTTTATTAGACATAGACATTTCGTGCAAAAAAAATGCTATCTATAGACATTTTTTTCAAAAAATGCTATTGATAGACATATTTTGCGAAGAAATGCTATCGGTAGACTTTTTTTTAACAGAAATCCTATCGATAGATAGGATTCCACACTCATCTTAGAACGCACTCTTCGACAGATGAATTAAGACCCCGGGTTAAAATTACGTTCGAGCCCTTGTCAGGGCGGTATCAGGCCGCCTGACTGTCCCAGCACGGCACGTTTATGACAACCTGATAGTGTCCTGAATAGAATTGTAATGTCACATATGGCCCTGATCGGGCTGCCTGATCGGGCAATTATAATGGTCTGCCGCGACTGCCTTATCACTTCCAAAGGCTGTTAATACGTTCATTTTGAATAATATGATAATTAATTATTAATTTCAGAGCAATACGTATTAATATCAACTATAATAATCTATTAATATTACAACAAAAGAAAAAGTGAATTGTCTTCAGAAAGGGTTTTCTGTGACACCCTTTGCAAAGTGATGTACGCGGGATTTTAAACCAAGACCTACGGGACCTACCTACTTACTTAACTACCTAAGCGAGTGCGCTTTTTTGTTTTGCTTTTTTTTTCAAATAATGTTTATTTACATACTTGATACAGTCATATGTATTTTTCGATAAACATATAAAAAACAACCATATTATCTTAAGTCGTACAAAATTTCTTGCAATCATACTTTTTTTAGAGGTAACATTATATCTGGTTATAAAAAATGAAACAATAATAAAAGATTCTATATAATGATAATTTAGTGAGCACCTAATCGAGTACGCTAACAGCTAGACCAAACCGACTATGTGGATATCTTGTACCGTAATTACATAAAAGTTTGACTTACGATAACAATTACAGGGAGTGATACGAAAATTTCGTATTGAACATGACCTTATGAAACATTTCCTCGCGCAGAATTTATTTGAATTCTAAGTTCGTAAAATTAAAGTGGCGGATTTAATCTTTCGGGCGAAAAAGCAAAAATTGAAGTGATTTAGATAAAATTTGTTCTTCAGGGGCTTTCGAGATCGTTAATTCCAAATTTAAACTTAAAATTTGTGAATCCAATATGGCGAAGAAAAATGCATATACCGATTTAATTTTCGTAAAATGTATTCCTCGATCGTATTGATGCTGTCTTACTATAAAATTGAACTCAACATTCCTGAGATAAAAAAATCAGATCCAAAATGGCCGATCAAGATGCAAGAGGCATTAAATCCGATATTTTGATTTTATACATAATATTTTTTATTGTGCTAGTATTTCTAATTTTGACGATTACGAATTTGAATTTTCAATTCTTAACGTAAAAAACTTAGGTTCAATAAAGACTGAAGAAAATGAACAAGTTTAATTTTTTTTTGCATGACGCTAAGTTCCTCGAGGTGTCCGTATTTGCTGTTTATGACTTCAACCTTAAAACTTATGACATCAAGATGGCGGTCGAGCAATATTTGAGATATGAAGATTGAATTAGTTAAGTTCACTGATGTGCCATTACCAGACTCCAACAATGCAAAATTGAGCTTATGTTTCGACACCAGCGTATCCGTGGCGAACACTGAGAACATTGTCGATCCGACTGCAGAAGAACAATTTCGATTCAAACGATCATATGAGAACAAACGTTATCACTTCATTGTACGAATGACGATCCGTAAATATAACACTTATGGAATACGTTACCTGCCTGAATTCTACTTTAAGTCACGGGATAAAGTTATTGGATCTGAGACCCGTAAAAAGCAGTTATACACCACTGGAAATTTGACCTAACCTTACTTTTCGATTCTCCGGCCCACCTGAACAAACGGCTGCGAGTTTGAAGGACCCAAAATCTTGGCCCATATCTGCTGTATTCCTGCATACCATTTCAAAATATGAGCTCTATCTGCCGAGTAGCTTAGGAAAAAATCGGGTTCAGAGTTTTGAGCTAGGGTAAGTGCCACGTCTCTTAAAGCAGGCCGAATCTGCGCGACTCAATCATTGCCCGATCTTACACTTGATACGGTAGCCCCGGATTGTGCCGAATAACGCCCTCATCAGTCTTACCGTAAAAGGGCTAGCCGCGATATTGCCCGATTAGAGCCAAATCAGGCTTTTCATAGTAGGGCTAGCCATGCGACTTCCTGATAGGGGCATGATCACGGTAAGGCAAGCCCTGACACATTTCTACCCGGAACATCGAACACTATAACCTCAAACCGTCTTAATTTTATCAACAGTCATCTCGGGCTGAATTAATTATATCAACTGTTACCCAAGCCGTATCAATTTGATAAAGTATAAGGTCAAACCGCATTTATTTTATCCACTCTATGTGAATTCATAGCATTTTTATTAATTACACACAATTTCTACCCATAGCTGGATCGAATGTGTTCTGCTTGGCAAGAGATTTGTGCCAACTAACCGGTAAGTTGCACCTAACTGCAATAGATGGTTACACTATGGACTTATGGAAAGTGAGTCCGTGCAACTACTTCTTAGGTGTACCCAACTTCTTCTTATTCTCCGTGAAGAGCACATGTTTTGCTTTAGCCTCAATACTACTAAAGCTATTTTCATAAAGTTTATGTTTATACTTGCAAGTTATATTATTATAAGTTGAAATCTCTTCCTAACACCCTTCTTCAGGTAAGCCAAAGCAATGGAAGCTTACAGTCCTGTGATATCGTATAGCATGGTAGAAATCCCCGTAGAACGATTTAGGAGATTTACTGAAATTTATGGAGAGCAGAATACGTCGCGATGACAAGCGCCTCACTCATATCTGTAATCTCTTTTTTCCGATGGTGGAAATAAAAATGCGAAGAACATACAGGGCTTGCAACAAGATAAAGTTGACTTAAAATAAAAGACAATCGGTATATCATCGTCATAAGAAATTTCAGCACTTATCACAGCTACACCCGCTGAGGTTGTATCGTATAAATTTTAGACGTACATCCCGAATACTTTTACGAGGCCCTTAACTCAAGAGAAGGGTAAACGGAGAATACGTAGATTCATTTCATTTTGATACGGCTGTACATAAAAACTTCATCGTAGTGTGAGCCCTATTTCGAAATTTGTCATAGATATCATCATGAATGTTATAAAAATTGTTCGAGTAATAACAAAACTATTGCGACTTAAGCATACGTAAGGAAAAATGCACGAATGGCCTCCTCTTCTCTTCAGCAGCTATAACAGGAAATCACTTCTGGCCCCCGAAATTTAGAAAATGATAGTGAACATATTTTTCCAAGTGTATCTTTTAAAATAGTAAATAAACAAATATGACTAGGAATAATGGAAATTCGATAAATATGTAGCTTCAGTCTGAACCTGAATTTGAACTTAGAACTTTCCGATTGCCAGTCGACCATCAGGATATTCTATCAATTATCCAATATTTCAATACAACGATTAGATTTCTTGCACTTAAGTCATAAATTGATAAGTTATCTGGACTACTTCGAACATCGTACCACGTAAAAATGTATCAGGTGGTCTCGGAGATTTCACAGATGTACGTCCGACATTATTAACGTGGTTTCAACTCAGGTAGGTACAAAGTATTTGGCGTCCGGATCCTTGATAACTCCGGTTACGAACTTTCCGAATCCCTTCTTTCCATTCCGAGATATCTGCAACGACAGATCATCTCATCTCAGCCCTTTACATTTTTTTCAACTCCTTAAGCACCATAACATTCTCATTTTAGTTCATTCTTAACCCTTCAGTTGATATATCTTATTCGTTTTATTTATTTTCTCACTTCTTCACAGTACCGACTATTCAAACCAAACAAGACATTTAGAACGCTCAGCATATCGTATTATGTACGATAACTTATTTTTACGGTTTCTTCGGACACACGCACACGAAAAGAGCATTTTGACTCCGCAATGATAAGAAATTCTTGTCAGAAGTGTTGTATTAATTAATACAACGTTCAAGTTTAGGTTCTGGTTCAGGTATAGGTTCAAGTTCTAACTGAGGCTGAGGTTGAAGTTGTGATTGAGGTTGAGGTTGTGGTTCAGGTTGAGGATCACAGAATTCTCTTGTAGACATCATCATCGCCGTGTCAGGCGGAGCGCCACGCGCGCGTGTGTATCTAAACGCTAGCTATATGTATCGTTGAGGATTGCAGTGGTACCTGGTGAGACTCTTCATGGCCTTGCGTAAAAGTTGCTCCAGACATCGACGAAACGTTATGCCGCACATTGCGTACAATAGAAAGTTTATACTGAAGTTGGTGTAGTAAAGTAGCATGAAAAACTGCTGTAAACACCACAGTAGAGCTGGCGTTTCCTTGCGTGCTAGCGTGAAGAAGAAAACGCAAAGTCGTATCACGTAACTGTAACACAAAAAAAAGTAATTGTGATGAAATCCTATTTTGGAATTATTCCGTGGAAATGTGAGACGGCACATCATCGAAATATAAAACTTTCGGGTCGTAATAGAAATTCTAATTCGAATTTTTCGCCATGTGTAATGTCTTGGGTGAAACATAACCAGGGTTCGTTCATCCGATATTTGAAAAATGTCATTACTAGAGATCTGAAAGCTCGCGAAATGAAATTGTATGGTTTCGGATAACATTTTTTATTCTTCTCAGATTCCAGACTATATCCTCGTGCATATTCTGATTCAATGTGATGTAATAACTCAAGGTCAAACCCATATTCAATGGGATACAGTTCTCTCAAGTTAATCGACCGTAATATAAAAGTAAAGTTCAAAATTGCGGGATACAAGTGGTAGCAAAGCCCTTTTGAGCACACTCGCTACTCAATATTTTCCGATACCGCTTAATCTTGTAGTTCAACCATCCTTAACACATTTTTTGCCTTCTAACGCTCTTTCTATATCTTTGTAACAATATTTAAGCACAGTATTTATTGTGATGCAATTTTCCCAAAAAGTGGAAAAGAAAATGAAAACGACTACCCGTCTCGCATTCACAAACTCTTTTTTATAAATTCCCCCTTCCAAATTTATTTAGGACGTCAGCCGCCGAAGCGACAATGGAAGGGAGAAAATGTTCAGTTTAGTAAAAATTGTCCAAAAAGGAGATGGTTGCCGGCTAAACTGCGAGTCAGCGATCTTACGGCAGAGTAGGCGGTCCGTAATTTGCTCAGTCAATTGAACAATAATTTCACAAAAATAACAAAACGAAATAAATAAATTAGTCGAAACTTCAAAGTAAGTGGCAACAAAATTAGTTCGGTTTATTATTTCCTGATGGTACCGAATAATAGAAAACACAAAAGAAAAATAAATTATTACAAAGGAAATATTTCTCTCTACTAAAATCCGCGACGGCTACTATGTTCACCGCCGAGAATTTCTATCACGCAATGACCGCAACGGTACCGAGAGGTCCGAAGCGCTCGAATTTCCCTAATTTCCTTGCTATCTTAAAAATATCTCCAGAAGATACTCGCATCGGTCAAAACGGTCACAATACGGTACCTAGGCCAACGCACAGCCCCGCAGTACCCGCCAGAATTTTCACTGGACAAAACCGGACCAATACAACACAAATCCGCGCGCAGCCCGACCACAACGAAGAAATTTTATTCTTGTCAATGCTTCGATGATGTACCACAGCCTTAGCTGGACACGAGTCACCCGCACGATGATTACAAAACTCAAAAATATTACACGCAAAAATTCATAATATTCACTAATTATTATCTCTGTGAGGTCCCCGAAATTCTCGCACTTGATACTGACACAACACTTAATATTACGATCTTTGGTAGAGCTACTCGAATTAACTCTTTTTACTTTCTCATCACATACAGAGTATGTGAAAGAGAAAGTATTGCAATCCAAACAAAATTCGACTTCAAGATTTTAATGAGAATACATGTTTTGAGTGTCCTAGATCCCAAAAAACACATTAAATCTTTTTTGTACGCCGTCTGTCTGTCTGGCGTCTGTAGGTGCCGTCCGAAAACACAATAACTCTTGAAAAAATCTGTGGACCGCAAAGAAATGTGGTGTCCACTTTCTGCATCTAAATCCTAGTTTTGGTATTGAAACCCAATCCAAAATCTCCACTATTTCTGGTACTTTACCTGAAATGTGAAAAAAATAAAAATAAAATATGTTATTCATTTTTGATGCTTTTGATTCAATAAGCAGTGAACAACAAGTGATTTAATATAGTGAAGACTTTGTTGTTTTCTTAGTTACTCACATGACATTTCTGAAACCATCCTCAATCAGAAATTTCAATTGTGAAATATGGATTGCCTTACAGGTCTACTAAAAAAAGACTACTATCAATGATCTTGAGTAGTTTCCTGGGAAAAATACACTATAAATATTCACATAAAATATTATATATAGAAAAGTGCATAGACAGAAAAGATTTAAGGTCAAGTTAAAACTCATGATGTTAGACTATAAACACTGATACATACATAGTTTTTATTCTTCGTTGTTTGTTGCGCAACGTGAAACCTGAGCGAAAAAAGACTGCTATCAATGATCTTGAGTAGTTTTCAGTGAGAAATACACTATAAATATTCACATAAAATATTATATATAAATAAGTGCATAAACCGAAAAGATTTAAGGTTAAGATAACACTGATGATGTTAGACTATAAACACCGATACATCCATAGGTTTTATCACTCGCATAGCATTTCATATGAATTCTAAATCCTACGGCGGCCTCATATACGCCATAATATGCGAAACCTCTGGTATATGAATAACAAATATCAACCGACTTGTTAAACTATCGCAGTGCTGACAATAACACCAACAAACAAAAAAAAAGAGAGATGTGACGTGAAGACGCGATCATAACGTGCACGTCCTCGAGAGGGCGGGTCGTAGCTTGAATTTAAATTAAAAAATGCGTCCTTAACAAATTATAGGGTGAAATGTAGATTACAATTAAAAAAACAATAAAAATACAAATAAAAATAAAAATTGGAAAACAATTAAGATAAAAATAAAAATTAATAAAAGTTCAAAAACATGTTTAAGTAAAAAAACAATCTATTGTCTCAAATTTATACGATTACAAAAACAAATAAACGAACATTACAAACTAACTTCACAACCTAATTTCACAAACTATCTTCACGACAGTAACATGACGCCAGCAGCAATCGAGATGAGAAAGCCGCGTGTTGCGTCACGCCAGTAGCAATTTTTTAAAAATTTATTCTCGGCCACAACACGATAGGCGAGGTGCCACAGGCGTAGCTGAAAACACAATACACTCGATTAATGCAGTCTGAATAGTCACCAATGGCATATTGATAAACGCACTGAATCTAAAAATCTAATTATTAAATGGAAGCGAATTTGTCGCGCTTACGCCCGCGGTACCCTGAAATTCCTAACAGGTCGCCCGCCGACACAACTTCGCGGTCGCTTAGCAAACGTGTGAAAATTATAAAAGTGGCGCGATAGATATTATTAACAAGTCCGAAAATACGATGAAAGGAAAGCCTACCGATACTAAGTCGCCGTTCTTTGCGACGGGTTCACCGATCGTCTCTCGATATCCCACAGAAGTAATACGCCGGTAATACTCCTCTCACGCACCCGTACTGTTCGACGTCGTACCAAAGACAAAATTTTATTCGGAGATTCGCACGCTCGCGATCTTTCTGCTCCACTTCGCTAATAAGCTCGGCCCTTGTCGACTATTCCCGATCTACGGCAACCAATTAGGGCCTATGATACGCGTCAACGACTTCTCGCATATTTCGATGTTCGAATTGCCTGACGCTATGATATTCGCTCGTACCGATAATAATTTCGTGACAAAATTTTTAGCAGGTGAACTATAAGGTACCTGACTTCTAAAAAATATAATAAGAATTCGGCGAAATAATCGGCCTATCAACGAGTTAAAGGGGAGTAATTCCAATAATAAAAGATGATTATTCGGAGTATTTCGAGGCGTGGAAAATCCGATGCTTGTTCTCTTGGCTGCTGTTAAGTGGTGAGGGTACCCTGTGGGAGTTCCCTGTAAAAATGATTCTTTGCGCGACAATTATTCGTAGCTCCGCTCTCCTCCCTCGTTCCCTCGGGGTCAACATAAAAAAAATATTCAAAACAATTCCTAGTGATTAGTGCAATATTAATTTCCTACATAATTTAGCCTGGTGGAATGCCTGAGTAGCGGTCGAAGAGCACGGTGCGCACGAGAGACTCGGTCCTTCGGAAAATCTGACTTTTTGGGACGCTCTAAAAAATCCGCGTCACAATATGTTGTAACGAGAAGTTTCGCTAAAAGCAAAATCTCGCTTGAGGCACTGCCCGAGCGCGCACAACACATTCCCGAAAACAACTACCGATGACAGTGCTTTCCCTTCCCGCCCGCCTATATCAAAATAAGAAGTGTAGCATGGGAGAGGGACAATGAGCGTTGCAGGGCGCGATTGCAGCGTGGATGACGTCATCGCGGAGCCGTTCAACGCAGAGAGAGGATCGCCAGCGTCGTCCATCGATAGAGTATCGAGCGACGATCTAACGGGGCTCCTGCCGCCATCCATCCCACACCTGTCGAACTACCACCCCGCTTACAATTACCCCCGTTACAATTACTACCCGCGGCAGCGTTGATGTCTCTCTCTATGCAAATCAGCCAATCAGGAAATTTGGAAAATAGGAAATAATTCGAGCAAGAAGACGGAGAGGACCTTTTGCCATTATGATTCCTTTTTCATGCTCCGTATAGAATATTTAAAAGTTCTACTACGACCAAATTGATTTCTGCTCAGTGCTTATTTTTTATTTGGATTACCGAAATACCGTAAGTTTTGAGCCCGGTTTTTTTACGACCCCGTGAAACCCCCTAATACCCCCATTTGCCACAGAAACTCCCCATAATCAACAAAATAAATCGATAACGAGTGTCCCCTCGTTGTCAGCCATTTTTCCACCTGTCATCGCGTGCATAGAAGCACGAAGAGATTCCCGATCTACCCCCCCCAACTATGAATTAATACCCGTCACCCTACTCCAAATTGTCCTTCAGACGATTTGGGATTTTTCTATTAATTTTTCCCTCACCATTAATTTGTTTTTTAAGTCATAAACTTAATAGTTCGATATTCGTGAATAGTCCTTCTGACTTTTCGCGAATTTTCAAACATAAATTCTTTCCCCCCTTATATTCCCCGTTTTATAAATTACCCTTGTTATTTTTCGACCCCAAAACCCTTTTTTGCCACCCTGATTAATTTAAGTTATAGTTGAGACCCTTCTCAACTACGGGCTAAGATCAGGGCGGGGGGGGGGGGGGGGGGGGCCGCCCTGATCTTCGTCTCAGCTCTACTCTATCGCTTACGTCCTGGTTTGATATTTTCGCGTATTTGCTCTCGCACTTCATGGTTTGAGATTTCGTAATTTTTAATAGTTTGTTTTTTTTAAGATTCAAGGAATTCGAGTTATCGAATTCCGGAAACGGTGTTGCACCGAATTGCAACTGGCGCCCTTATTTAAATTACCCCCGAACCGTTTAATCGGACTTTGTTCTTCTCGCCATTTTTTTCTATTTTTTTCTTTTTCATCTTTGTTGTATTTATTGGATTTTTTAAATAATTAAAGTAGTTTTCTAGTTCTAATAAAACTACCGCATTATTTATTTCTTTCACCCGTTTTCCCCTCCCACCATTTCACGAGCGAACATCGGGTCACAATATATATCCATTTGTTTCTCTAAAAATCGGTAAGGCTAGAAAATATTTAACACGAGTTTTGTAATTATTTATTTTCTAAAGATACAATGAATATCTTTTTTGAATTCGGTGTGGCATTTTTTAAAAATTTCGTCCATATGAGCATTAGATATCAATAATCAAGCATACAAAGATGCGCTTTTTAGAAAATATAACGGTGCTATGAAATCACCATTCGTAAATAGTTTTCGGAAGAAATCACATTAACTGAACATGAGTTGTAGCATCACTTGTGTGCAGAATTATTATTCTTTATAGGAATTACATCTGGATAAAAAATTGGATAAAAAAAGGTTGCCCGGTGTTTCTGAGATCGCCGATTATGAACCTGATCTCAAAACTAAGAAATTCGAAGTAGCATATCCTATATGGCGGACCCAAATGCAAAAAGCGATTCGTTTCAGATTAAACATAACAGCCCTAGATTTTTGACGTCTCCGATGAGAAATCTGAACACAAAATTTATGTATGAGTATTTATTATACCGTATATTAATTTTACGACAATTTTTGCTCCCTCATAGAGAGAGCTTTGTTTTCGTGAAAATTTTTTTTTCGAGTTTTTCATGTTAGTATACTTAAAATGGTCTAAAACATTAAGAAGTGGTTTTACGATGTGTGTGTGTGTGTGTGTGTGTGTGTGTGTGTGTGTGTGTGTGTGTGTGTGTGTGTGTGTGTGTGTGTGTGTGTGTGTGTGTGTGTGTGTGTGTGTGTGTGTGTGTGTGTGTGTGTGTGTGTGTGTGTGTGTGTGTGTGTGTGTGTGTGTGTGTGTGTGTGTGTGTGTGTGTGTGTGTGTGTGTGTGTGTGTGTGTGTGTGTGTGTGTGTGTGTGTGTGTGTGTGTGTGTGTGTGTGTGTGTGTGTGTGTGTGTGTGTGTGTGTGTGTGTGTGTGTGTGTGTGTGTGTGTGTGTGTGTGTGTGTGTGTGTGTGTGTGTGTGTGTGTGTGTGTGTGTGTGTGTGTGTGTGTGTGTGTGTGTGTGTGTGTGTGTGTGTGTGTGTGTGTGTGTGTGTGTGTGTGTGTGTGTGTGTGTGTGTGTGTGTGTGTGTGTGTGTGTGTGTGTGTGTGTGTGTGTGTGTGTGTGTGTGTGTGTGTGTGTGTGTGTGTGTGTGTGTGTGTGTGTGTGTGTGTGTGTGTGTGTGTGTGCACATTTCTTTGTACGCACGATACTGTCGTAATTTTCTACGGATTTTCTTCTAATTTAGCACGCAAGTAGGTTACCATAGAACAAAGTTTGGGATTGTATTTGACGCTCAGGTATTCTCGAAATTCTCGGGTTTTTCGAAATTCACGATCGAGAAAACTCGACCCGACCCGAACCCGAGTTCCGAGAACCCGCACACCCCTAGAATCTAGGTAGTAATTCTGACAGTATAACAGGATTTCCACATGGACCTTGCGTTCGAAGTTCTCTCTATCGAAAGCTGCAAATTCGCAAAGAACTCTCTTCAAATCAGGATTGAGTAGTAATCGATTTCAAGTATGCTCGATGCTACAGCTTATTCTGGGAAACGGGTGAGTGAAGTGAAACTGTCGTTGGCCAATCATGAAGTGGAATGTTGTTTCCATGATTGACCGCCGTAAGTTCTACTATACTTACAAGTTTCATAGAATAATCTGTCTGTTGTTTAGTTACTAAATTATATTGATTACAATATACGTACGTCACCTTTCGGAATCGGCATGAGTAAACCTTTCTTTTTTTCTTTCTTTGACTCGGCCAGGATGCCAACACACAACCGCTAACATACTCGTCAAGTTCTTTCTTTAACTTCGGAAGGAATAAATTACACTGAGTGAATCTTATAACAATGATAAGTATTTATTATAATAAACAACCTTAACACTAGTACAGAAGTATCTACACCGTGCCCGTAGGTGTGCACCGTATCGCGACCCAGTCGCGAGTGCCTGACCCACTCACGAGTCGCCCGCGTAGAAAAAAAGAATCTTTTCGAGAATCTTTTCAAGAATCTTGAAAAGAATCTTAGAAGAATCTTGAAAAGAATCTTGAAAAGAATCTTAGAAGAATCTTGAAAAGAATCTTGAAACGAATCCCGTATAGGATCCGGAGGAAGATTCTTTTCAAGATTCTTTACAGGATTCAAGATTCTTTTCAAGATTCTTTACAGGATTCAAGATTCTTTTCAAGATTCTTTACAGGATTCAAGATTCTTTCCAAGATTCTTTACAGGATTCAAGATTCTTTTCAAGATTCTTTTGAAAATTGTTTTTTCAGCTTGATTTAATTGATCAGTCATATTTGGTTGGTCAGATCCGGAAAACGGCGTGATCTGATCAGATTGTAGCGATAAAATTGGGAAAAAAAAAAAAAAAAATATGTCGATCGCGGGACTCGAACCCAGGCCGCCCACCGTATTAGGCCGTTATCGTAGCCACTTTGCCATATCATCTTTCTTAGATGACAGTAAAATCAAATAGTATATAAGTGTCACCTGCTTTTTTTAGGATCCATAATTTTCGGAAAAAAAAACTAAGTCCTAAAAAAAGCAGGTGACACTTATATACTATTTGATTTTTCTATCATCCAAGGAAGATGATATGGCAGAGTGGCTAAGATCTTCTCGGTTTCCGTGATTTGGTTCGTATCTGGCCACCAGTTGACAGTATATCTCATTACATCAAGTACTGTACTATCGCTTTTACTATCTTTAGCTTATATTTTACCATCAAATGTGTGTAGGCCATCTTTGAAAAAAATTAATCGGTGAAAAATCGTTTTCGATTAATTCAGTGTTATCCGCAACCGGTAACCGAGATAGTGCATCACAATTTGCGTTGTCTTCGACTTCATATATTCTACTGTGTATCTGAAACCTGATAAGTAATAGGCCCAGCGCTGTAATCTATTATCGGCGGTCGCGGGAATGCCTTCTCTTAGGCCTAATATTAATTGCAACGGTTGATTATCCGTGCGTAAAATTATTTCACTACCAGAAACAAATTGATAAAACTGTTTGAATCCGAAAATTATAGCCATTGCTTCTTTGTATAAAATTGTACGGTTTAATTCTTTTTTCGATATTTTCTTTGACGCATACGCACTGGGTCCCTCCAAACCGTCTTTGTACTTATGTAACAAAATTACGGATAACCGGTACGAGGACACGTCGCAGGCTAACACGACTTGTTCCTTTCGATCAAAATTTACTAGTACACGCGGTGAAATCAACTTATTTTTTACCCGTGCGAATGCTTTTGTGCAATTTTCATTCCAATCAAACTCCTTAGCGCTTGCACAATCATAAAGCGGTTTCAAATTAGCAGATCTATTTTCAAAAATCAAGCATGAAAGTTAATTAAATCTACGAATAAATTTAGCTCTTTACGGTTTTGTGGTAGCGAAGCATTAATCATTGCGTCAACCTTAGATTTCGCTAGATGAAGACTGTCTCTACCAATTACGAATCCCAACACTTCGATTTTTTCTGCAAGAATTTACACTTTTTATTCGCTTTTAAGCCGCATTCTGATAATCGTTCGCATACTGCTTCGGTTCTTCTCATACACTCTTCTTGCGTGCGGCCCATTATATAAATATTATCGATATAAGAGATTAACCCTTCAATACCTCTTAAACATTCATCCATTTTCTTTTGTACATACAATCCCTTCCGGAATTTTCTTGTAACGATACAAGCCTTTATGTGTTAACAGTTAGGAGCTTTGTTCATCACAACAACGCAACAATGTCGCGAGTCTAACTCCGTGTAATACACCCCGCCTTGCATTACGGTAAAAAGGTCATCAATTAAGTGAAGCGGGTATTTATCAATAATTATAAACGGATTTACGATTAAACTAAAATTACCGCAAATACGAATTTTACCGTTACTTTTATACACTTTTATACGCTCAGTCACTGGTCTCAACCTTTTCTAAATGACCCGATCCTTCTAATCTTTCAATTTCTTCATCAAGATGTGGTCGAACTGCATGTGCTAGCGTTCTGCAGTTCAACGCTATCGGCCTTGCGTTTTCCCTTAAATAGATTTTAATCTTACTCTCGTTGTACAACCCTGGTCCGTCACTAAATACGTTCCCATATTTGAGAACAAAAGTATGTACGGTCGAACTGGCAAAAGACTTTGAGAATTTCCACGGAAGTTGTAAATTTCCGTGCGCTGTTGCGGCGAAATTAGACAGTACGGGTTGGAGCAGAAATTAATCGACCACAACTGTTTTCGTATAGGAACAAATTGAATAAAATGCGAATTCAGTAGAGTGGATAACAATACTTTAATAATTGTAACAATCACGATTAAAATACAAGTGGTGCGTGTAGATAGATTTGACTTTCGATGTTGACTCGACAAAGAGTTGCTGAAGACTAACAAAAATTATAAAACGACTAACGCTTGAATTTTCGCTCCCTCCCTTAGCATCGGGAAAGGAAAGCCTTCAAGCGCTTGGCGTCACAGATATTCATTGGCTAATTTTTGTAGAGCCCATTATTCCTTGCGGTGATTGGCTTTAACGGTTGGCGTCCCTCGCAGGTAGATAAGACGCGTTTCGATACGAAGGCGTCGCGTCTCGTGGAAAAAACCTCAACGGTCCGCTTGACCCAAGCATCTGCTTGCCAGACTACCTACGGGTTGTCCGATCATGAAAACCCTCGGTACGCGTACCTCTCGTACAGCATCCTTAAAAATTCATCAAAAGATTGGAAAGTCCCAAAAAACCCTTGAACATCTGCGGCTATAAGCGTTGAATATTATGAGTTGTCTGTTTGTGTGTGTGTTTGTGTATGGATGTGAACATATGTCTTAATTTTTATTTAACAATTTCACATGTCGTCGCTGTCGACGATCCAAAGTAGAACCTTGCATATTGCTTCCTCATTATTTTTCACTTTCTACAAAGATACCTCTATGAGTTCCTCATAGAGGTAGCTCTATAGTATGTTGTAGTTGTTGATCAATTTTGGCTTCCTCATAGAGGAAGCTTTGTAGAAAGCGAACAATAATGAGGAAGCAATTTGCAAGGTTCTACTGTGCAGGCTTGTTTATACTCGGAAGACCTTTTTATAAAAACTTAAAGTGACGGGAAATTTTTACCGCTCGACCGATTAGTATCGAATTGTTACTCGAAAATTGGTTAATTATAGTCCATATGTAAACTAAATTGGAACTCGATACCTAGTAATTTGCATGGGCAAGCGCTCGAACGAGATTTTTCAAATAATTAAAAATGCCATAAAATTTGAACCACTCGACCGATCGGTGTCAAGTTTGTACCAAATATGTTTTCAAATGGTCGTCTGAATGTGAAGGAAATTTAAGAGAAATCTGTAGAAAATGTCAAACTTTTTTTTTTTCGTGAAAGGTTTTTTTTTCTTTTTGTTCGCCAAAATCGAAATTTTATGACATTTCAACAGTTCATTAGACTAAAATCTTGAATGGAATTCAATAATGGTGAAATCATATCGGCAATTGCAGTCGGATATCTCAAAGTTTGCATGAGTTATAGTATTTACAGACATTTTTGATAAAATTAAAATTGTAATAAGATCAGAACGGTCCGACAGATTTTCTCGAAAGTTGGTGCACATAATATTTCTTGGGTCATTCATTTATATACAAAATTTGAGCCTGATGCCTCTTTAATTGTGTGAGTTACAGCGTGAAAATTATTTTTTCAGAATAAATCGGTTAAAAAAAATTTTAACCGATTCGCTCCAAATACAATCCCAAGCTTTGTTATATGATAACCTTCTTGAGTGCCAAATTACAAGAAAATCTGGAAAAAATTACGACAGCTATCGTGCGTACAAGGAAACACACACACACACGCACACACACACACACACACACACACACACACACACACACACACACACACACACACACACACACACACACACACACACACACACGCACACGCACACGCACACGCACACGCACACGCACACGCACACGCACACGCACACGCACACGCACACGCACACGCACACGCACACGCACACGCACACGCACACGCACACGCACACGCACACGCACACGCACACGCACACGCACACGCACACGCACACGCACACGCACACGCACACGCACACGCACACGCACACGCACACGCACACACACACACACACACACACACACTTCGAAAAACCATTTTCTCGATGTTTTAGACCATTTTAAGTATCCTGGCATGAAAATCTCGAAAACAAAATTTTCACGAAAACAAAGCTGCTAAAAGCTCCAAAAGCATCCAATAGCCTACCTATTAGCATTGAACCATCGCCGGGTAACACGAAACAAGACAACCTGTGCGTCTTCGCGAAAATATTTCTTCTTGTCCGTTTCCGAGATAACCGTCGCGAACGTCCCCGAGTCTAATTCCATGCTTACTTTTGTCTTGTTTATAAACACGTCGACATACATCGGCTCAGCGCGCACCCGACCCTCATCTACACATACACTCTCCTACTCATACGTACGCTCGCTGTCCAATTCGATAGGATAGAAATCCTCTTCATGCGACGCACTGTTCGACGGCTCTTCCTCTCCACTGTTCTCCAGCTTGAGTACGCTGCTCCCTTTTTGCTGCTGCTTCTTTCTCTTTAAACAGGCGCTTTCCAGATGCCCTTTCCCGTTACAAAAATTACAAGTTTTATGCTTATGGCGGCACTCACTGCGCACGTAACTTCGCTTGCCACAGCAATAACACACAATTTCTTTCTCGTTTTGATTTCGCTCTTACTTGGAAATTGGCTTGTTGTTCTCTTCACTGTGCTGCTTGTTGGTTGACCTTTCCGAATTGCTTCTACTTTTGCCTTTATTCTGTTGACGGAACGAAAACACCTCTTTCTGCTCATTTCTTTTTCCTAATGTACACGTGGCAGTTGTTGCATTTTTTACCGTGGATTCTCGTGCCACTGCTTCTTTTAAAGCTAAATCGTACGTTAGATTTTCGCTTTTGAATAATGAGATACGCGTTTCTTCGTCGCGTATGCCAACAACAAATTGATCCCTGAGAGCTGTAGATAGATCGGTAAAATTACAATTTAATGCTAGTATTTTTAGTCTTACTTCAAATTCTGCAACGGACTCGTTCTGTTGTTGTCTAGCTTGGGTGAACTTGCACCTTTCCATCACTTCCGATGGCTTAGGCTTCGAGTGATCGGTCGTTAAATTTGTCAGTTGCTCGTAGGTTTTTTCCTTCGGTTGTGCTGGTGCACATAAACTTTTTGTTAATTTGTATGCCTCTTCATCAAGTCCTGTCGGCATAATCGCTGCCTTTTTCTCATTCTTCGTGTCATTTACCACGAAATGCAATTCCAATCTTTCTAGGAATCACTGCCAGTCGTCCTTTTCTAGGCAAAATTCCAATCTGTTGTTTTCGCCCGACATATTTACTTCTTTCGTTTGAATTGTCATCAAAAACGTACGATTCGTCGCTCAAAGCCTCATGGTTCCCTTGTTTACTTCCTTTGTTTTGCTTTCAACTCGAACCCGCTGTATAATCTAGTTTTACAACGTTGACTAAACGTTTCCATAACTCGTCGAACTTTTCACTATCGAAAGCTTTAATATTCCTATTAGTTTATTCTTCTATTATCTGTTCTTTATTTAAACTATAAATCCAACTAACTTTTGTCTTTTCGCGTGCGTCTTCGTTACTCATTAGGAAAAAAAACGCGCTTACCCTCGCAATCGCACCTTTCTACGATCACTATTGTTTAACCGAAAATGTCCAACCTTTCGTGGCTTTCTGTTTAATATAAATTACGCACTGCACTGTCTCAACTATGCCCGTACGGACCCTTCCAAGCAATTACACTGGCCGCGTACACACCAATCTTTTTGCATTTACTACGAGCATGTGCACGGTGTCACATTTTCCTCAATACGTTTAAAGTCCGTTTTGAAGCATGCTCGTCGCCAAGTTGTTATGTTCTTCAGGATAATTAAGTAGGAATAAATTACACTAAGTGAACCTCATAACAATAATAAGTATTTATTATAATAAACAACCTTAAAACTAGTACAGAAGTATCTACTCTGTGCCCGCAGGTGTGCACCATATCGCGACCCAGTCGGGAGTGCCTTACCCACTCACGAGTCGGCTATTACCGTGCGTTCACACCTAAACACATACGCGCTCACCGCTTACTCGCATACATCACACTCTTGAATACTTTCCATCATCTTCTTCGCGGCGGAGTGTCCGTGATCGTGGACCCTTCAAATGATGCCGTGTTGCATACTGGTTGGTACGGCGATCACCTTTCTACTGCCGACTTGTTTCATGAGAATTCCGTTTTCGCAAAAATAATCTTCGTACGTCTTTAGCACTTGCTTGATCGCTCGAAGGCGTTCGTCCTCGTCTTGCTGCTTCTTATTATTATTGCGAGCTTGTCTTCAACCACCATTACTGGGTAGTGGCTGAGAGCTTCAACGTGCTTGAAGCGACTTCTGGGGAGATGCTCGATCTCGAAGTCAAAATCCTCGAGGAACAGGGCCCATCTCGCCACTTTCGGTGATGTCGCTCTTGCTAAGAATCTGCTTGATCACCGAACAGTCGGTGATCACTTTACTTCGATTCCTTACAGGTAGACCTTGAATTCTTCCATGCCGTGGACAACGACGGGAGCCCCGAACTCGTAAGAGTCTCGTTTCTTCTCATCATCCGTTGTTTTCCTACTCATGTAGTGTACCGGATGAAAAAAAAAGACCGGTGTCGTTCCGAAGCAGTGTGGTTCCGTATCCCTCTTCGCTTGCGTCCGTATGGAGCTCGGTTATCGCCGTTGGCTTGTAAAATCGGAGGATGGCTTCAGAGATTAGGGTTCTCTTCAACTCTTCAAATGTTCGCTCCTGAGGTGGTCCCAAGTAGAACCGCTGATTATCTTTTAATATCTCTGACAACGAATGCACGTTTTCCGGGTAGTCTCGGATGAACTTTCGGAAATATCCTGACAATTCGAGGAAACTTTGTATTGTCTTCTTCGTTGCGGGATTCGGGTATTTCTTCACAACTGAAATCTTCTCAGATAACGGACTGACCTACCCGTTCTCGATTACGTGCCCGGTGTACTTGACAACTCGTTGTAGAAACTGACATTTTTTTCCCATCTATTGTCATACCCTTCTCGGCGGCGACAGACAATGTCTCTTCCAGATTGCGGAGCGCTGCGTCTTCATCTTTTCCTGGGACTATCAAGTCGTCTATGTACGTGTGAACGATTTCTCGCCGACTAAGATCTCTTGTTGCACAATCCGAACGAGGTATTAATGAATTTGTACTGACCACCAGGCGTCACGTACGACTTGATTGTTCGGCATTCTGGTGCGACAGGTACGTAAAAATATCCATCCTTGAGATCGAGTACAGAAACGCTCGTGCTGTTGCCAATGCGTCGATTACAGGCAGCGGAAAACGGTCTCGCACAATCTTCTTATTCAACTGTCCATAGTCGACACACACGGGGTGTGAGCCACCCTTCGTCGTAATCACTACCGGACTGGAGTATGGACTTTTGCTGGTCTAGATGATACCGTCTTCAAGCCACTGGTCAATTTGTTATCTCAACGCTTCTTTGTCAGGTACCGAAAATTGGCTCGGCCTCAGGCATAAAGGTTCCTCATCCTTCAACACTATTTTCGTTTCTTACTTCGGCGTGTACGCGTCCAGCAGTTTCTTCACTTTTTCTTAGTATCCTGATGAGATTTCGACTCATGTTGACGATTAACATGATCTCGCTAAACACTTCGTGAATGGCGTCATCTTCTCTAGCGTTGTCTTCGTGTTGGATTTCTTCCTCGTTGCGACAGAATTGTCATTCGCGCGTAATGACAATTCTGTCGCCACGAATTGCAACTTTTGCAATTGTTTTGTGTCCGCCTGTGATGTGCACGTCCATTTGTGCCACCCAATCCTTTCCTAGCAGCATCGCCGACGCCGGTACTACGTATACGTCGTTTTTATACTTCTCTCCGTTGAACACGATTTCGGCTTTGAATTCTCCAAGAGCTTACTCTCGTTCTCAGCTTTGCCGAATCCCTGGAACTTGCGACACGTTGGTCGCAGCGTCGGTGCACCAATGCGCCGCTGTTCGTCCTCGCTCAAAAGCAAAC
This sequence comes from Tromatobia lineatoria, assembly GCA_949699805.1. NCBI lineage: Eukaryota > Metazoa > Arthropoda > Insecta > Hymenoptera > Ichneumonidae > Tromatobia > Tromatobia lineatoria. Next base: position 9,694,272 of record OX453034.1, read on the forward strand.
ACCCGGTATCCAGCATGGCGGCGATCTTGACGCCATTTATTTCGACCTTCTTGTGATCATCAGCGTAGGTTGTCACTTTACTGTGTTTCTTATCATGCTTGCTTGCGCAGTCACACTCCGTCGAAATGTGGCCGTACTTGTTGCATCGAAAATATTACGGGCCTTTTTCCATTTTCGTGCAGTCTTTTACCTCGTGCTCGGTTGACCAACAATTATAACAGTGCACCTTTTTCTCGGTCTTGCTTGTTTTCTTTTCATCTTTATCCGCGGCTTTTTCTTTGTGTTCACTGTTTGAACAAAATAAATAAGCGTTGAGAGGAAGATTGGGAGAGAGTTGTTTTGTATAAATAACTTTATACACGTGGTTAGAGGAAAAATATAAATGCTTTTATTTCTTTCTTAAACGCAAGTACTAGTACACCGTGTCGCAGCACGGGAACGACTAACCGTGAACAGGAGCGACGCTGCTGGCACACCGGCGCCACGCGCAAAACCGAATGCTCACGGAAACACTCGATAGCACTCGACACGTAGCATGCTTGAAAAACGCGATTAACTATACTTTTTAACATTAACTTTTTTCTTTTCCAGCTCCGTGATTTTTCCGCATCTTCTTCTTGTGCGATTTTTCGCGCATCGTATCATATTTTTCCAAACACTTCTTCTATTCACTTATGTTGCGTACACTGAACAGTGTAGTTTTATTGGGTTTGTCGTCATGGATAACGTCGATTATGTACTGCATTAATGCGTTTTCTTTAATCTGTCCCTGATTCGCAATCGTCCGCATCGCGTACACGTACTGTCAAGGTGTTTCGTTCGACTGTGACAATTGCGAGTGTATCACAGCACTGTTAATTTCCGCGTTAAATTCACATCAGATGCGCTTTTTAAAATTTCCCCACGACGAAATTTCTTTATAAAGCTCAATAAATTGCTTTGCAGAGCACGAAAGGAGCTTCTCGCCATAGATGACTCGCTGTAAGTCGTTCCACCCGAGAAGTGCGCTCGTATCTTCAAACTCCTGCAGCTATTGTTCGATCGACGTGCTGTCGTCGCCCGAAAAATGCGTCATATTATCTTCGAAGTCCCTGATCGTGAACGCTGCCAGCATTATGTGGTCATGTTTCTCTGCTTCGACTTGTTCGCGTCCGATGTCGTCGCTACAGTGTGATTGCGCGCATCGTCGTCGTCCGCGGGTCAGCGGTAGCGCCATCTGTTGCAGGGCCCTCGTCGTCTCTGTCCTTGTTTGTTTTGTCTTCCGCGGCGCGGCTGCCATCGTTTTGATCGACCTCGGCGCTTAATCACTGGCGGAGCTCACCTTTCTTCTTCTTGCGTCAGTAATTTTAATTTTCGCAGCTCGTCTCTGCGTTGATTTAAGATCATGTCTTTGATCGATTTTTTCTTTTTTGGCTTCGTGGCCTTCACTTCATAGCGCGCGCCGTCTTTATCTGCTGCCTTTGTCTCATGACGACGTCAAAAGCAACCATCCAGAAAAATCATTAGTATGGTCGCATTTGAGGACGTTTTGCGGTGGCTGATTGTCAAAGCGATCATACATACGATTTATGCCTTTGTGTTCGCAATTACTCTTACTGTGTTCTTAAGCCTTTGAGTTCCCAGTTATTCTCGTCGGGCACTCTGACTCAGCAAATGTGAAACGTATAAAAGAATAATGTTTAAAAAAACAACACCCACTTTTACATAAAAAAACGACATTAACAAAATCTCTACAATATTTAAGCGAAAAACCTTGCACATTACTTCCTCATTATCTTTCGGTTTTTACAAAGTTATCTCTACGAGGAAGTATCTTAATCGATTTTGGCTTCCTCATAGAGAAAGTTTTGTAAAAATCACGACATTTGTTGAAAAATTTAGAATCCTATAAAACCTCTTTACATTGATACATTTAGTTGAAAATCACGCCAATTACAGAGTTACAATACTCTAGTTGTGTGCCAAATTTTAGCTCGATCCATCGTGCCATTCACGAGTTACGGACAATTAAATTTCCGGTGTCTGGCACGTACATAAACACACACACACACACACACACACACACACACACACACACACACACACACACACACACACACACACACGCGCGCGCGCGCGCGCGCGCAGACATGTTTTCTAGACCACTTTTCTCGACGTTTTAGGGGATTCTGAGAGTATAATAACATTAAAATCTCGGAAAAAAATTTTTTCACCAAAACAATGCTTCCTCTATGAGGGAGCAAAATGACTGAAAAGGACCCAGATCAGGATCAAAACATTTAAGAAGTTGTGGATCATTACTTGGCCACCAACAGCCGACAATCCTTCTACTTATTACCCTTAATATATTCGATAGTGGATATGAGGCTGTTGCAAAATTAATGTTAACGTATATTCAAAACACAACTCGTAAGACTTATTTAGTATAATATAATACTGTGCATCAATCAATACGCCTCTTACGACGAATTTAGCAGACTACATCGCTAATACGAATTTTGTGACAAATTTAACAGACTATACACCACCAATACGACTTTCACTACGAATCTAGAATAATTCTGAATGAATCTTACGTTATACTCGTGTAGTTAATTTTCTAGACCCGTTTCTGTAAACGAGCTTCCTACACTGTGTTGTAATTTTACGCCCAATTTTTTTAAAAATAGTGTATCTATTCATGTTGAACCTCGTAGTACAATGTATTATTGAACGATCAAACGAACTTACCTGTGCGAAGATCGATCATAATTATATGAAGAGTCTCGTTTGAGATGATTACATCGTAGTACCATTTACTGCCACACAGTGGAGCCACGCATTCAGAGCTATAGAAGCGAAGCCCAAGTAGCCTGGCGCTCCGGTCACACCCTTTCTATCGTCATATTATTTAAAGTCACAAATAACTATACCTCAAAACATAATTAATGATGATCACATTATCAATAAATGAAATAAAAAGGGGGGGTTTTGGGCGGGATGTAATCATCTCAAACGAGACTCTTCATATAATTACGATCGAACTTCACACAGGTAAGTTCGTTTGATCGTACAATTATATTTCGCGTCTCGTTCTCGAGATTACATTGTAGATGTTCAGAGATAACCATTATTCCGTTTATTTTGTTTAGCCTCCGTTTTATCATATCACAGTGCACAGATCATCCAAATACATAAAGTATTCGCATAAATTGCATCCGATGGTGGCACTCAGCCTAACAGAGCACCATTGGGTGCTCTGATGCTTAGCAAAGACGCGAGAGAGTCCTTAGACCAACCTGCTGTACTTTCAATAACCGAAAGGTCCATGCCCTTCACAAGTGCCTTCGAGGTAGATGCATGCCTCGTGCTGTGCGACGTGAAATTGACGGCAATACCGCTTTTTGTAAGCGTCGATTTTATCCAGTGACTAATTGTCACATTTTCTAGTTTGATAATGGAAAGTCTGTACTCTATGCGCGTTTCCCAATGCTAGCGATATTACTAATCGCTCGGAAAACTGTTGGAGATTCAGGGCGTCCAGAGGGTACAACCCCGAGATGAACTCCAAAACTCGTTTTACGTTCCAAGTTTGGTCGTATTTTGGTTAATAGGTCGAAGCCGGAAAACTCCTTTAAAGAACCGACTTACGATTGCGCTATTCAAAACATGGTAAACTGATATTAATGATATTGCAGCCCGCACCGTATTAAGCGTACCGTACGACGCTCCTGCTTTATACCTGCTTTACAAATAATCGAGAATTCGTCTTCATAAACCTCTTGAATTGCTTGAACAGCTTCTCTTCGTCTCGATCTCTATGGTCTTTCTTCCTATAACTTGACTTACCCATGATTCGATAGCAAACAAAAAACTTTTTTCTCACGTAAGAATGGCTCAGAACGTGCGTCACCACCGCGCACGAAAAACGACGGTAGAAGGGGTGTGACCGGAGCGCCAGGCTACTTGGGCTCCGCTTCTATAGCTCCGAATGCGTGGCTCCACTGTGTGGCAGTAGACGGTACTATAATGTAATCCCCAGAACGAGACTCGAAATATAATTGCTATAAGTATCTAGATGTTGAAAAACCTCAGTCGAATTTCAGGAGGAAACGAGCGGCACAGAGCTCGTCCAGTGTCAGTCGTTACCCACACAGCAGATAATATTACTATAATATTTGGAACATCTTACTGCACAGAGATGTTTTCATAAGATTTTAATTAATTGTTCAAAAATATTTAATTTCAATATTGTGACACCGGGTAAAATAGATTGCCAAGATTTGCAATTTCTAAGATAGTGAAAATATTTATTGCAACTGTTGCTATATGGATAACATACTTCCGTATATTATGAAGTATCGCATATTTGCACTATGTTATTGTTCTCACTACTGCTCAGTTATCATAGAGATGGAAAACTAATACTTACTTTATACATTATAGTCCCTACAATCTCCGATATCTTTGGATAAAAACATCGTATTATTAATAACTTTCAGTACATTATTACTATCCAAATACTCACGATTATATGCGCCGATATTAGTAGGAACAATTCACGTTGTGACTAAATCGAAGAAATGATGTATCTGTTGATGGCAATGGTAGTGATCCGTCGTGTCATGGATATTACTTTTGATGTAAAGCATTATTTCATTATTAATATCCGGAAAGTATTACTTATCATAATCGAAATAGCAATATGAAGGTGGTTCGAGCAGCATTACCAATTGCATGCTATTGGTTTGTAAGTCGCTTCCCACGTAGCACATAATATTGCAGGAATATTTGAAATAATTCATTGCATAAGAACGTTTCCATAAGCTTCCAGTCAATTATTCACAAATATGAAGTTGCAATATTACCAAATTAACGTTCAGAAATATTATAGCAGGTAGGAAAATTGCGAATAACTTTGAAAATATTTCTGAATATTACCTGTGAATTACAACATCCCATTTCTTCAATAATATTTCACAAAGTTTCGAATAAAAGATTCCACATCAGAGATTCTCAAGCAATTGTAAAAAAGATAACCCAGTAATGAGAAACCTTATCAAAATATTTCGGAAAACGCGGCAAGGTATCTGCTAACAAAAATACATTTACGTTTTTTCTGACCGCACTCACCTCTAGAACAAATATAGTCAACGAATCTCGTATATATATACATACATTTTTTTATCAAGACAACACGTTTCAAATTATTCATCGTGGAATCGCCGTGGATACGCTACGTAGGTAAAATTGTGAGTCCCTAGATCAGTTTTATTCTTTTTTCATAAACAGATAGGATTATTTCACAGAGAGAAAAGAGGTCATTGAAGCCTACGAAATGCGTGGATTGATTTTTGTTTTTTTTCCATTGATTTCGACGAAATATTTTCTGATATCAATGAAATAGTGCATTTGAATTTCAAAGAGAATATTTAATTCACTGTAAAAAAAAATATTTACTTAGTGTGAATATAATAAATAAATAATTACATTGTTTTAAAGAGACATTTTCATTGATTCAAAGAAACGGTCTCGTTGATTCAAAGAAAAAATGTAGTTGATGGCAGCAAGTGTCTACAGGCCTGTTCTTCTCGCACCTCACTTATTAGTTTTCCCATTATCATGGATCAATCATGAATGGCTACGCGATTCCAGAAGTTGGAACCTTAGCCTATTTCCGCCGTACTCCCGCACGTTCGTTAAAAATATTAGGGTTGTCTGCCGAGTAGCTTGGAAATAGTATGTTTCGATCCGAGAGACCAAACGGGCGTTTTGCGCACTGCGAGTGTGTAGGGCGCAGGAAGGTGCACTAGACGGGCGGGGATGCAGTCCTTGTCGGCTAAGAAGATCATGAAAAAAAAATAGCATTGAAGCTCGAGTATTTCATTCTTTTGGCAACGATTTCCGTGAATCAATGAAACCTTATCTCTCGGTGTATGGAGTACGCCCGCACTGCTTGTATGCTCGCAAGATTTATTTATGGTGTTCTGGTGCGTAACGAGATGGAATCTTAGTATTTTTTATTTGAAAAATTAATCGAAAACCTGTAGTATATTGTAAGCTGGTTAATAAAAACAATGGTTCAGACAAAGAATTATTTATTTCAAATGATATCTGACACGATCCTGCACAATTGACGCCCTGCTTAAAATGTGACTCCACGATCTTTCCTTTCGTTTCATTTGTCGTTGTTTTTTTATTTTTAGCAACGGTTGTCCTGAGCAATAATGATCATGATGAACATGAGTGAAAATGTGTACATAGACTAAGTAATTGTATATGTTCAGAATGTGAAGATATGCAACAGTTGAATATGCAATCTTGTCTTTTTTGGTACGAATACTGTTAAAATTTGTATAAAATCTGTCAACTATACGTGAAAACTATCCTTCATATAATGCATCCTGATTTATTATTATTATTTAACAATAAAATGCTTACCAAGATATTTAATATTTTTGTTTTTACTACGCATGCTCGACAATCCTGGTTTATGCCATAACATCGAGCGTCGTATAAAGACAACACCGTTCGAATTTTCTTAAGACGTAGCATTTAGAATTCACACTCCCAACCGCTTATGACGAATTGTTACAGATGGAGAATTTAACAATTCTTCATGCCACCTCCTTCAAGAATCTGAACAGTTTTTTTCTGATACGAGACTCAATGTTATGGTATTATTTGAAATTTTCGGCGGTATAGAGTAGAAGAAAAATTATGTAACATTTTAATAATAATATTATTATTAATTAATTACAATAATAATAATAACCACAAATAATGTTAAATTGTATGATAAATAGTTTTAAAATGTCATTGAGAATCTTTATACAACTTTTTACAATGAACTAATCTACCAATCTACTGAGAACGATGTATTAGGTAAGTCACGTCTCACTTCCGGAGAATCGCTTAGAAATGAGGCGATATTCCTCGTCCTCGTGATGATAAGATTATGACTATGAAGGTAAGTATAGCTGAAGGAGTTTATCTATGAAAAACGAATGTGACTAAAATTGTTTCGAGTATTAAATAATAAGTAAAGAGAATTAAAATCGAAAATCGAAAAAAAAAATACCTCTAACATTTTGTTTTGACCATTTGGAAACTGAAAAAAATGTATTTAGGGTTTCTTACTACATAATACCATAGCCTCAAGATAGGCAATTTTGTAAAACGCAAAGAGAATACAACAAATTCTATCTTGTACTCAAAACTGGAAAAAATTGTATTAAAATACATTAAAAACCTATAATCAAATTATATGGCGCCCATTATTACGTTTATTACGTATACATAATATTATTACGTTTGACATCTTGCCCTTCTACATGTGTATTCATACTCGGTCAGTGAAAATATACAAAAAAAAACAATCTATTCAATACAGGAAAGCCCTTTCTTAGAAAACTTAGATTAAAATCAAGAAAAATCTAGAATAAAATTATATCTCGTATATTATTGCGTTCGCCACTTAGCTCTTCTACAAACTCCTTTATAATAAGACCGCAAATATAAAAATATATATATTAAGCACAATAGAGGAAGCCCCTTACTTAGAAAAATAAGATTGAAATTTAAAAAAATTATAATTATATTTAATGAAATGTTAAAAAAATTTTTAAACATTTATCTAAAGAGTACGTAAAAACAACGAAGATTTTCATATTTTATCGTGTAGTTATCGAGATATCACAAAATCAAACAAAATAGAAGCAAACGGTTCATCTCCTAAGTGAAACACCGTAGGCTTTTGAAATTTAGTACTTTTCCTAAAGAAATATATTATTACGAGATTGAAAAGTGACAATAGTTTTTTTGGAACTTTGAAAAACGGTGTGACTGAATTTCTATGGAACATCTCTTATGTATTTAACGTTACAAATTTATATCTAATTATTATTATAAAAACCGTAAAAATTGGGATTCATACCTCATCGATCGGTGGCACGTATCCCCATTATACTAGGGCCTTCAAAATTTACAAAGATTTTTTTTATAAACCTTGATTAAGTTTTCGGGATGATACTGAAAAAATGTTGCCAAAGCCTACATGACGGCTACCCTAATAAACACATGCTCCGATGAACCTTATATTGCTGGATATTTTATAAAATGAGAACAGTCAAAATATTTTACCCAAACTCTGAACACTAATACTTTGGTCTAAAACTGTTTAGTATCAATTCAGTCCACAGATCATAATTGAGATATCAAGGGTCGCGATACCGACTCGACGCTAATTTAAAAAGAAATTTATTATACTCTTTATACTGTTCTTAAATATTGTTTTCATCCTTTCTTTTTTGGGCGAGTACTTACTCTTTGGATCATTTAACCACCTTCAGAAAGTCATAATTGAAACGCAAGGGATGATTGAATGTAGCTTACCTTGGCAGGTTTAGAAGAATGAAAACCGTACTGATGAGAAGCAGCATCTTAGTAATGCTCTGCTGATTCCGTGTCGAGACAAGATTTCTCGAAGAAGACCTCACATCTGCAAAATGCAATATTTTATCAATTTAATATATTGAAATTAACTTCTTTGAAATAAATATGCTGAAATATAATAAGTCCGTAATATAATAATTCAAAACGTAATTTCGTTAGTAAACTGGTTTCTGGGTTCATCCTTGAAAAATCATGATGTTTCCTCTCATACAGCATCGGTAACTGATTTGTACTAAGCTAGCACGCAAGGAAACTATTATGTAAATCGACGGGTAAGGGTACCAGAAAAAACTGTACTTACGAATACATCTCGCTGTGATTTCTGGAATCTGATAAGCACTTCGAGGTGTTGTTGAAGGTAGTGCAGTGGCGGTTGATGGTTGGTGTCGCGAGTGTTGAGAACTATTGTTCTTCGAGGAATGGAATGACTGCTGAGAAGGTGGCCTGCGACCTATGTTACCCAACGGTATATTTCCGACTCCATTGTGACTGCTGCTTGCACTCTGCAATGAAACGGTTGAAAAATAGAAAACTGTTTGTCCATTTAATCCTGCTATGCCGCGATACAGTGGTTAAGGAAACAAAGTTGTTTTTCAGTTCAGCCCAAAAAAAAATTTGGTGATCTTAACTAAGATTACTGTTTCGGTTTCACGCATTTTGAATCTAGCGATCACTGTCTCAGACCCGAGATGTGCCCCGCAAAATTCTATCATTAAACAAGTGACCGGGAATAATCGCATACCTTAAAACAGTATTGTCAATAATACAAGGTCGCTGTCTATAATGTCAACTAAAATTATCTATTCAACATTTAATTATACCAATCAACGAGATTTTGATTTCCCTGAAACGAATGTGTATTTAATACAATTTCTCAGTTAACCGTCACCGATGGTTGTGCGGTCGGTGTACAGCTCTGGCGATCCCCCGAGTTAAGGTATACATACTTAAGAAAGTAACTTTCGTGTGTACACCGGGAAGTCAGAAAAAGATACGGCCGTCTGTATCGGTACAGGTTTTCCGCAGTTTCTCCGTACCCATGGCAAATGCGATACAGCGTAGCTAAGTCGGCTGCGAACGCATCGGAGGTTAGGTTAGCGTAGCTAAGTGCGGGTAGGGAGTGATAGGAAAAAAAAGGGGAAGGGCGGTAAAAGGCGATAGAAGCCGTACCTTGGAACGAATAATAACAATGAAAAATGATTTTTTCAATCCAATATATATTTATGTCCTTGGATCATTGGACATTATGACTCTGTAATAGATTGTTATTTAAATCGACGTTTCTTTGATAACATCTGATGATGAAAAGCTAAACTGACCTCCAATACATCATTTAATACATGGTGTATTTCAGCCAAAGAGAAGATCAAATCACTGAATTCTTTTGCGTAATGACTTTATGTCATGAACTACGAATGTCTCCAAATGTGCAACATTTATCGATTCACTTTCATCCTCATCGTATATTGATATTGATATACAAATGATAAAATATTTATATCGATAGCAGTAGAGGCGTGGTCAATGTGTGACTTCAACGCTTCCCAGAGTTAAGCAGCATTTTTCGTAGTCATAATCGGAATGACCGCTTAGCAGCGCACTGGTTTGCCCGCCAACTGTGGCTGAATACCGAAAAATATCGCATACAAAAAAGAATGAATCAATTTTTATATAATTGTTGTCTCAAATAGATACTTCTTCGATTTGAATATATTAACTGTTCAATAAGTTTGTTACTGACAAATTAAAAGAAAATCATTTTAGGTGAGTAGAAGTCTAGTACGTGGCATTTAAGTGAATAAATTTATTTCCGATAAGTAGGTTCTAGTATCTGGAACTAAGTATTTTTTATGGTGTGTATAGTAAATGCAATAAAGTAATGTATTAGTAAGAATGGCTCCGGGCAACACTCGTGAAGTGGAATGGAGAATAAAGGGGAGGAAATATTAATTGTTTGTTTAGGCGGGGTTAATTTTTTGCATGATTATCTCTCAGCTCACGTACTGTTTATACCCGGATTATACAAGTAGCGAGCTATATAATGCGAGATTCACTCAGAAGCAAACAGATAAATCTGACTCATTAATGAGCTGTAGCTGTTCCCCGCCAATGAAGTATCGATTCGATCAAAAAAGTGTTTGCAACCCCCAAGGACATTCAGCTTATAGCTTGAATTTACGAGACCGACGATCGTTACATTAACTTTGTTTGGCGCCTATTACGCATATGGGGTTCCGTCCACCTTTATCTATTCGTTATGTCACTTTCAGACCCTACATTTAAATAATGCGGATCCTTGGGTTTTGTATGGCTCGGATGCACAGTCCCTAAATCATTCAAATATGCCCGTCCATACTTATTATTGACCTCTGAGAAGACTGAGAGCGATCAGGTTTTGGGTATAGCTTTCAGAGCTATTTAGAAAGACTCGGAGCGTGCAGGAAGGGGAATAAAATGCGTGTCAGAATGATCAGGGCGGAGATAGGGGAGAGATAATTATGGTTCTAAATCATGTCATCTGTATTTCTTTGATATATGGTGTATATCTTAGCCATTTTTACCAAATACCGTCAACATATGAAAAACCATCGGTGTTGCAGGATATATTTTTCAAAATGGTAAAAAAAACATTTTTTATACATGACGATCTTTTTTTGATTATTCAATCCGCATAATCCGCAGACATTTCCGGTAAGAGTACTTTGCTTTTATTAGGGCATTTGTAACATCATCCATAAGATACCTTATGTTCGTAATATATTATTTGGGTCGAAAATATAGTAATAAGTATAGTAAGGCGTCCGAGGGTGAACTGTAATGATGCATAAAACAAGTTCTACACACCCGCGAACTATAACTAATCGTAATACATTTTGTTAATGAAATGATCCGTGCTTATACGCATATTCATAGGAGTAACTTTTAGCTAAGATAACCGTTGAGTTATTACTTCGATGAACTCCTTTTTAACTTTAGCCTTTGGAGTTTCAAAGGCAATTTTATATTCTAAAACTTATTGGCATTATTGCGTTCAATCTTGCGACTCCCTTTGATGCTTAAATGCCGTAGGACTTTTCCCTCTCCGCTTTTGTTGTTGATAGACTTTGGTAGTGATTCTCGTTGAAGGTTGTCCCTTTCGTGGCATGAAAGCACAATAGATCATTTGCTCACTGAAACTCAATAAATTTGTCTTGAAGATTTTGTACCATTTGTGTTCAGTACTCCAAGGGTTAAAGGGTACGAACCTACGATATATAGAATATTCGAAAGGACTCAAGGGTCGCCGTTTACGTAGTAAGGTTATTGTCATTTTTTTGCGTTAAATGAGGATATCTCGGCACGCTAGGCATTTATAATAATAATGAATTCTTCTTTTTTTTTATCTTCTTTGTATTACTATTATTGTGAGCTTTAATTTCTTTCTCTCTTCGATGATTTTTCCCAGTCTTGTTACGTTTGACGTCTGTATCCTGTGTCTATATAATCCTCATAGTGGATGTCGATTGACATAAGACGATGAAGAACTTTTTAAATATAACATTGAATAACAAAATCGGGCATAATTTTTTCGGCAACCGAGCGAAAACACACGAGCTGCCGATATTCGAAATTAACAAAAAATACACGGAAAAAAAAGATGAGTTAAAAGAACTAACAAAAAATGGGTTGCGAGGAGTATTTATATAGTTACGATCACCACTTCGTAAAACCGTGGTGGTCGCAAACAAAACAATTTAATGTTGGTTGAGAAATAGTTGTCACACATAATAGCGTTAGTTGGCGTGACTCATTGAAATGAGTTGCAACGCTGACAGTTAGGAGGAGTTACTAAAACGAATTTCCACAATCAATAATATCAATTGCCTCAATCCTACCCGATGAGTTCGGACGAAACTCGACAAATTGGTTGTGACGACTACTCTTATGATGCACGGTACACTTTAGTTAGGTAGCTCACCTAACTTCTATAGTAGCACGCGCACAGTTCACTGGTGGGTTGCTTCAACTCAATTGTCGATCCACGTGACTCGTTAGTCGGTTGGCGCCACTTGTTGGTCGGTAACGGCAACCAATTCATTGAGTCTGTGCGGCCGCGAGTTTTTCAGAACGAGAATCGTCGTTGATCGTTTGGTAAAGTTTTTTTTTTATGATTGATGATATTTTTGTTAACATAGAATGGGAGAAGGATTATAATTTTCTTATTGATAGAACATATCAAGATATGTAGGAAATCTGAAATGCAAGAAAAAATAACCTACCATGAAAATTTTTCATAGCAAAGTGTTGGCCAATGAAAATTTTCTTTGAGACAATGAATTGATTGACGAAAACTTTCCTCAAGGAGAAAAATAATTATTGATGAAAGTTCTTCTATCGAAAAAAAACTTTTCATGCCATTCATTTCTTTTTGGGACAACCACTTTCAGTTGCCAGGTCTAAGCTCTCATCGTGTGAAATGGTTGTAGCAACTAACTGGTAGTGGCGGGCAATCGCAAAGATTAGGCTCCACAGCTACCGCTATCTAACCCATTCTAATGAGTCCTCCCAACCGATTAATTTTCTGGTGCAGATTCATTCGGAAAAGTGAGTCCCCGTAACTAACTTTTGGTCTGTTCCAACCCATTTTTTCCGTGTACAAAGCGTGGTATAGTCCAAGTTGTACAGAAAAAATTGGGTGTGCAAATTCTAGTTCAATTAGTATACACACTCTTACGTTTACATTTCAAACGAGAATTCCCATTTGAAACTTTGGAATTCTCAAAATATTCATCCCTGAAATAAATTTTTCTATACACATTCATATGGAAATTTTTTTACTGTTAGCGAGCAGAATTTTTATATGCAGTGAGAACGACCTTAAAAAGTTAACTTAGTTCCACCTATTACGAGCGCCGTACTTACGACATGGAGAAAGAGGAAGTGTACCAGTGAACTGATCTGCGGGAAAAGTTTAAAAGTGGTATTTTGTGCTACAAGTTCGCCAAGTAGACGCTTCGAATCTTTCTTTTTGATACTTCTTTTGTGCATAATCGAGCTGACAGGAATAATGTAAATGATTTTACTTCACTTAGAGAAAAATAGTTAGTTGGAGCAACAATATTTTAACCTTTCAGTATAACTTCCCAGTTGGAACTTTGATATTATATAGTTACGACAAGAAAATGTAACTGTAAATATAATTAAAGCTCAACTCATCAAATATATAGTATCCAGTGACGATCGATATGATCGTTCCACCTGGGAAATATACTGGTATAGTTGGATCTACTATTCTGCTATATTTTTCTCTTAATGTTTGCAAGCGATTTGATGAATTTTCAGTAGCAATATCCTGAGCCCTCCAAAATTATCAGAATATTTTCTGATTGTTTCATTGTTGATCAACGGGAGAGAAAAGTTTTACATATTAAAATCCCGAGCGCGCAGAGCGAGGTATTTTTTGCGAAAGTTATCCCGATTAATTTTGGAGGCCGAGGGGTATTTCCCGGATTATTATTCGCCTCTGGATTTCGGCTGAGCACAGAGCAGTATTCGCGGAATCCGGACACCTACATAAATGTTACATTGGTTGAAAACGAGTGAAGAGCTACTGTGCAATATCTAGATGCATTTCCCCATTTCATTTTTAACAAATTAACTCGATTACCAAGAATACCGTGCTGTGATTGGTTAATAAAAACCAGGACCGCGTAGTAATCAAAATTATTTTGTTGAAGTTATTGTTCGCAGACAGTAACATTAACTTGACATATCCACATTAATTATTAAATAAGTGGCCTCATTGAGAATTATCTACATAACTGATTGGAAATGATATGATGAAAAATGAATATACACGAAAATAACACTTTGAAAAATATAGAGATAACCCAAGCAACTTAAGCATATAAGGTCTCGAGAAGGAATTTGTTCGAATAAAAGCCCATAAAAGCACACATCGATCAAAAGTGCTTTTGTCGATTCTTGAACTGAGAGAAATCGTCATAGTACAATTAAATATGAAGTGACAACCATTGATTTTTAGTCCTTTTATAGTTACGGTGACTATGAAAATAGTTGTGATAACTAATAAAGTGGTAACAACTTCGTTTGTACTAACTACAATTGAATAGTTGTCACTTTATCGTTGCTAATACCATAATCTGCTCTCAGCGTGCAGCGATGCACATTAAATAATCACGGCACAGAGGTTGATGACCCTATGACACTAGCTGTATTAGTGAACTTCCAAGGATGAACCTCAGTGGGTGAGAATCGCAATGACGCCGACGGAATTGCCTGCTCATCTATTTTCGTATGCTCCTGTCGTCAAGTATAAGCTCGAATTTCCCTGCCGCTGCTCATTTCGCTTAAAACCTCGTATAGTATGTGCATACCCAGTGTAAAACTGTCTAGAGAAGTAGCATCCATTTTACTTACGGCTAAAAACGTGCATACGTAATATATGAGGCAGCTACAGGGAAAGAAACGGAGTGGGGAGTATCTTGAAAAATACATACGGCTAAATCCTGATGTTAGATGTACTACACCAGCGGGGAGAGATCTCCAAGATAGAGCCACGCTATCAGGCCACCTAAATGGTTTTTCGCGCCCCTCTGGCTTCCTAAGGGTATTCCAAATACCATTGGAAGAAGGTTGTACAAAACACAATCACCATTGATCGATCCAGCTCTTTATTAAGATCCGATGATATGCATACGAAAGAAAAACATCTGAGTTTTGACAAAAATAGTGAATAGTAGGGTCGACTGGTAATATGGTAACAGTTTTTTTTCGCGGGCATGACGCTTCGACGTTTTCTTGCGTTTTTTCGTTTTACTTTGTTCTCGTAATAGTTTGAGGAGGAAAATAACTGTAGAAAAATACCATATCGGTAAAAAAAATTATCATAATCTTCCATGGTCTCTTGAAATAAGATTTTCAACCACCTTTACTGTCAGACCAGCAATTAATTATTGAAATCATGAATAATGGTCTACACGTACGCAGCTTCATATTATTTTTCCTAAAAATTGCGACAAATAAAATTCCTGAAAAATGGGTCTTTTCTCTAAAAAATTAGCAATTAGTTCCTTGAGGGGCGAACACCATTACCTTTAAACAATAGGAAACAATTTTATTCCATTATGAGGATAGATGTGGTCTATCCCAAGATATCTCAAATACTAAACGGTAAACCATTTCCAACAATATTAACCGTATCGGAGTATGTTTTTCTGAAATATTCTCATTTATTTTTACTTCTGATACGTCAAGTAGACGTTGGAACAGAAAATATCTTGTTTGTACGTATTTAGTATAGCGAATACAGGCAAACCATGCTAACTTTAAGTACAAATATCTCAACTTACGGACAGTAAACTTTATTCAAATTGAATACACTAAGAGAAAAATCTGGTAATTCTAAAAATAATATAGTTGGACTGACGATAATCTAACTATAAACTATAATTCCCAGGAGGAACGTCTATATTTTATGGTTATAGCAAATATAAGAAAATAGTTGGATCAACCACTAATATAATTCCCAGGAGGAACGTCTATGTTTTATGGTCATAGCCAATATAATTATAGTAGCAATTATCAAAATGATAATAGTTCCAAAAACTATTCTAATAGTTTCAAATATGCCGTTTTGTTGCATATACGATTTCAACGTTTGTTTCCGATAACTTTGTAAATATCGTTTATTGAACCATATTATCATCGCTTCAACCATAAGACATTGCAAGCCCTCCCATATTCGTTTTACCATATAAAATCGTTAAATCAACAATATGCTTTTCTCTTAGTGTAGATGTTCATACAACGTGTTCGATGGTGTATCTTTGATAACTAAGTTTCATTAATATTTATTACGGAAAATGACTTGAATTTTTTGCTCAATTTTTTGTGCTGCCATTTTCTCGTTCAAAACTATTCAACTTACATTGTATATGGTGTAGCACTAACGTCAATATATTCGAGAAAGCTAGTAAAAATGTTCTGTACTTAATATATACGAATTTCTATCATATTTCTAAGGTCACTTTTTGACTGTTTTTCTACTAAATTGAAAAAGGCTGCAAAATAGAACCTTGCAAATCACTCCCTCATTATTTTCTGCTTTCTACAAAGCTACCTCTATGGGGAAGTATGTCGATCAATTCTGGCTTCCGCATAGAAGAAGCTTTGTAGAAAGCAAAAAAATATGAGGAAGCAATTTGCAAGATTCTACTTTGCATGCTTGTTTATACTCGGAAGACATTTTTATAACAATTCGAAGTTACGTAAAATTTTTACCGCTGGACCCATTTGTGAAAAATTGTTACTCAAAAATTGTGTAATGATAGTCCATATGTAAACTAAATTGAAACCCGATACCTGGTAATTTGCATGAGCAAGCGCTCGAACGAGATTTTTCAAATAATTCAAAATGCCATAAAATTTGAACCACTCGACGGATTGGTGTCAAATTTGCACCAAATATCTTTTCAAATGGTCGTCTAAGTGTAAAAAAAATTTTTTTTTAAATGAACCTGCGAAAAATTGCGAAATTTTTTTTTTTCGTAAAAGCTTTTTTTTTTTTGTTCACCGAAATCGAAATTTTCTGACACGTTAACAGTTAATTAGACCAAAATCTTAAGTGGAAATCAATAATCGTGAAATATGCTGGCTATTGCAGCTGGATAACTCAGAATTTGCATGAGTTATAGTATTTGCAGACATTTTTGAAAAAATTAAAATTGTAATAAAGTCAGAACTGCTCCACAGATTCTTACAAAATTTGTCACACATAATGTTTCACGGGTAGTCAATTTATGTACGAAATTTTGACCCAGCGCCTCTTTAATTACGAAAGTTATAGCGTGAAAACGATTTCTTCAAAATTGTAAAAATGGCGTAGCAAAAATAATTTTGAACCGATTCGCGCCAAATACAACCCCAAACGGTATTCTATGATAGTACAAAATTTAAAGAGCATTCATCGAAAATTGCGACAGTTATCGTGTAAACAGCTAAATGTTTACACACACACACACACACACACACACACACACACACACACACACACACACACACACACACACACACACACACACACACACACACACACACACACACACACACACACACACACACACACACACACACACACACACACACACATTTCGCACAAACAACTTTACTCGACGTTTTGGACCATTCTGAGTGTACTGACATGAAAATCTCGAACAAAAAAAATTTCACAAAAACAAAGCTTTCTCTATGAGGAAGCATAAAAAAGGAGGCAAAAAATCATCAGTAGAGATAGGAATGTCGTTGTAACGAAGCCACGACCATAGCAACACGATCGGTCAGTTTGCTCGGTAAACTTCAGCCACTTATCTTAACCCGTTTCAAAATAAATTCTGTTAATATATTGCAGAGGTGACATTCCATGTTACCTCGTAAGTCAGTAGCGGCTATCAATACAAACTTCAATCTTATCTACTTTTTATCGTGAAAACAGCTGCCAAAATAAGTGTCAGTTAAAATATATAAATTCCCATCCTACTCCAGCATATAACCCCGTTGCGAAACTTGTTAGAGATGCCCTAAGATAAGATGGGGCTCTGTATGGCCTTGATGTGAACACCGTAAAAGAGATTTCCATAACACTCCCAATTAAGGATCCTATGACGGAGTTTTAGGGGTTTCTTACTGGAATTCAATGAGCCGCATGATGGCAATCAATTGAGGCTCAGTCGAGTGTAATCACGGTACCGAGTAAAAAAATCAATAATAATGTAGCCAAATAAGGGTCTCATAGAGCATTTCTAGGCTTCTATGACGACGTTTAATAAGAGCTTGGTAGCTTTGTGACCTACAGTCCCTGTCAGGTTTAAGGAAATTCTAGGTTTTTATAGCAAAGTTTCATAAGGACTTGATAGATTAATCACTTAAAAGCCCAATTTTAGGTTACCATAGTGACGTTCAATCAAAGCATGATCGATAAAATACTTACCGGTCCAGTCAACCTTCATCGTAATACCAAGTAAGGAAATCATTGATAGTTCTGCCAGAGGGCCAAGCATCTGGATATAAGCAAACTTATTCGTGCTAACAAAAAAAAAACTATTTCGTAGAATCTATACTTATTATAAAAGGAAGTGGCCTAAAACGTTTGTTTGTCTGTATGATCCAAATTTAAAAAATTTCAGAATTTCAATAATTTAAAAAATTTCAATAATTTAAAAAATTTCAATAATTTAAAAAATTTCAATAATTTAAAAAATTTCAATAATTTAAAAAATTTCAATAATTTAAAAAATTTCAATAATTTAAAAAATTTCAATAATTTAAAAAATTTCAATAATTTAAAAAATTTCAATAATTTCAAAAATTTCAATAATTTCAAAAATTTCAATAATTTCAAAAATTTCAATAATTTCAATAATTTCAATAATTTCAAAAATTTCAATAATTTCAATAATTTCAAAAATTTCAAAAATTTCAAAAATTTCAAAAATTTCAAAAATTTCAATAATTTCAAAAATTTCAATAATTTCTAAAATTTCAATAATTTCAAAAATTCCAATAATTTCCAAAATTAAAAAAAAATTTAATTGTTCAACTTTTCGCAATTTTAAAAATTTTCGCAATTTTAAAAATTTTCAAGTTGCCCATGGAATTTTCAAAATTTTCAAGTTGCCCATGGAATTTTGAGCGGGTCGTTCCAAGTTGGCCATGGAATTTTGAGTGAGTCGTTTCAAGTTGGCCATGGAATTATGAGCGAGTCCTTTCAAGTTTGCCATGGAATTTTGAGCGAGTCGTTGCAAGTTTGCCATGAAATTTTAAGCGAGTCGTTCCGTGTTGGCCATGGAATTTTGAGCGAGTCATTCCAAGTTGACCCTAAGGGGCATGTGGGATCTCACACACCCCTAGACCCCGAGCCCGAATTATTCCAAGTCCCTCAATGCGAGCGCGCGCAACGCGCGAGTCACAATAACATCCTCGTATAATTATAAATGGCAACAATATGTTCTATTTAATATAACCAATTCTTGTAAGTAAAATATCGCAATGGGCTGTTGTTTTTTAAACATCAGATGCAGTCATATAAATCCATCAAGTGCTGACGATATCACATTAACTTTTTTCATATATCATATTGGTCATTCAAATAGACCAAAGAAAAATTGTATCCTCATATGATCTGAATGTAAAAAAAAATTAAATATGTTTTTCCAGCGATTAATATGTACCACCATCCACATGAAATTAAATAAAATATCTATAATTATAAACATACGACTATTAAGTTAAATAATGACAAATGCATATATTTTTATTCATTTTATTAATTATTAAGGACTTAACAAGCCAGTTTTTCAGGCCCAAACAAGGAAACCCATGAAAGACTCAGAAATTCAGCCTTAGAATATTCCCAATATTTTGCCTTCAGAAGCCCTGAAGATAAAAGCGTGATCATTATTTGGAACATAAGGGAATAGGGGAATATTGAACGGGGCCTTGGGAAAATCCTAATAAGTTTCGCTCACGGGCCCTCAAGAATCGCAATTCACGCTTTTTCCCTAGTATTGAGCCGACACAATTCGTGATCTTAATCGAGTCGGCACCTGTCATGTTTTCTTTAACTGCCTTATAACGAATTTTAGTATCATATCACGTAATATGATAAATAAGAAAAGGAAATTATCCGCCTTATTTGCATAGTACTCCATCGGCATGAATGACATTTATAGGTCAAAGTAATACCACGGGCTTATCTTCGCAGGTCTTTTCAAGTAGTAGTAATAGTAAATCGAAACCACTAATATTACAGTAACGTGCCATTTGCGTGGTCAAATAACCTTATCATTCCTACAGCTGCCTTAAAAATTATGGCCCGTTGGCAACGGCGATAACGTGGTTTGCGTGATCACCAAGCATAAAAAGCTTCATTTTCAATTTCTAAAAATAATTGCGATGAATAAAGTTTTTGCCGAATTGTGGGATGAATGGAGATAAGTCTGAAAATAGAATGTACGACGAGGCAAAAGAGTAAAGGGGCTGTCATAGCTTGCGGCTCGAGTCGGTGTTGGACACGTACAGAAGAAACTGGAGAGAAAGCTGGAGACACCCGCATCTCCAAGGAGCGATTAAAAGCGAGCGAGTGAAAAGGGCTTTCAGAAAACTCCACAGTGGTCAGCGGGGCAGAAGTAAGATTAAAAAACTCAATACACCTCACAACAACGGGGTATTCTGAATGTAGGGGTGGTACCAACAGAAAGTTTGACGGGTACATTGTGAAAAGTTTCTGGCAGACGAGGAGATCACTTAATGATGACAATTTGTATACGTTATTCCGATTGAATGTCATTTATAAATTATTGTACTAAAATATTTACTGTTTAATAAAAAAAAATTGTGGACAATTGTAATCATTATTTTGGCGGTAATCTATATAATTTTATTCAGCGTAATTGATAAAAGGTATGTTTCATTCATTATACGCCTACTCCGTCATTATTCGGGCATACATTTATTAATGTTAACCTCAATTCCCAATATTACATTATTAGGGATTAAGTCACTAAATAGATAATAAGATGAAACACATTGTATATATTTATATAATTAGTTGTTTATTATAAGTAATTCGTCATTTCCAATTAAACATAGATAATAAAATAATTCTGAAGAGGCCCCGACCATGGGCGAAATGTAAATAATAAGACAAGTTCTTAATAAGGCCGACCGTCGCCGAAGCTACATTACCAATCCAAGTCTCCCAGCATTGACCGAGTAATGGCTACAAACCGTTGGCTGCGAGTAGTTATTAAAGGTTGGTGAGGAAAGCGGCTACCATTCGGCCAATCCCAATGTGTTAAGAATGTAGATAACACAGGGTGTATTGTGTGTCTAGGTGTCGGTCCAGAGTGCGGACCCTTTTCTAGACGATTTATTTCGTATGTACAATGTAATTTCTTAATTATAACTCACGTTTCAAAACAAATGTTTCACAATTATACAAATTTAAAAGAGAAAAAATTTGGAAAAAAAATATCCATATATATAAATTAATTAAAAATTATGGATATATAATATCTCTAATTTTTAATCATATCATTAAACTTATTAATTACAAAATAGACAATAATTTAAAGATTCAGTATAAGCTACATTTTAACAGATAATTTACTTATTCTATTGATAAATTAAGGGCAACATAAAATTAATAATAAGTTAGACAGGGCAATTAACCTGTGTTTAATCCATGAGATTAGTAATAGAGCGTGGCGAGCTCACTGGCTCTCCAGGGATTCACTCTCCTCTTAGATTTATGGATAATGTAATTGAAAAATTTATTTCTCAATTACATTAAATTCAACTCGACTTGTTGTGAGACATTTAAAATTGTGGAAATTGTGAATTCGGCAAATGTTGGTTGGCACATGACGTGTTCTATAAAAATTCTTGTATACACGATTAAATCACTGACAAAATTAATTAGAGTCAAATAATTTATGAGCACAAGAAAAGTCATAAGCATTTAGACGCTCATCACACAGCATTATCTACTCATGTAATGAACTTTGGACATCATTTTAGATTTAATACATACATTAGATACAATACACCCTGTGTTATCTACATTCTTCACACATTGGGATTGGCCGGATCGTAGCCGCTTTCCTTACCAACCTTTCCAATACATGGCTGCTGACAACATATATCATTCAGTAGTGGTTAACCTCCGAACCAGAGCTGGCGCCCAACATGGGCCAATTCACTGACTGAGTAAAGGCTTCTAACATTGGTCGAGTAATGACCAATTTTTATCTTTTAGTTGAGATTGGTAATTATTTGTCTGAAGAAACCTGAGTACTCAATTTTATGAAAATGAAGTCACTTTTTGTATACTGGCCGCCATATCGGATTTGAAAAGTCTCTCTGTTTCGTGTTTCATACAAATTATATAACTTATTGCTATTTGATTCGCCATATTGGATCCTCCATTCCTAATTACTAAATTCAGACTTGAGTTCTTTATTCACTGGCTTCAAAAACATCCGTGTTCCTGAATCCATGTGATGTCACTCCGATTGTTATCCTAGGTACAACTTTTATGGATTTAAAGTATAAGCAATCGATATAGTCGGTCCGGTCTAGTGGATAACGTGCTTGTAAGGTAAGTAGGGACTCAGATAGTCTAGGTAGGTCGTATAGGTCCTAGGTTCAAATCCCACTAATAAAACTTTCCAGAAAGCTATCGAAAATATTGTATCTGTACACGATTTCTAAATTGATTATTCCGAATATTTCCCGCCGTTACTTATCCGATACTGGCCGTATGTTACCATTCCTGGGAATTAGCCCCCTATACCCAACCGTACACAACTTCCAGTACTAGGCCCAAGTTATTATCCAGTATTTATCCAGCAATCAGTCAGTGCTGGATTCTGTTAACGTGCCATTGCTGAGAGACTGAGCACCAACACATGCCCAGTACTATGCCAATTGCACACTCCTACATGGGCAGTGTACACTGGAGTGTCTTGAAGTAAACATTTTTTTATTTTTTTTACTTTTCACAGCAGAAACCTATGGTCTGTCCATTAATGGAAGACAAGCTTTCGAAAAATCTGTTTGGAGGTGGCGCAATGCACTTTTACATTTCCAATTTTATTAACATATATAAAATCGAATCTTTTGTTTTGTAATTGTTTTTGAAATAACAGAATGTATCTCATTCTATGTATAATACTATTTTAATTTGTTCAATCAATACTCCTGGCAGATGGAAAAAATTTTGTTTCGTATCCAATATATATTTTTGGATATACTCACTTTCCATGTGGAAATAAACAACAGTGAGACTGTGTTATAAGATTGTATATGTAATCTCCGACCCTAATGCATAGCACACTAACGCATGGCAGAGGCACTGTACAGATGAATAGAGCGAACTTATATAAGATACCGTGTTTACAAGCAATCTAAAAATATATTCAGAGCAGTGGATCAACGATGAAGCACAAGCGAAATATGCGCGGTAAAGAAAATCATCCATTTTTGAATATGAAGAATTTTGAATATTGCAAATAACATTATGTATGCATGTTATTAATTAGATTTTTATCGATATATTGATGAATTTGTGGATATTTCTCGACATTTATATTTGTTTATATATGTGGATTTACACATCAGTTAATTTATTTTCCACTTTAATTTATTGCGATTTTAATGTTTCTTTGAATGTCTGTACAAATGTTAACTCGTATAAATATTGAGATATATCGGGCTACAATTTGTGTCTGAGAACCCGGCAATCAGGTTTACAAACGCAGGTAGTCTCGCTTTTGCTTCAAGGCTTGGTAATCCTTTACAGCAGGCACAGAGACTTCATTCAATAAATAAGATGGGATGGATAATTCCTGAAGACTATTGCGCCGTAGTGTGATGTTGAGTTCTATCGTAGTGAAATCTTCGTTGGATTAGTAGCAGCTCCTAGCAAGAGAAGCAGCGATTTTGAAGAACTTTTCTTCCATAAATACTCGAAGAACTGACATGTGCAATAGCTTGATTACAGAGCGGCTATTCAACTATTTTCAAAAATAACCCCGAATACGCTATAATGCAGTGACAGAAGTCAAGAGACTTTACCGCATCAATTACAATATTATAACAATACCTTTACTGTCACCCTAACCCCTAATAATACAGTAATAAGAGCTGTTAACGGACTGGTGTCCGGGAAAAGACTATTCATCATATTGGGAAATATCGCTTCTTGTATCCTACGATATAGCCTAATTCCAAAAGAGGAGTGTGATATGTGCAAGAACCGTTTCTCTTGTTATCGAGCGCTTCCTTTTTTTCGTATTGCCATTCCCTATTCTCTCTCATACGGAGGAGACCAAATCAGTACGATTTTTGGGGAAAGGAGACTGGGATCATAACCTCTCAGGTATTGGGATTATGAAGGGCAATGCTATAGCAATGCCTAAAACATTGCTGTATCCTCACTGTTTGTTGGTTAGTCACTTTAAGGTGCTTTCGGCGTAATACAATGATGAACTTAGAAATGTTTGGTTGCATTAGAAAATAATTTTTTTAATAAATTTAGCTGAAGATCTTTTCTAGTGTACGTGTACATGGTAAAGGATTATAAGAATATTTACGGGTCACCATATTGAAACTGTCAAAAATTTAGTCAGAATCTTGTGAGCTTTTTTAAAGTTTATGATAAATATCTATCACAATTCGATCTTATCTGCTACTCGATTTCATCGCACTAAACGATAAAGATTAACTATTTTTTTTCGTTCAATTCAAATTGCATATTTAAATACTGCGCTCATAAAATTCTAATACCCGACGTTCGATTACATCCGGAATTGACGCACTCAGAGAAAGGAATAGTACCGTCAACTATATATATATAGTCAAGGTACCTTTGTTTCTACAGAACTAAATTTATTTCCGTTAAGTTCGACTTGGTTCATCTGACAAAATCTGTTAGCTTGAAACAAAATCATAATCAAGTTCAAATTACCATTCCGATTCAACCATATGAATTGTTAGCTGAATTACATCAAAGTTAATTCAACTGAATAATGGTTTTACCGAGCTGCATGGTTTTTTGATTCTTTGACTAATTTTATTGGTTCATTCAAAAAAGATTTAGTTTTATTTAACAATTCAATGAGTTAATAGAAAGAAAGTTATTTAGTTCAAGCCGTCTCGTTACTTACTTAATGGATACAGACCAATTGGTCGAAGTAACCAAACATTTTCTTGTATGATAGGGACATTCGTTTGATTCACCCGTTATTTCTTATAATTACGTCAGGATCTAAAATGACAAACAGTCCATACAACTAAACATATTGTTGAAATAACGTGTAGGTACATTGATTCATTTCAATGTTATAGTCAAAAGAAGTTTACTGCAAAATTCAATCAATTTGTTGTGAGTGCATGTTAAATATCCTGAGAGCTGTCATCAACTAAATATCCTCATCCGTGTAACAAAATATTGGTTTGCTACAACCCAGTTGCTGCATCTGATTGATGAGTACAATCAGCTAAACATTCAATAAATTCAAGCTCAGTTAGGTTTGAAACTACCCGAAAAAGAGTTCATTAAAATCTGCGTGTTTTCGAGTGAATTAAAATTAGATTTTATTTGACTAAATCATTGTTTGGGATTCAACTAAATCCTATGGTCATCCCAAACATACATTTCGTCCGCTCCATTTGACTGCAGGATTTAGTTCACTCAAACAGATTTCCTTCGACGGTACTATACCTTTCTCCGAGTGCGGCAAGCGACGGAGTCATATTGTGCAATACGATTATTTTCATGGTAAACTTGTGCAGAAGACGGGTGATCAATTTCCGTATATAGCCCTACACGAGCTGTACATAATATTTTGTTTGAGGGGATATTGCTCTTTATATTTACTTCAGTTTTCTCTATAATTATATGGGAAGCATGCGAAGGTCAAGTAGATCCTTGGGCTATAACGAAGAGCGTGTAAACATTTACGATCGCATTCTCGGAATGAGTCTACGAACGTCGTTCATAATACTCTGGAGTTAGCTCACGTATGTGTGGTTATATGTAATATTTATGTTATATTAAGCGTCTATTCGCGTGCCTCGCATTTGTGTTTTTTATTCTCGACGCAATCCCGTTTCTGTTTTCTGACTTCTTATGAAAAAGTATGGTCATAACCCCTCCGATGTTTCTTAATAGCCGTTATCCTTTCGAGCATATATGGAAAGATAAATAGCAAAAATGATGAGGTACTTTGCAAAATCGCCAAAAATGGCGCGAGTTCGCCAAAAATGTATTTGATAGCGAGAAACGTATTAAAAACTTCATTTCACAACTCGAGAATTGCATGTCCAGTGAAGCCAGACATCTAATTAGCGTTTGACGTTGGCGACGATTTCAAGCAAAAAAAAAAACAAACAACGGAATTTTTTAGTAATGGATGTTTTGGAAAGATTCGGGAATTCCGTTAATTGATTTTAATTGACGGCTCTTGCTATAATTTTTTAAGATGACGTTTTTTAATTTGAGTTGGCGCCGCGCGTGGATGCCTCAGGGAGAAGTCACGACAGCATGAAAAGGACTTCACCTTGCAGGAACTTTAAAAAAAATAATAATGAGCATTTACCTTTAAGTGGTGTAGTGCACGGAGAACAAAGTGTAGTTGTAGGATGCAACCGATTGGTAACGCCAAACAACCGATTTGTCACCGACCGCTCGATTGGTAACGCCAACCAACCGATTGGTAACCCATATAGGGAACACCAGCAGTAACAATAGACGCAATCATTGGACGCGTAATGGCTACCAACCGTTGGCTGCCAGTACTGGTTAAACTCCGAACCAGAGCTGACTCCCAGCATAAGCTAATTTACTGGCCGAGTAAAGGCTTCCAACATTGATCGAGTGATGACCAATGTTTATTTTTTAGTTGAAATTGGTAATTTGTTGTCTTAAGAAACCTGAGTACTCAATTTTATGAACATGGACTCACTTTTTGTATATTAACCGCCATATCGGATTAGAAAAGTCTCTTTGTTTCGTATTTCACATAAATTGTATAACTTATTGCCATTTGAACGGGCATATTGGATACTTTATTTTGAATTGCTCAATTCAGACTTGAGTTCTTTAATCAGTGACTTTAAAAACATCCGTGCACCAAATTTTATGCAAATCCATCTGATGTCACTATCCTAGATACAACTTTTATGGATTTAAAGTATAAGCAATCCATGTAGTCGGTCCCGTCTAGCGGATAGCGGATAGCGTGCTTGTAAGGTAGGTAGGTAGTTAGATACTCTAGGTAGGTCGTATAAGTCTTAGGTTTAAATCCCTCTAATATCACTTTCCAAAAAGCTTTCGAAAATATTGTATCTGTACACGATTTCTTTTTTTCTCTGATAATAATAATATGACATTATTAAACCTATTTCAAGCGGTCTCTTAGGAAATATATCTTTTTAAATCAATTATTAATTACTAAATTGATTATTCCGAACATTTTCCACCGTTAGTTGCTCGATACTGGCCGTGTTTGTTATCATTCCTGGGCATCATTATCCCCCAGTACCCGGCCATACACAACTGCTAGTACTGGGCCGAAGTTATCCAGCAATCAGCCCATACTGGTTTCTGTTAACGTGCCATACTGGAAGAGTGGCCACCAACCACATGATCAGTACTGGCGCCAATTGGGAATGTCAACCATCCGATTGGTAATGCTATCTAAACTACTTCTAACGCTCGAAGCATGTAACTATTAGTTTTCTCAACTAACAACTTTTCTCCGTGTAATGTCGGATCCTTCATACATAGTTTTGGATACTTTCATCGAAAACACAAACAATATATAAGGCATATACAACTTTTCGTTGCTATAACGTTTATGAATTATACATCCTTATATGTTGAACATATATCTTGAAAATATGTTTCAGTTCCGTAGGGGAAAATAAAGAGCAGAATATGCCTCGTCTTTTCGCAGGGCTTGATGCATAATGCAATTGAACAGTCCTTAGACCCATATTTTAGTAAAATATGTACGGGACATACTGGAGATATTCCAATTGTGCAGTTTTTTTTTTTTCACTGATTTATCTCAGTGAAGGAATTTTCAAGTTCTTTCGTAGATCTTTCCACTTTTTCTTTAGTTTCTTTTTGGGATATTCCTTGAAAAATGTGTTTTCTTGTTCAGTTTTTCAGTTCAGCAGAGCAAAACCTTGTAACCTTTTTACATATTCGACTTCAATACACAGCTTTCAAAATTAAAGCATCTACCGGAAAACGAATTCGTAAGTCAAATACTTTTGAAATTTGTTATTTTTGTTACATTTAATATTGATTTAGGTCTATGTAATAATTTGACAATAAAAGTATCCAGCTGATGACTATGCAAAAAAGCATTTTGCCTGCAGCTTCCGTACACGGGAAGAAATTAGTAGTTAGAAAAACTGAAAAATTGGTTCTCACAACTACCCGGAATAGTTGATATAGCGCCAACTACTCAGTTAGTTGAAGCGTCTACTTACATGGTTAAACGAACTGAAATGTCGTTGGTAGAATACCGGTAATAACAGGAACCAATAGAAATAGTAACCTGAGCTGTACGCTTAGTTAGTACATGCAATCTGTTTTAGTGCAGCTCTATACCGAGAGAAAAAGTTTCCTTGATTCGAAGAAATAGGTGGGTTGAATTTTTTGGTTACCCGACATTCGATTCCAAAAATAATATCCTGTTCAAAAATATCCCATACAAAAATATCCCACAACCATATCCTCATGCCCCAAATTTTTTTAAATTTTCACAGCTTTTAAACTTAATCGCTCGACATCGGTGTAAATCGATCACACTATGGCTATACTATTATTCGCCGGTTCCATGTCATAATAACACGGCGTCAAATTAACACACGCCAAGATAACACAATAAAAAAACACGATTCAACAAAGACACGCCCAAAATAACATGATTAAAAAAACACACGTTAAAATAACACGATTTAAAAAAACACACTGACCCAATACCATAACATCCTACGACGAGAGAGGAAGAGAGCAGAAGATGGTACATAATTACTGAAATGGAAGAACTCTATTAGCGACGACAAATTCAGTGCAAATTATTTTCATAATAATAACAGTACATGGATTAAGTTATTTAAAAAATATTATTTGTTGTCGGATGAACATGAAATAAGTGTTTACGATTTTCCAGTCAAAAATTTGTGTGTATTTACGGTAAAGAGGCTGCGCCCCCCCCCCCCCCACCCCCTCCTGAACCCCCCAGCGGGGCTTGACGTGGTGCCCCGCGAGGGGCGAAGCCCCTCGCGCCCTTCGGCCCTCGACACGAATTGTACTCGTGTTATTTTTGTTCGTGGCATTTCACAGTATGTTATTATTATTACTAGGGTTATTTCGAAATGTGTTGTTTCCGACGGCGACATAATCGTGCTGTGTTATATGTTTGTAATATTGTATTGTATTCTATTGTGTTGTATAATTTTTTACAGTAATAACAAAAACGTGTGTTATTTTATCGTGATACCTATTGGCCGCGGTTATTAAACAGTCTGAGGGCATTTTCCATATTTATGGGATATTTTTGTATGAGATATTTCGGTGACGGAATATTTTTTCCAGGGATCTTTTGGCAAGGAATCATATGTCAACGGGTTATTTTTGTGGGATATTATGTCGCGGGATCAAATGTCGGGTCACCGAATTTTTTTCTTTGATTTCAGTGAAATATTTATTTGTTTTCAATTAAATATTGCCTTCGAATTTCAAAGAGAACATTTCATTGCTTTTAAAGAAATATTCGCTTGAGGAGCGTAATCGAAGAGACGTTTTTATTGATTCAAAAAACGGTGTATTCGATTTAAAGAAACGATTTTCTTGACGGCATCATGCCCGCCACTGGTTGGCGCAAGCGCGTCCGTCGCGCCGCCTCAGTCGTCGATACTGCTTGGATCGGTGCGTCTCAATGTTTCCCGCGGGAGCCGGTCTCAGCGAGTACGCGGAAATATTCGAAGTGAAAAATTAATGAACAAAAACTCACAGAAACGTTGTCTGCAATGGAGACTGATTTTGTAACTTATCGTCTGTCGTTTCGCGGCACGCGATTTTATAGGTTAGGTTCTTTGAAAACAAAGTTTAAAAAAAAACAGAGTTCTTTTTTCAAGGAAAAAATTCCTTAAATTCAATGTCACTACATTTCATTGAATTTCTCATCTTTCAATGAAAAGATAATATTAGATCAAGTATATTATTTCCTTGGTGTTAAAGAAATGTTTTCTAAGCCGGGATTTCAAAGAAATTTCTTTGAATCAAGGAAACTTTTTCTCTCGGTGTAAATTAGAAATTAGATTTCATAACTCATCGTATTCGCTCCCACTACTGAAAAAAGAGGTTACGACATGTTATAGTTACAATAAAGGGCTCAATGAAAAATGCAGTTTATCGCTATAAGCGATTTAAAGGAGCCGAGGCAAAAAAAAATATGTTAATGGTCAATAACTCTACCTAAAAAATATAATAATACCCATACCCAACAAATAATTATCGAAATACCTAATTAGTATTCGACGAACTATAGCCCGCCGCAAATTGCTTTTCTTTTCACTTTACACTTAAATGTGTCCACACGTTCGTCACATAACACAATAGCGTTGCTAGCCTTTGTCATTCGCGAACTAAAAAATATCAGTTACCCGAACCAACCGATTAGTGTTGGAAAGAAAGTGATGGGTAATGAAAACCAAACTCGTAGGGTGCCGGCAACATTTTTGAATTACGTGAATTATGATTGGTTGTCGGAACCAAGTCGTCGGTCTTACTTACTATTTTTCGCTTACTAATCTCATATAGTTCATATAGTTTCCGTATCTAATCTGCGGCACAGCATATGCTGGAAATGGTTATCACGAGTACTTATTTTTTTCGTGTAGAAAAACACCAGAATGTATACGCCCCTGGCACATTCAGCGAGGCTAGCGTCCGAGCGCCCACTGAGTGCGTAGGAAGGCCATCAGCTGTTCTCAGTGTTCAGAGTGTCGTTATTGACAATTTTCGACCCAAATCAATATTTAAAGAAAGTTATTGTATAGTTGTCTGTCTTACGCAAATAATATTTATGATATCTTTTTAACCAAACTAAAGTTCAATGGTAATCGGTAAAAAACATTCAATGCCAAAAACTGCGCATACTTTATTAGGTTGTTAATTAATGTAACAGAGATAAAGCTGTTCAAATCTGCGCATGTTACCGATGTCGTCGAGACAATGGAACACAGAAGGAGGATGATCACTGGTAAAGTTTTGCCTGAGACTAAAGTTACAAGTTCACCGTACGAAATAGCTATTCAGGTAACAGGGTTATTGTTTGTTGAATTTTGTTTTCAAAATTGTCAATAAGCCTTTGTTAATTAGTTCACATGAACAATTGCTAATACCTCAAAGAGGTTAGTGTATTGCGTAAGTCACAATGATATTTAGGTCAGATTTGTAAAATTATCTCTATCTTTCTTTCCCACGCTCACATCGATACCATGCGTTTTTTCTCACATTTCGATTTTTTCTCTTTGCATGGCCGTACTCTTCGTTTTAAATTTTATATGTTTTGGCAAATTATTACCTAACATATTTATATTCTGTAATTTGGTTTTGCTAAGGATAAGGATAAAGAATGTACATGGTTTTTCAGTTTAATCCCGATCGATCGATTTTTGAATCTCAGTGTGCTTATAAAGCTGGAAAATATCAAAGAGAGTGTAAATACATTGCGGCAGTGTGCTTCTACGTCAATACCGAATGCAAGACATCGAAAACTGATTTGCCACAACTATGGAATCGGCCGACTACTAGTGATGCCGGCGCGAGACGAGATTTTTCTCGTCTCGATGTCTCGGGACGAGACGAGAATCTCGTCGACATTCTCGATACCACGTTTTTTTTTAATAGAACTAGCTCATACGCGAGCTTCGAGCGCTGACCCAGTTACATTATGTAAACAATGTTACATTATTTTATTAACCTTGTTTATTTATTTTTTTGAAGGGGAAACCACCGTCGCTCATAAAAAAATGTATAAAAAGGGTAAAAAAAGGTCAAATCAGTAATAATAATTAGTGCTTGTACTTTAGCGGATACTCGAGCTACCTGAACTATCCGGACTTGACGGATCCGATACTTCAAATCCGGATATCACTTTAAAACGAGCAATCCGGATAGTTCGGGTAGCTCAAGTATCTGGATACCCAAACTATCCGGATTGCTTATTAACTCCAACTACACGGATTATCCGGTTACTCGAACTGTTCGGAGTGTCCGGGTACTTTTTAGTACTTTCTCAGTACTAACTACAAACTAACTTCTAACTTTTCACTAACTACTAACTTTTCACTAACTACTAACATTTGACTAACTACTAACTTTTGACTAATTACTAACGTTCGACAAACTAATAACTTTTCACTAACTACTAACATTTGACTAACTACTAACTTTTGACTAATTACTAACGTTCGACAAACTAATAACTTTTGACTATCTACTAACGTTCGACTAACTACTAACTCTTTACTAACTTCTGACTTTTGACTAACTTCTAACTTTTGAGTAACTTCTAACTTCTCACTAACTTCTAACTTCCCACCAACTGCTAACTTCTCACTAACTTCAAACTTTTAATCAATTTCTAACATTTGACTCATTTTTCACTAACCTTTGGTCAACTCTTGACTGCCTACTAAGTAACTTCTAACTTTTAAAAGTCAGAAGTTCGTCGAACGTTGGAAGTTACTGAAAAGTTAGTAAAAAGTTAGTCAGAAGATAGAAGTTAGTCAAACGTTATAAATTAGTTTAAACTTATAAGAGACGAGATTCTCGAAATAAGATGAGATTCTTGAAAGGAGACGAGATTCTCGAAATGAGACGAGGTTCTCGAAACGAGACAAGAATCTCGAGAAGAGGTGATAATCTCGAGACGAGACGAGACTTTGTCAAATCTCGTCCCGTCTCGTGTCGTCTCGCGGCATCACTACCGACTACAGCGCAGACCGAAAAATATAAGAAAGGTTGTGCTTTAGAGAAGCTGTTTCCGCAAAAATTAATATACGACAAAGCTGTTCATTTCCTAATTCCCGATGTCAAGAACGTGCGAGAAGATTTTCCTATAAATTGTTTGTCTAATAAATATTTGCAAGCGGAACGAATTGTTCGTGCTGATAAAGAAATATCAAGGCGATTCGAGGCAGAATGTGTCCATAGACTAGAACGTGTTGCGCAGCATTTGTATGAGTTACAGAAGTCTCGAAAACTCTATAGATTCTTCCATAATATTTCTACAGCAGATATTTTAGATCTTGTTTTGCGTGCATCGGAATGCCCAGTTGAATTAGCGCATTTGTATTGAAACGTAAAAGTGACAAAAGCGCAGTGGACCAATTATTTGTATACAATCGGTAAGTCAGTCAGACTGTTACCAGTGGTTCAGTGAGGGTAGAAAATAATTACTTGTTCCAAGAGGCCCATCAAATAAAGAGAAGAAATAATAGTTTCGAAAGTCTCGCGCTTCAATTTAAAAAAAATTAATTCCAGGGTAGAATGACGGAGGCAATGAGTTACAGCCTCCAGACTGAGTCGATTGCAAGGAATGTATTCAATACTCTCACTGGCCTTTAAGTTAACGAAGTTGGACTTGTCGTTAAAATACAACAGCCCTTTCTTGTTGCAAGCCCTGATGGCATAATTCTTGATGACACCGCGTCATTAGAAATAAAGTGCCCTTTCTCGTGTTGCGATTAGCAAATCGTCGACCGCGCAGTTAAAACTTCTAATGTTCCGTATTTGTTATTCGACGAGAAAGCCCAAAAAATGCTCAAAACAAGTCACCAATATTATAAGCAGATTCAGGTTTCTCTATACGTGATTAGTATGACGAAATGCCACTTCTTCGTGTATTCAAGCAAGGATGATGTTCACTTGGAAATCGCAAGAGACGACTTGTTTCAAAGTGGACTGGTACCAAAGATTGAGCTTTTTCATTTTACTTATTTTCTTCCTCTCTTGCGTTTCGATTAGCAATAGAGCTCTTTATTTTATGGCAATTTTCAATACAGAATTCTCTAAAATCTCACTTGCTGTTATTTCCAAATAAATCTCAACATTTCGAACGTTCCATTTAACTTTTTTTTTCCTGATCCATGTCAAGCTTTATCGAACAAAGCTCCATATGTGCGGAACGGCCCTTCATTATATTATATTACTATAAAGTAAATCAGATTGCGCCCGCTTATGCACAAAATGTACATATAATATATACATATAGTCAACAAAGGTAGGCAAGTAAATGAGCTTTATTGATTTATTTATAAGCGTTTGTTTCTATATTAACCTTCATTAATGAAGGTTGCATTTTAGCGATTACAGAACACGTATGCATAATAGCAACAACATACACAAGGTAATAATTATATCGTAAAGTAATTTCAAATACGCGCTGACGCTATTTTATAACTCTCGTCAACCTCGGCTGCTGTGATTTGTGGATTGTATGCCAACAGCGGAATAACCAACGTAGCATTGCGTTTCGATAATTCCGATTGTATTTAAGGAAATCTTCTTGATCAGACTTAGAAATGCACAATCATTAGTTATAAAACTATCCTTTGCCCGTCTTCCATATCCTTTGGAATCTTTACATATAAAGCTATCAGGAGTAATCGCGACCAAGAATCTTACTGTGAAGTTACCTTTGTATTTGGAAACATCAGGGCGCGTTGTTTCACAGTCGGTGTTGTGGCTATATATATTTCCGTGCAGTCAATAATGCATCGACACATTGGGTAGTCCGCACAAGTCGGTAGTAAATTTTTTCGTACGTTTTGTTGCAAGGGCCAGAAAATAAAGAAAAAAGTAGCTGGATATCTTTTCCTAATATCCTATAGTAGACCGGTTGTCCATTCTTTCTGAGGTCGATGCGATTCAAAAGGTATGTTCATTGATTTTGGCTTCCTCATAGAGGAAGCTTTGTAAAAATCCAAAAATAATGAGGAAGCAATATGCAAGGTTCTACTTTGCATCTTTATTTTAAGTTTATTCTTAATCTCTGATGATTTACGAAATCCAGTAAGTTAAAAAAAACACCTTCACATCGCATTTTGATTAAGTACAAATTTAAATCTTACTCTCTTGACTTTTGCGGAAGTTATGACCGAAAATGTACATTTATTAAAAATTACTAATGCCATAAAATCCGAACGACTTTACCGATCATCACCAAATTTCGTACGTAACAGGGCTGTATGGTATTTTTCGACTGTAGAACATGTCGGTTCATTTGTTGAGATTCGATCTGATTTAGACTATATATATATATTTTTCTTCGAAAAATTCAAAATTCTATACGATCCTTATTTATTATGAACTATTTAGCTAAATTGGCTAACTTTTACGAAAGTTAGAGCGGTTACAACATTTAAAAAAAAATTAAAAATCCTATAGAATCTGTTTACATTGATACATTTAATTAAAAAATTACGTCAATTACAGAGAGTCAATTACACACACACACACACACACACACACACACACACACACACACACACACACACACACACACACACACACACACACACACACACACACACACACACACACACACACACACACACACACACACACACACACACACACACACACGCACGCACGCACGCACGCACGCACGCACGCGCACGCACACACACACACACACACACACACACACACACACACACACACACACACACACACACACACACACACACACACACACACACACACACACACACACACACACACACACACACACACACACACACACACACACGCACGCACGCACACGCACACGCACACGCACACGCACACGCACACGCACACACACACACACACACACACACACATTCACGCACATACTTTCTAGACGTTTGAGGTAATTCTGAGTATGTTGACATGAAAATCTCGAAAAAAAAATTTCACGAAAACAAAGCTTCCTCTATGCGGAAGCAAAAAACGGGGAAAACCTCTTAAAATACTCCAGCTAGCTATCGCATTGATTGGTCGCTTGGAATACTTTCAAATCCCGTAAAGCCTAGATTCATCTCTATATCTGATCCACACCCCTTGTTGACTGTTTAGATCCTCTGATCCATAAATGCGTCTTGTTCCTTCGGCTGTACCGGCTGTTTCTTCAGATTGAAAAATATATCGTTCTGAGTTGATGCCTTGTTTTTTCCAGTCCAACAAAACATGCTGTTTGACTACTCTCGCACTTTATTTGAACTGTGGGTTCGATCTCTTTGACAGGCAACGGAACTGTCGTTTACACTTTTTCTAACATGTTGGGACCGACTATAAGAAAGGGGTAATAATGAAAAAATTATATAATACAAATATGAAACGAAATGATTATTTTCATACTGTCGTACCCATCATACTGTGATCTTCGATATACTGTACTCCATGGCCACTCGTAACTTCAGCTTGGCGAGTAGGTAAATTCTCATTATCGGCAAGTCCCGGGAAAACTGACAGCACGTATGCTTCATCTCTTTCGATATCTGATTTCTTACCTCCTCTGAAGTATGCACTGCAGATACGAGTAGATGCAGTAGGATTTCAAGGATTATCTATACTGTTCCTGCAGAAAAAATCGGAATATTGGTAGATTTTAGTATTGTAGACAAAATCAATAGTAATAAATAAATAATAATTTCATCGATCAATAAATTTATTTATTGTTTTTAAATTAAATTGTAAAGATGTGTGTAAACATACGTTTTTTGAATAGCTTCGATCCATCGATTTTATGGATTCACCTCGTAGTTTCGACCAGGGAGCTTAGAAAAATGCAATTCCGAAATTTTTGCCTCACTATTATCATATCCACACTCAGAAAAAAATATCGTAATTCAATAATAAAAATAGTTAGTCCGACAAGAATCTATCTATAATGTATAGTTGCCAGGAGGAACGACTATATTTGATGGCTATAGCAAATATAAGAAAATAGTTGTCGTGACTCATCTTAGCTACGAATGCGGGTGCCACCTATGGTGATAAGCGCTACGATTAAGCGCGTAAATGTGCAGTTTTTGGCATGACGGCCACCTGGATACAGCTCTCATGCTATTATTTCTATAATTATAATAAACTACATTGAATAGCACTACTGTACACTAATTATTAATTGAACTTTAAACCAATGATAACATAGCGCAGTCGGTAGG
Organism: Tromatobia lineatoria; assembly: GCA_949699805.1. Classification (NCBI taxonomy): domain Eukaryota; kingdom Metazoa; phylum Arthropoda; class Insecta; order Hymenoptera; family Ichneumonidae; genus Tromatobia; species Tromatobia lineatoria. Next base: position 9,731,505 of record OX453034.1, read on the forward strand.
GCGGAGTGAAGTGGTAATTAATTCAAGTGGGCGAGATACTCGAAATCTGGTCAAAGGACGAGAATTTGGGAGACGGTGGGAGAGCGCGGCCATTACTTAACCTGGACACGAGGATGTTGCTGTGGAAACGTGTTCGTTGGAAATTCGTTTTGATCTGAGTTTATGGGTGAAAGTCATCGAACATTTTTCAAAAATATTGTACCTCCAGCCAGTAGAGAGAAAATGTAATTTTTAAATTCGGAGTCACATTCGTCCAGTGCAGATAATTCAAAGTCATACGATCACCGACAAGGACCACGTTGGTCATAATGGAATTGGAGGAAATGGAAACAGAAATTTGATTTGTTTTTATTTGCTTCGGGACTGGATACAACAATACAAGAACGGCGAGTCGTTGAGGAAGCTTTAGAAAAATGTACCTTGGCGTCGTGACGCTACCGCGTCTCTCGATGCGTTTGAACTGAGTGCTGAACAGAACAAAAGTTTAACTGAAGTGTTGAAAGCTTTTGATGATTATTGTACGCCGAAACGAACGAGAGTGTGGACCGACATGTTTTCTTCGCGAGGACGCAACAACAAGGCGAGACTTTAACCACTAGACCACCACGCCGGCTTAAATAAGTTTAGTGCACCGTGTGGTTTTGGAAGCCTGCGTGATGGGTTAACAAAAGATCGTATTATAAGTGGTCTGCGAGATGCGACTTTGAAAAATAGATTCTTGCGTGAAAATAAAATTGGACTTGAAAAAGTGTGTTAAAATATGTAAAGCATAGGAATTGGCCCATCAGCAATTAAAAACCATTGATGATGAAGTAAAATTTCATGCGGTGAACATAAAACGTCACGAGTCAGCGAGAACATCATCACATTAATCTAGAGGTCATGGGCAACGGAAACAATATCATTCGTCGTCATCGTCAAGGGGTTCTGGAGAGTATCGGAGCCCTTATGGAAACAGACACTCATCGGCAACAACAACATCATCGGACAGAGAGATCAACACAGGTTTGGGTCAATACATGCAGATGAACGCTTGCTCGAGATGTGGAAGCTATCACAAAATGTATCAGTGTCCTGCGAATAGAAAGATTTGTGCTAAATGTATATAATTGAATCACTTCGCAACTATGTGTCAGAATAAGAATATTAATATTGTACAGTCATATGAACAGAACGAATGGATTGATAATGACGATATTTTTTCTGTTGGCAGTATACAGAATGAGTTTGAGCTAGGTATGGATTAGTATGAAACAATAGTTGTGAGGGGCGCAGGTAATTTCATGGTAAAATTTGATTCTGGTGCACATTGTAATGTATTACCATTTGCCGAATTTAAACAACTAAATCTCTCAGAGAAATTTATTCAAAGATCAAATTCAAAATTGACAGGCTTCGGTGGATGCAAAATGAAAACGATCGGTAAGTTTGTACTGGAATGTCAAATTTTAAACAGAGGAAAAACTGATATTTAATTTCAGGTAGTTTACTAGAAAGGCCCATCTGCACTTGGACTGCCAACATTAAAAAGACTTAAACTGATTGAGAGAGTAGATTTGATTGATAATGAAAAAATAAATTGTGAGAGATTAAAGAATCAAGTTTTGTTTAAAGGGACCGGTAAAATTAAAGATTATGAATAGGATATTAAGTTGAAACCAGATGCCATGCCAAAATTAGAATCCTGTAGGCGAGTTGTACTGAACTTGATTGAACCTCTGAAATTTGAACTTCACAGAATGATAGATGCTAAAATTATTACGAAAGTTGACGACCCTACTGATTGGGTGAATTCGTTAGTAATTGTACAGAAAAAGGCCGACAGCAGTGGACGCGCGGTCGATGTGTGGCTTCGGCGGTTCCCGGAGTTAAGCAGCATTGATTGCGGTCATAACTTGGATGGGTGACCGCTTAGCTGGGCACTGGTTTGCGCGCCAACTGCTGAGCGGGAAGCAGTTTTTCTGAGTTTCTAATGGATGCTCATACAGTAGAAACTCAATAAAAGTAAAGACTTCTGTATCGACCAGGTTTTCCGCAGTTTCCCTGTTCCCTCGTGCAAATGCGATACAGTAGTGCATTATAATGAGTGGCTGCGGACAACACTCTAGGGGGGTCTCAAAGAAGGAACTGGGAAACGAGGGGAATCTATGAAATGATGGGGAAACAGGGGAGAAGGGCAAAAACGTAGAAGGCATACGAAAAGAAACCAATAAAAAAATTGTACAGAAAAAAGGAGGTGTGTCTAGACCCACCATTTTTTAACAACGCGATACAAGGGAGTATCATAAGTCGCAGTAGCGACTCGACGCCAATTAAAAGAAATAAAATTAATAATTCATTCACATTTTTATATTCCTACTTTCGAGGATTTGTGTTCCCAGATGTCGGGAGCCAAAGTTTTTAGTACGTTAGATGCTGATCGTGCCTTTTGGCAAATACAACTCTCAGACAGAAGATCAATTTATACTACATTTAACACTCCTGTCGGTAGATATAAATTTTTGCGTATGCCCTATGGTATTTGCACAGCTCCATAGGTGTTCCATCGCAGTTTTTATGAAATGTTTGAGGATCTGGAGGGAATACAGGTATATATAGATGATATTTAAGTCTGGGGAAAGGACAAACGTGAGCATAACGAAAGATTAGAACGTGTTTTGAAGCGAGCATTAGAGAGAATTATCAAATTTAATCTATGGAAATGTAAGATTGGAGTAAGTGAAGTAAGTTATGTGGGACACAAATTCTCGGGAAACGGTATTGGACCTGACAATACTAGAATTAGAGCGATAGTTGAGATGGAGCGACCACAACTAAATAAGAAACAGCTGGAGACATTTCTTGGGATGATCACATATCTTGGTAGATTTATTCCGAATTTTGCACATATCAATTCTGCATTAAGAAAGCTAACTAAAAAATAGATGATGCTTTTCGAGCTATAAAAAGTTCTCTAACCACAAGATCAGTATTAAAATATTTTGATGTAAAGAAACCGGTAACTTTGAGTGTCGATGCATCCCAAAAAGGTATAGGAGCGGTAATTCTAAAAAATAATTTGCCTATGGAATATCCGGGGTAGAAATCTGTCGGGGCTTGCCTCACCAGGATCAGGCCCCGATCGGGGAGTCCTACGGCTAGCCCTATTGTGGAAAGCCTTACTCGGCCCTCATCAGGCGATGCTACGGCTGGCTCTATAATGGAAATCCTTACTCGGCCCTTATCAGGCGATGCTACGGCTGGCCCTATTATAGGAGGACTGACCAGGGCGCAATCCGGAGCTGCCGTATTAGGTGTAAGATTTTAAGCGCAAATTCGTAATTAGCTACTTTAAAAAACTCTTGGATCGTCGACAGCGACGACATGTGAAATTGTTAAATTAAAATTGAGACATATATTCACATCCATACACCAACGCACAGACGCGAACAGACAACTTATAATATTCGACGCTTATAGCCGCAGATGTTCAATAGTTTTTTGGGACTTTCCAATCTTTTGTTGAATATTTAAGAATGCTATACGCGAGGTACGCGTACCGAGGGTTTTTATGATGGGAAAACCCTTAGGTAGACTGGCAAGCAGATGCTTGGGTCAAGCGGACCGTTCGGGTTTTTTCCGCGAGACCCAACGCCTTCGCATCGAGACATGTCTTATCTACCTGCGAGGGACGCCAACCCTTAAAGCCAATCACCGTAAAGAATAATGGTCTCTACAAAAATTAGCCAATGAATATCTGCGACTCCAAGCGCTTGAAGGCGTTTCTTTCCCGATTTAAAGGGAGGGAGCGAAAATTTAAGCGTTAGCCGTTTTACAATTCACTTAGTCTACAGCGACTTTTTGTCGAGTCAACACCGAAAGTCAAATTTATCGACACGCACCACTTGTATTTTAATCGTGATTGTTACAGTTATTAAAGTTTTGTTATCCACTCCACTAAATCCGCATTTTATTCAATTTGTTCTTATACGAAAACAATTGTAGTTGATTAATTTCTGCTCGAACCCGTATTGTCTGATTTCGCCGCAACAGCGCACGGAAATTTACAAGTTGCGTGGAAATTCTAAAAGTCTTTCGCGAGTTCGACCGTACACCTCTGAACACACATTTCTTATTCTGAATCTCTCATTTTTTTTTTTTACGTATTTGAATCAATTTCGTAACCAGTGACTTCGAGGACCCCCAAACAATCAATTCTATTTAAATCATGTCTGTTTTTGCTTTTTCGCTCGACATATCAAATCCGCCATTTTGATATTACGAGTTTTGAGTTAAAGTCACTTGTGTGCCAGACAGATGTCTTATAAGATCGGTCATTTTCGATTTTAAGTGTTTGGCAGAATCAACTTACAATATTGGTTCCATGCATAACCCTCTCGCATCACGATCCCTTATACTGTTATCGTAAAATGAACTATTGTGGAATAATAGTATGAGATATCCACATAGTCGGTTTGGTCTAGTGGTTAGCGTGCTCGGTTAGGTAGTTAGGTAAATTGGTAGGTCTCGTGGATCTTAGGTATAAATCCCGCGTGCATCACTTCTCTAATAGTGTTAGGATAAATCGTTCAAGAAGACGATTCGGTTTTCTTTAAATATTAATTAAATATAAGGGTGAAGGACCCCGGTCGATGGCCTTTTGGCAGTCCAAATTTTATAAATAAAATTCCCAGTGTAAAATATATGTATAAAAAAAACGACGCCAATAAAACACTGTTACTACTACAAATTAAATATTATTGTTATCATTACTATGTAATATCTTGAAATGAATAATTAATTTTAATATTATTTATAGTCAACTTGAAGTTATTAGGCATTCTCAGCGTAGCCTTGTAATATCCTGGTCAGACAACCTGATCAGGGCCATATGTGACACAGCGTTACAGTTTGATTCAGGGCGCTATCAAGTTGCCATAAAAGCGCTTTACTACGGGAGCCAAGCGGCCTGATAATGCCCTCACTAGGGCCCGAAGATAATTTCCACCCGGGATGCCTCAGAGTCTTTAACGAAAATTAAACAAGGAGATGCTCAAATCGAAATGAAGCATTGGCAATAGCTCATGGATCTGAAAAATGTCACATTATATTTTTGGAAGAGAAGTAATAGTTCCAAGTGATCATAAGCCACTTGAGGCAATTATCAGGAGACCTTTGAATCAAACTCCTGTTAGATTGCAACCGATTCGTTTGAGGTTGCAGCTTTATAAGATTATTGTTACAAACAAACCCGACAAGGAACTTTATTTAGCTGATGCTCTTTCTCGTGTCTTTAAAAAAAAAATTGAATAGCTTTTACGAAGAAATTGATGCTCAAGTGTGTATAGTTATCGAAAATATTCCATTGTCTGAGGAGAAATTTTCAGAGTTTCCAATAGAGACGAGTAAAGACGAATAGATGCTGATGCTTAGGAAGTTCATTGAAAGTTGTTGGCCGGAGAACAAACTCAGCGTACCTGAGAATATTAGACCGTATTTTACATTTAGAGATGAACTGAATGTGATGAACGGAATCGTTTTCGAAAATAGCTTGATTATAGTATTCATTATAATCATTGAGGCATTAATGAATGCAAAAGTCGAGTAAGAGAGATTTTCTTGTGGCGTGGCTTTCGTGGGTTGGCTCTCTCTAACATAGCTCTGTCTCTCCCGCACTATTTTTCTTTTAATTCTTAAAAATAAACGGCTATGTCGAATGAGGAGCCAGAAGCTTAGCCCAATTCTACGATACTCCTGCGTACCCTCTGAAAATCCAGACCCTATCTGTCGTACCGTTTGGAAGAAAACCGCTTTCGAAATTTCTGCGGAGGGGAGGGGAGTATCACTGCCTCTTAACTACGAATGAGGGCGTCACCAACGATGATAAGCGCTACGATTGAGCTCGTAATTGTGCTCGTCAGTCGTTCGCATGGCGGCCATCTGTATACAGCTGTCATGCTATTATTTCTATAATTATAATAAGCTACATTTAATAGCACTACTCCACACTAATCATTGATCGAGCCTTATACCAAACATAATAATAGTTAGATCAATCATTAATATAATTCCCAGGTGAAACGTCTATATTCCATGGTTATAGCAAATATAATTATAGTAGCGATTATCAAAATGATAATTGTTGAAATAACAGTTTTTTTGCATATACGATTTAAACGTTTGCTTTCAATAAACTTGCGAGTAAAGTTTATTAAACCATATTATCATCACATCAACTATAAAACATTGCAAGCCTTCCTATATGCTTTGTATCATGTGAAATCGTTGAATCAACGATATGCTTTTCTCTCAGTGCAATGATAAAAAAAAAAACTTTTCCGGCACGATACTACACATTTTAATTTTTTGCTTCGATTTTACATGTGAGAGCTACTCGTCACGTACTGTCCGCCATATTTCCTTGGAGCGATCAGCTGATCGCCTTCCTACGCACCCAGAGGCCGCTCGGGCGCTAACATCTTGAGATATGCCTGAGGTGTATGCTTTATTTTATATACTCCGTACTTTAACGGTCACCGGAGAAACCCGTTGTGGAATGAGAAAACAGACTCAGACATAAGAGGAGCTCATAACTAGTAATAGCATAATCGGTGATACGACATAATATAACAGTCAAATTATATCATGTCAAACACGATAAAATATCACGGACGTTTGTGTTACAGATTCACAAAATTATCATCACTGGTATTTAACTGTTTATAATTAGAAATTAACTAATAATATTTGTATTAAGTAAGAAATTATGAAATTGTAAGTCGTTCACATAAGAATTCTGAAACCATCTATCATGGAAAATGTCTATTTTGTGATATATGGATGCTAATCCAGTAGACCTGCAATGTAATCCATGTTTCACTTAATAGACATTTTTTAAAGAAAGTATGATTTCAAAAATTCGATGTGAATAACAGAATCTTTGCTGCATCACATATTACTGTTCACTGCTCATTTGCTGATTATTCTATCTGTATGCATCAAATCGAAGCCCAATAACTTTTATATTAGCTTGCAGTCCAAAAAAGCTACTATCAAAGAAATTGTGCATGTTTTAACAAGAAGTGTGAATACTCACACCGAATATCGAATTTGGAAATTGTATAAGCAAAACACACACTGAGAGAAAAATCTGACAATTCTAAAAATAATATAGTTGGACTGACGATAATCTAACAATAAACTATAATTCCCAGGAGGAACGATTTCAACGTTTGTTTCCGATAACTTTGTAAATATCGTCTATGGAACCTTATTATCATCGCTTCAACCATAGAACATTGCAAGCCCTCCTATATTCGTTTTACCATATAAAATCGTTAAATAAACGATATGCTTTTCTTTCAGTGTATTTGAGGCATGTGTGATATACTTCGTGTACACTCACGAAGTTGAGACTGTAAACACTCATACGCCCATGGTATTATATCACTTATTTACTCTTCATCATTCGCATAGCATTGTAGATGAATTCCAAAGCCTGCAGAGGTCTCATATACACCATAAGCTTTGAAACTTTTACTTTACGAATAACTGAAATGTTAATTCGAAAAACCGATGTGAAGAGAAGGCGCTACCGTACTCGCACGCGCCCGTGTAGGCACACCTAAAAGAATAGTACTTCTTTGTATGGAATTTTGCAAAAAAGGTAATGGAAATCAATGTCTCTTTTTCAAGATATTGTTTGTGACATTTCTATTCTACTCATGGTTGGTAATTTGAAGAGAATTATAAGTGAAATTGTTTTGTAAAGGTTTCAAAAAATGGTTGAAAAATACATCTTGAATTACAGATTATCTTATATTTGTAATGTAGCGACATTCTAAGTAATTAACTATCAATTACTTTTTGAAGTCTTATTTTATCTGTCAGAGTACATTCTGATCTGAGAAAAGTTACTGTGACCAATTATTTAATAAGGTTTTGATAAACGAAGATTTACACATTTAAAATCATAGCTTTGTCAAAAAAGCTTTATAAAAAAAAAATAATAATGAACGGATAAAATAATGGATTTAATTTAGAAAATTGATACAACTAATTCAGAATTTTTTATTATAATTCTGCATCACTAAGATTTTCATGTCATTTTACGTACTAACTTTACAAGCTAACTTCGCAAACTAACTTCGCCATAACATGGACGCGATGAAGCTCCAGATATATACGTGAGACACACACAGGTAACTGTGGGGGTCACATGTATACAGCTGTAGTCTGTGTTTACATTCTCGACGAAAATCGTGACATAGCTCCGGTGCCGTGAGGCGAAATCGAGACCGGCTATATCGGCATAAGGTTTTTCCGCAATGTTTTCCTATGCCCTTAGCAGATATGCTATGGCAAATGCGATATAGAGGGGGAAGCCGGATGCGGCCGCGTGAAGGCCTGATTACTGATCCGGACCAGGCCCTCAGGGGGGATTGGCAACTGACCCGGGCTGACCCTGTGATAGGCGTACTGCCTGCAGACGGGGGAAATGCGGAAAAAAAACTAACTTCGCAAAAATAACATCACAATATTAACGTGACGCCAATAACAATCGGGATGAGAATGTTACGTGTTACGTCATATTAGTAGCAAATTTGCTTTCTCATAGAGGAAGCTTTGATGTTTATGTGATCATTTGTCGTTGTGATACTTTACGTGATAATTTTTTCTGTGATCATTTGTCTATGATATACTGTTATATTATATTACGTAATGAAACCAGGATAAACATAGTTACGCGGAGAAAACAGGGACCTCAGATTGTAGTGCTTTGTACCAGAAATTGAGGTTCTCAGGATTACGATAGCATAGTAATTAAAGACCTGTTGAAATTTGTAGCGTTGCTAACAATGCTCACTTCAGGAATACATAATCTGTAGCATAGTAACAATTATGCTTTTCATAGTTGACTAACGCAATAAAAAAGTAAAAATAAAAAATCCGACGGGCATAGTTATTTTGAGTGTACCTATTATGGTACAGAAGTTAGCAACGTCCGAGTAACGAATGCAGTTCGGCAGCTGTCAATTTCTGCGTTAGCTACGTTTAACCTCACTATTTGATTTTCAACGTAGGAATAAAAAATGGGATTTTATTCTTATAAATGTTACTAGAGCACCAGTAATAAATAGAAAGCGACATTTGATATGATTCGATGCGGTTTCCATGATCAGTAAGCTATTCACAGTCCAAAAACGATATCTGTTGAGCAATATTTTTTTTTTTTTCTAGTCGCACAAAAGCCTCGTGCGATTTAATTCTCCTGCGAAAGTATTCTAAAGCACTTGGGGTGATGACATGATTTTTTTTAATAGAGCTTCCCACGTCGGAAAACTTTTCCTACGGACAAAACTGCCCATGTGGGAATTACCGCCAATGTTACTACCTCGGTCCAGTAATGAAACAAGCTTGGCTGTCACGTATTGTTAGGCAGTGCTGTCGTAGAATTATCAAATCAGTGGTTCCGTATTAGGTCGAATCTGACAGCCAGAACTTCCATGTGAAAATATATAGTACTCAGCCAAGACTCGTCGAAGTACTGGGTGTGGCACATGCGTGTGAAAAAATTGAGCTGATAGACATTTTTTTGTAAAAAAAATTTAGTCGATAGAAATTTTTTGTAATAAAATTGAGCACATAGACATGTTTTGTAAATAATTAAGTAGAGACTTTTTTAAATTATGTCGAAACATTGTTTGTAGAAAAATTCGATAGTTTGTCGATAATAAATTTCGCTAAACGCGAAATCTCGTTACAGGCACTGCCGGACCGCGCACAATACCGTTCCCGAAAACACGGCAATAACAACTAGCTTCTTCCCATGCTTTCCCTCCCCGCCCGCCTATATCTAATAGCAGTGTTGAGCATAGGAGAGGGACAGTGAGCGTTGCGGGGCGTGATTGAGGCGCGGATGACGTCATCGCGGGTCGACGAGTAACGAGGGTCGCCAGCCGTCGTCTATCGATTAGGGATCTAACGGGACTCCTGCCGCCATCCATCTCACACCTGTCAAACTACCACCACGCGTTACGATTACTCCCCGCGGCGGCGTTAATGTTTCTCCCCTATGCAAATCAACCAATTAGAAAATTAGAAAATTCGAGGAAGAAGACGGCGAGGATAATCGCCATAACTGTTTCTTCATCCTTGAGAGTGATAAGAAGTATTGGATATAGTCTGCGCCAAATTTCGTTTGTGCTGAGTGTTTTTATTGGATTTTGTTACGAAAGTATCGTAAGTTTTGAGCCCCCATTTTTTACAACTCCGTGCGACCCTGTATTACCCTCGTTTGCCACCGAAAATCCCTGAAATTTATAAAATAACCCAAATAAGACTAACAAGTGCCCCCTCGTTAGTAGCCATCTTGCCCACCTGTCAACCGCCACATAAGGAATTCCCATTGTGCCCTCCCCAATTGCCATTTACGACCCTTTGCCTTATTCCAAATTGTCCTTCAGGCAATTTGTGATTTTTCTTGCAAATTTTTCTTCTCCCTTGGGTTTATTTTCGCTTTATTAAAGTTAGGAAACTCCAAAATTCGTGAATCGTCCTTTTGACTTTGCGCGAATTTTCGAGTAATAACGGTTCTTTTTTTTATTTATTATTACCTCTTTTTTTTTAAATATTTTTATCTGTCATAGCGATTCTCGACCCCAAAACCCTTTTTTTTGTGCCACCCTGATTATTGTCATAGTTGAGATCACCGGGTTAAATTGTAAGAGCCGACCGTTAGGCCATTTTGCCCCTCGCCCTGACCTTTGTCCCAGCCCTACCCGACAGCTAATGCCCCTGTTCAAATTATTTTGCGTATTTGTTCTCCCACTTCGTGGTTTGAGGTTTTGTAATATTTATTAGTTTTTAAAAAATTAATTTCGGAAACGGTGTTGCACCGAATTTGCAACTGGCGCCCATATTTTGTTTATTATAATTTTTTATTGCCCTATTGTATTTGTTGATTTTTTTTTTAATAATTAAAGTAGTTTCTAGTTTTAAATAAAAACGACTGCGTTTATTATTTATTTCACCCGTTTTCCCCTCCCACCATTTCAGGAGCGAACTTCGGGTCACAGGATATACATTTTTTGTACAAAAATATAATCGTCCATGCCGAAGATGTATCTATGTGATTATTGATTCTGAAATAAAAATGATGGAAAATCTGTATAATTGTTTTAACAGCATAATCGATTAAATGGTTCATGAGTTATAGGTGATTGAAATTTTTTGTGACCAACATTTTTCGATATGTTGATTATTATTAGTGTTCTGACATGAAACTCACGAAATAAGAAAAAAGTTATAACCTCAAACCGCATTCTTTTTATCAACTGTAACGTCAAACCGCATTTTTTTTTATCAACTATAACCTCAAACTGCATAAATTTTATAGACTATATGTAAAATCATCGTATTTTTTTCATAAATACGCACATTTCTACTGATAGCCACATGTCAATCGCGCTATTTGGCGTGTTAGTTGTTGCCAACTAACCGGTGGGTTGTACGCAACCGTAATAAGTGGTCACTGCAACCGAGCCTATACAACTAATAAAAAGTAGTTGTCAAAACACAGAAAATTCATGGTTTTATGGACTTACGAAAAGTGAGTCCGCGCAACCGCATCTTGCGTGTGCCCAACTACTTTTTTCTCCGTGTTAGTTTATTAAACAATCAAAGTCCTGTAACGTTTGCTATGAATGTTGCGGTGAATCTACAACAATGGATGAAGCTAATAATTTACATCAAGCTGATAATTTAATTGCAAAACGCTCGGAATACTCTAATATTAATAACATTATGTTATTAATATTAAAAAAGGAGATCCCTGAGGAGACTATTATCTCACTTTTGTTTTGCAGAAACTGACGTTTGCGGGATTTGAGCTTAAGACCTAAAGACGCGCACGCTAGGACCTAGACCAAACTAACTACATGAGTTCTTTTCACTTTTATTCCACAATAGCTGTAGGAAGGGTGATATGCACAAGTATATATTATGGATGAAGCTAGGTGTTTAGGAGAGTTTGAGGTCGCTATTAACAAATCTAAACACAGAATCCGGAACTTCAAAGTGTTCATCGTGGCGAACAAAAGTTTCTAAATTTCAACTTCGCACCTCGTTCCTACAATTGCGTATGATATCGGAACGATATATGTCGTAGCTGAAATAACCGAATAAAAAAAAAAAATATTAAGCTGAAAACATTTCTACTTGGCATTGTCAAGAGACGCGGCTGCGTCTTAATACAAGAAGATTCACCGCTTTTTTTACTCACCGACAAGATGCTGCGGCAGCACTGTTACTTACAGCAACTCATTGGAACAATAGCTCAATTTTCTTTAAAATTTCATCGATAATCGATAATGTATGTATAGATCTGGTTCACTTATTTTTGAAATAACAATGAGTGACCAATAACAGCAACGTAATTTTTTTTTCAATTTTGTGATTTTTCTTTTTTTTTCTTATTTCGTTGGATTGTATATGCGATGATTTTAATTTCATTTTGGAAGAATGATGTTAATTTTGGTTTCAAAACGATCAGATTTGAAGTTGTTCCGTTACCAGTATTTTATTATTTGTTCGGCTCCAGTCCCTATGTACACTCGTGAGGGTTTTTACGTAGCTCCTCCCCCTAGCTTCCCTTATAATCACTCCCCCCTACCCGCACTTCGATAAGCTTACATAACTCCCAATGTATCCGCAGCCGACTCAGCCACACTGTACCGTACCGGTACAGACGGCCGTATATTCTTCTGACTTCCCAGTGTATGCACAAAAGTATGCGGGTCGCAGCTTTCACACTCGCACACCAACCGCACTACACACCACGCGCCCCCGAGTCTCTCCGCCGCCTTAGCCCGCAAGCCCAGACCCCACAACAAACTTAACTAAAATACGTATAAAATTGAATTCGGTAGTAGAATTGTTTTGGTGCCACTCTGTGCGAGAATTACATGGCGCACACTCGTAACATAAAATTGTGTTCGAAAAAGTGTCATTGCACTTGTACCGAAAACTATTATTCTATACACCACTCTCATGGCTTTATCTTGTTGTGTCAATGAAGAGCTATTTCGAAGCAACTTCTTTAAGAGGGCGTGTCAAGCTTATAGTTGAGAGCTTACTATTTGCATAATGGAAGGTCATGTAACGTAGCACCTATATACATTTAAATTGATTATATATTAAACACATAAGTTGCTTCAAATTTGTTCAAACTGCCAAAATAACTGTATTGGAAAAAGCAACAGATTTCCCAACTTTCAATCTACATTATTAAGTTCAATAGAGAATCATAAATTCGTGTAGGTCAGTAGTTTTAGTTTTATTATTATTATTAAGTACGGAATTAAGTACCTTGTTAATTGTGTTAATACTCCGAGCCGATGTTCAACATTTTTTTTAAAGTGGTCAAAATTTTTTATCGTGTATGTTAATTCTATAATATAACAACATAATCTCGGTAGTAATTCTACTACTGACAGAAAAATGTTGACTTCGATTGCTTGAAATTTTCACGAGCTTGTGCGTTTACATCGGTTACCATTAACCCTCCACGTAAAGGATATCCCGTGCCACGTCAGCTTTCGCTAGCGGGGCAGTTATGTCCGCCGAGTGTTAAAGACACATAAACATACGTTCACTGGATCAGTAATAAGCACCCTTGAATACAAACGTATTTAAATATATCATTCGAATACTAAATGATTTTCCACCGGTTCCCTTTATCCACTCAAAATAATGAATGGTTTTTGTTTCACTATCTTTCCGCATTAAAAACATGAGTGGTTTTACGTTCATTATCTTTTTAGGTATTAGTAGCTTGCCACTTACAATTCATATATTTTCAATTAGGATTTTTTCTTCACGCGTATACATTTTCAAACCAATAAAAACGTATACGCATAAGTGCTCCAAAAAAATTTCTGTATTTCGACTGTGATATCAACCAAATAGTACAAAGAAGAAAAAACGAACCGGGTTTTTTCAAAAAGCGCGGGATTACTTCGACTGTTATCGGACCAGATAAACTAAACCAGAATATTGGGTGTCCCATTCTTCGACCCTTCTCCAGAACACAATAAGAGAATACTCACCGGTATCCGATTAAGGTTGATATCGGATCGATCTCGGCTGGTACACTGAGCAGATACTTCAGGACTGTATCTAAACCGTCTACTGAATTTCAGGAGATTTCTTGTTATCATCGTGTTCATGGCGACGATAAGAATCAGCGGAACAATGAGACTTGCGATGCTGTCGACGATGCTAATAATCCTCATAGTCTCCCAGTAGTCAGACTTCAGATCACAAATTTCGTGGCCCTCTTGCGTCTTCACAACGCCCGCAGTTACGAACGCGTATGCGTGACTCGTCATTGCCAGGATTACAAGTGCTAAGACGATGGTCTTGGCACGGGCGATAGTGCACATGTGAGGACGATGAAGAGGATATTGCACGGCTATGAATCTCTCAACGGTGAAGGCGACAATGAGCCAGGCGCTCAATGAACTGCATACGGCGCTAACGTAAACGAGTATCTCACACCATCCATCTTTGTTGAAGACTTTCCAGCCAATGGCGTTGTTGAGCCACACGAATAGTAGTGCCACCAAAAATCCAAAATCTGCAGTCGCAAGTGCAGCTAAATAGTAACTGGAGCTCCGCATTTTCAGGTGAGTGTTAAGAAAGACGATGCAGGACAAAAGGTTGCCCACAAAACCAAGTAGTATTATAAAAGGAATGTAGTACGCGTGGAAAAAATCCAAAAGAAAAAACACGGAACTGCAAGTCTCTTCCTCATTGTCCGGATACTCGTTACTGCGATTATGATCAGTTTGACCCTCGGAAACGTTTGTCAAAGTCGTGGGGGAAGATCGTCGAGCCCTTATCAGCAACTTGCCAATCGTTGATGGTTGGCCAAGTCCGCACGGACTCGATAACATCATGGGAACAGGTGTTTTACTCGATAATCCTGAATACATTGCCCCTTGCTGCACACACCGATGGGCGCTAACGTTGGATAAAATTGTATCAGTGATATAGGAGCGATTGAACTCGCTCGATGATTTTCTGTTGGCCATTACATTTTATATGTTTCGGTCTATGTATTGAGTATGTTTTTAACACGTCGATAACTTTTTGGACTGACTTTGTAATCAAATGATTGGCTAAACACGTTATACGTATGACTAGAATACTCTAAGCGGTTCTGGCGTGTTATTTATACGAACACTCCAGTATTTATTAACAACATCACTTCGTTAATAATCGTACCGTTATATGGAAAGATTTTCAACATATCTTTTTAACCAATTACACAGAATTTCAATACCTTATTGTTTCATCTGATGACTGGTGCACTAATGATGTACGGCTGCAAGCCCAAGTCTATATTGTTACGACTCAGTTACCAAGGAGTTTACCGAAGGCATTCGCTCGTATTCTACCGAGATTTGAATTTCATCGTCTCTTTCATCTACTACGTTCAACGGATAGAAACGAACGATGACGCCATAGGTGAATAACGCAAGAGCAAAACAGCGTAGCCGTATAAAATAGAGCTTGTGCCACGCAAAGCAGTCCGAATATTGGATCGATGCTCGAAGGCTATTAACGCACCCTTGTCCGCTTCAAGTTTTGCTTGAGTCTTACAGATTTCCGTGTCACTTTATTGCTGACCAAGTTTCTGAGAATTTTCATTTTTTCGAACGACGTATCTATTTTTTCGTGGGACTTGAAACCTGAGTTTGTACTCTACCATTTTTAGAATAGAACTAAGAAATTAGAGTTAATGGCGTTTTCAACGACACTCAGATTTTTCCACGTCTCTTTTTTTATTTGATTTTTATCAAAGCGGATTTGATAATGTTGTCAGATGACCAGTAAACATATAATATTTCTTCTATTCACTCATAAGTGATATTATGTACGGTCTACGAAAACTAATCCGTCAATCTGACGGAAATTACTGGAGCGTGTCACTTCAGTGATCGATGGTCTGAACGACCCTTTAAATTCAGTGATGATCTCGCACATTCACAGCGTTTCAAAGCTTTTTTGACGCATAAATCTCAAAAAAGCTTCTTGAATTCCCACCGGACACCTGTTGGCTCGGAGCGCGAGAATTTTCACGTCTGCAGTAAATGCGAAGTGGAAAAATTTTTCATCAGCAGCCGCTTATTAATCAGTTCTGTCGGAGTGAGCAGTTGCTCTCGGAATATCTTAATCGTTCTTCTTTCACTTTTATATGCTCCAAGTTTCTTGATAAACTGATCTTTCAAGCCCCAGTGTTTCACACGTAGTACAATCCGATAGCAAGGCTGCCAACACGATATCGTCACTTTGATTTATCCATTGATTTAACCATTGATATCTGATTTTCATGATATTTCTACAAGGATATTATTTATCATTTATTTCTCTCAAGTTAGGAGGAGTTTTTGGATGGTGGGTTGAAGTCCCTTTATGGTACAATATTCTCGAGTTGTTCTAATATCTCCAAAAATGTTTATTGGATTGCAAAAAGACTTTGCAGAGCGATTTGCAAACTCAATTTACATTTTAACGATGGGGTGAAATTTCACTAACAATGCGTCACACCATAAGTTATATCGCTTCAACTCTTTCTTCTTTCAGCGGTTAGATGCAAGAATAATGTTTAGATTACATTCTCTTCTTCGATAATGAAATCCATTTTTTATTTGATTTTGATATCTTGATTAACGAGTAATTACTTTAATATGTTACATTAACAAACAAAAAAGAAACGTATCGAAGAAAACAAGATATTAATTTAGTATCTAGATGCTTTTTAACGCTGTAAATAATTTTTTTTAAATCACGTTCTCTCAAAAACTGACAACAGTCATTAAAAGATGTAGATATATTATTTTAATCAATGACAATTAGAATTTCCGAGTACGGCGAACTTCTGTATTGATAATTACGAACTCCAAGTACTCGAAACTCTACGCGCTCTATATGCCGGAAGAAACGTACGTTGTGCAATGTGGAGCAGCGCGGACTAGACTGAGCGCTAAATGCCGAACTTCGTGTCTCGCGGCCGAAAAGCTCGTCCGCATGCGCCCTGAAGATTGCGCGTAGGATATCGTTGATATCTCCCCTGTAAAAATTCATGTAAATGTAACATAAAAGGCCTCGTCGCAAAAATAGCCATCACATAGACCGAAAGTTAAATTCATAATCTATAGTTAAGTAACGTAATCTACTTAAAGTCTGAATAGATTAGAAGATATGTTGATGTTTTACAAATGCTTAGATCGCTCCAACTTTCTCCATATATTGGGAACTTCGAAATGGCAAACTTGACCACAACAAAGGAAAGTTATCATTTCAATAATGAAGTTTTTCTAGCCGTAAAAAATACATTTTTTTTCAGGCCTTTCTTCCTCATTATTTCTGTTTTTTTTTTTTGCAAAGCTACCTCTATGAGGGAGTATGTTAATCGATTTTGGCTTCCTCATAGAGGAAGCTTTGTAAAAAAAACCAAAAGTAATGAAGAAGCAATTTGCAAAGTCCAACTTTGCAGCCTTTTTTTAAAATAAAAGTTAAATTTCTGAAAAATTTTAAACCACATAACGAATTATGACGAAATTATGTACCTATCATTTGCTGAACACTACTAATTTCATGTATAAAATTTGAATCAGCAATCTTATGTTTTGCTTAAGTTAATGCAATAATATCTTATTTTCCGGATGCTGAAATTCTGAGAAGTTGACTAAGGTTTTGCTACAGTCAGGGCAAGAACATGAGTTTTTGGAACATTTTAAACCTCTATAAAATCCAAACCGCTTTTCCGATTTCGGTTAAATTTGAAACCAAACAACATTAACAGTGTCTGCACTTATGAAAAACTAATTAGAAAAAAAATCGCTATTCTTACGAAATTTGTTTAAATAGCTATAAAATGAAAATTGCTGCAAACATTTCGAAACAAATTTCATCAGTTACAGATGGTCTGCTGGTTCATTTATGTACCAAATTGTAGTTCAATCGGTGATTGAAATTTCGAAGCTCTGCGCACACATACAGCTACAGACGGCCATTTTTTTCCTAACAACTTTTTTCGAGGTTTTGAAACATTCTGAGTGTCCTGACATCAAAATCTCGAAAAACAAAGCTTCCTCTAAGAGGAAGCAGTAAAAATTGATCGTAGTATTGTAATTCTTATGCCGAATACAAATGATAGTTCCGCTCTCCAGTCCAGTTCTCAAAAATTCAGTTGTCATCTCGGTTTTTGTTGCCACTTTCGAAAGAAATATCCGATGTGGTCCCCGACGCAAGGAATTAGGAACTTGGACGGGTACCGTTAGGTGCTGCCTGCCTACACATAAATTCAATCCACTGGAAAAAATTTAGAATGCATTGCGCGATGCATCAGAAGTGTCTGAAGAATAGATCTCAATTTTATCCGAGGGGTTAAAGCGGTCATAAGCGGTCACGGGATTTTGAGAGATAAGGTGGGTCACGAGGAATCGCGTCAGGCCTGAAGAATAGTTGCGGTCACGAGGGATAATGGGGACTTCCAAGGGATAGAGGAGTGTCTCGGGTTATAATCGGCTCATAATATTTAATAATTCAATACGGAAAAATCGATAGAAAGAAATCAATCATCCCTAAATGGAAAGGCATACCCTTCAATGTACTCATCGCAGAGATTTCAATGTAGTCATAAACAAGACGTTTGGATCATTAAGATTTAATACACACAAGCTCTTAATTATAAATAATCGCCATTGCCGATTGGAAAACAATAGTTAAATGAGGCAAAATATTATTTTGTTGTGATTGTTGTATGCGTTTGTACGAATAAGGACTTGGGTTAATTGGAAAATACTTTTTTTTGCAGCCCGCAATTATATTTCTTTCAATATTGCAAAAAAAAACCTACAAAATCATAATATATTGAATTAAACGTCAATATTTACTGTGATTCCATCATAACGACGCTTTAATCCACATGCAACGAACGCGTTCGCTATACGGCAAACATTATTCACAATATTATTTGTTTTTTCACTGCTAATAAAACGCGGCATACATGAGAATTCAATAGAGTAATAATAAGCTTGATTCAACCATAAAGTGTTGACAATGTGGTAAAAAAATTGCAAAACGACAACTTATAACAACTGTCAACGTTAAAAGGGACCGTGTAATGTCTACCCGCGTAGAAAAAAAAGAATCTTTTCGAGAATCTTTTCAAGAATCTTGGAAAGAATCTTAAAAAGAATCCCGTATAGGATCCGGAGGAAGATTCTTTTCAAGATTCTTTACAGGATTCAAGATTCTTTTCAAGATTCTTTTGAAAATTGTTTTTTCAGCTTGATGTAATTGATCAGTCATATTTGGTTGGTCAGATCCGGAAAACGGCGTGATCTGATCAGATTTTAGCGATAAAATTGGGGGGGAAAAAAAATATAAAAAAATATAAAAAATAAAGAATGTCGATCGCGGGACTCGAACCCAGGCCGCTCACCGTATTAGGCTGTTATTAGCCACTCTGCCATATCATCATTCTTGGATGGAAGTAAAATCAAATAGTATATAAGTGTCACCTGCTTTTTTTAGGACTTAGTTTTTTTTCCGAAAATTACGGATCGATGCACGATCATGTCTTTATAGGTTTTGGTTTACGGAATTTAATTATTTATTTTTTCTAATCCACTTTTCTCGACGTTTTGGACCATTTTAAGTGACCTGACATGAAAATCTGGAAAAGTATGTTTCCTCGAAAACAAAGTTTCGTCTATGAGAAAGCAATCCCTGATTGTTAAGGATGAATTTTGAATTGTACCAGATACTGTAAAACAGAGCAAAGTGGTAACGTGCATCGATCCGTAATTTTCGGAAAAAAAACTAAGTCCTAAAAAAGCAGGTGACACTTATATACTATTTGATTTTACTTTTATCCAAGAAAGATAATATGGCAGAGTGGCTAAGATAACAGCCTGATACGGTGAGCGGCCTGGGTTCGAGTCCCGCGATCGACATTTCTTATTTTTTTATTTTTTTTCCCCCCCAATTTTATCGCTACAATCTGATCAGATCACGCCGTTTTCCGGATCTGACCAACCAAATATGACTGATCAATTGAATCAAGCTGAAAAAATAATTTTCAAAAGAATCTTGAAAAGAATCTTCCTCTAGATCCTATACGGGATTCCTTCCAAGATTCTTTTCAAGATTCTTTCAAGATTCTTTCCAAGATTCTTGAAAAGATTCTCGAAAGGATTCTCGAAAAGATTCTCGAAAAGATTCTTTTTTTCTACGCGGGTATGTGCTTTGTACACCCATCAACAACATAGGTAGCCGTGGGATAGTTTGTCAATTTAATAATTCACAGCTGAAATTATCAGCTTTCTTGGAAACTGATCGTGTTTCTATTATTATCACCTGTAGAAACAATTATATGACTGTGTAGCCATTGTGTTCACCATTTTTGTATAATAAAACAAATAGACTGAGAGAAACCACGTTTCTACTAAATGTACATCGCGGAGCGACCAAACACATTGCGCTAGAAACGCACTCCACGTCCTTCGAGGTTCGACGGCCTTAATCGCTTTCCTACTGGTTTTGTAAACCAGTAAATGAAATATCTCTTTTACATATTATAAGTATTGTTGGTTAAATCGTTCTCTAACTAGCTGTCAAATCAGCTAATAAATATTTATGAATAATTCAGTTGAATTATCCGTTTCTAATGAATTCTAATGTTTCATAGATTTGATAAACCTGAATAATTCAATCATGAGAGTATTTTGTTTATATTTTCATTGGAAGAATGCCTATTCCGGATCATAACCGACTTGGTCTGTACCAACGAGGGTTTATTTCATACAGCTTACTTCACACGGAAAAAAATACTTAGTTGAGGCAACTAATAGTTTGTTACTTGGGCATAAGTTAGTAACCATAACTATCGGCTTCGTCAATACAGCAACCATGCATCAGTTCCGTCCACTATGAAAAGTTAGTTGATATGAATATCCAATATAACAAGCCCGATTGCTTGGCCCAACTATTGAAATAATATTCAAGATGTTACTGAGCTTGGCAACCAATTTTATTGGTACTATATTGTATACTATATGGCAATTATAGTTGCTGAAAACCCAATCCTGGCGATCTTATACCCGGTCAGTCGCCATTTCCGTTGTAATCGGGAACCGCACAGACGTTTCAATCATCGGAAGCGTATCACAGTGCGCGGTGTTCATCAGTATCCGATTATCAATAAACTGCAAAGTGCGAAGTGGACACCATGTCGATATCGCCGGTATGCTATTATGCTATTAACGTTTCTATTAAATTACATAATCTTTTTACCTGTTATGACGGCCGGCGTACGAACACATGTACGGTATAGCAGGTTACAACGGGGACGTACGCACTCTAGCTCGTATACCGTACACGTAATATTATTAACATATTGTTGGTAAAGTTTACCAACGATATGTTGATAAACAACAATATGTTTATAATTTATAATAATATGTTGATTTTCAACAATATTTTAATAATCAACCATATGTTAATATTTAACGCTATGTTAATATTTAACAATATGTTAATATTTAACAATATGTTAATATTTAACAATATGTTGATATTTAACAATATGTTAATATTTAACAATATGTTAATATTTAACAATATGTTAATATTTAACAATATGTTAATATTTAACAATATGTTAATATTTAACAATATGTTAATTATTAGCATATTATTGGTAAAGTTTACTAACAATATGTTGGTAAACTTAGAATAAACGAAACGCTGTGAAATCATCAAACAGCTCAAGTGAGTGTATCGATAAGTAACATGTTACAGACTTCAAAGATGAACTTTGCGTAATGATTATTCAAATTTTTGCAACTTGTTAACTGACGATAAACTAAATTACATCTATGAATTGTTATGTAGCTTGACCGAAGGCTGGCTGTGAAATAATGAAAAAATTGGGATCAGTTCATCGACAAGTAATTTGTTACAAATGCCTTGAAGTTGGACCTTTCGTGTAGAACATAAATTTATCAGCATATTGTTAAATATTAACATATTGTTGATGATTAAGATATTGTTAAATATTAACATATTGTTGATGATTAAGATATTGTTAAATATTAACATATTGTTGATGATTAAGATATTGTTAAATATTAACATATTGTTGATGATTAAGATATTGTTAAATATTAACATATTGTTGATGATTAAGATATTGTTAAATATTAACATATTGTTGATGATTAAGATATTGTTAAATATTAACATATTGTTGATGATTAAGATATTGTTGAATATTAACATATTGTTCATTATCAACATATTGTTGGTAAACTTTACTAACAATAACATTACGTGTACGGTATACAGGCTAGATCGCCTACGTACGCGTTGTAAGCGGCTATACCCGTATACACGTGTTTGTACGCCGGCCGGCAACAGGTTGAAACGTTATGTAATTTAATAAAAACGTTAATAGCATACAAATGCCAGTATACGGAACCGATTACACAAGCATAATATGTAGTTCAAATGAAAACGTACCCTCGAATCGAGCTATTAAGCTAGCATAACCCTAATCGCTGAGCAATTTGCTGACTGCCACATTTTTATCAGTATCTAACGCCAGCGATATCGACATGGTGTCCACTTTTGTCCACTTTCCACTTTGCAGTTTATTAATAATCAGAGACTGATAAACACCGCGCACTGGCGGCTGACCGGGTATAAGATCGCCAGGATTGGGTTTTCAGCAACTATAATTGGTGCGGCAATGATTGTAATTGGATGTGCTACATCCCACCAACCTTGGTTACACTGACAAACTATAGTTGGTTACGGTACCAATAAAATTGGTTGCCAAGCTCTGTACCATCCTGAATACTGTTTTAATAGTTGGGCCAAGCAATCGGGTTTATTATATTTGCTATTTACTTCAACTGACTTTCTATAGTGGACGGAATGCATGGCATGGTTACTCTATCGACAAAGCCGATAGTTATGGTAACTAACTTATGCCCAAGTAACAAACTATTAGTTGCCTCAACTAAGTATTTTTCTCCGTGTTGGATTTTGATGGAAATACATGTTTTGAGTGTCCCAGATTCCAAAAAAACGCATGAACTTATTTCTCTCTGTCCGTCCGTCGGTCCGTCTTTCTGTCTTTTTTTGGGCGGCGAAGAAATCTTCACACAGACCCTGGTGTTTTAGGTAGTGTCGGATTTTTACCGACTAAAACTCCACCGCCATCTCCCTCCTGACCTCGCGTTAGCATTCCTCAGGTGAGGTGTTGATCCCTAGTTGAGATTCGTTTCGGAGCTCTTTCTTCTTCATGACCGCACTTATTAAGGCTTGCGAAACTTTCCACGATTTCTCTCTGTTCAACATAACTTGCATCAGGTTAGTTTCCTCAAGCCTTGTGCCCCCTAGGGCTGCTTGCAGATCGTTTCTCTCGTCTCCTGTACTGCACACTCATATATTGTGTATCTCGAATTGTCCGGGTTGTAGCCGCAATGGAAACACTCTGCTGTCTCAGTCTCATTAAATCTTTTCAAGGACGCGTTAAAGCTACTATACCCTGTGAGCGCCTGTGTTACGTAGTAACTCATTTACCCATAATTTCTGCTGTATCATGCTGTGACGTTTGGGATGAGCCTGTGTGTCCATTGCCTTTTCGTCGTTGTGTCCCACCGGTTTTGCCATTCCTCCATTAGGCTTCTACGTGCTTCCTCGTTGACCCTCGCCTATCCTTGCTCCCTTCCTGGCTTGTCTCTGTACTGGAGCAAGCTTCGCTCGAATCAATAGGTATCAGCGCTGCTTCCTCAGACACTGTCCGGAAGGCGGATATTACCCGAAGTGCGCTACGCCTTCGCGCCGCCGCCAGCCTGCGGCTGGCTTCGACCCTGTCGACGACTTTCGCTAATATTTCTGCCCCGTACAGTATTTTCGCGTGGATAACGCTGTTAAGAAGTCTCCTTGTTTCTTCTTTGGGCCCACAAATATTTGGCATTAATCGCGCCTGTGCCGCTGTCGTCGTTGCCACTTTCTCCGTCGTTTTGATGACGTGCTCCATGTATCGGAGTCCACCGTCCTCCTGTACTCCAAGGTATCTCAAGTCCCTCTTCCACGGGATTTTCTCACCTTCCAGAGCCAAGCTTGGAGGTCCGTCCGCCTGTCTGTCCGTCTGTCTGTCTGTCTGTCCGGAAACACAATAAGTTTTGCGAAGATGTATGGACCGGAATGAAATTTGGTGTATGCCTTCTGCATTCAAATTCTAGTTTTGGAATTAAAATCCGGTCGAAAATCTCTACTCTTTCTAACACTTTACCCTCAATGTAAAAGAAAAAAAAATTCGAAAATTCTTCTTGAGTGCGCAAACTAGAACGTATGCTTCGGTCTGAAACATACAGAGAGAATCATCAACAAATGAGCAATGTACAAGTGTATGTGAATCGTTAGTTAGTTACTATTTAATCATTCACATTGAATTTCTAATTTATTAATAATAAAAAATTCCTATTAAGTACAAAATGGTTTGTGTTACAGATATACAAAATTATCATCACTGGTATTTAACTGTTAATGATGAGAAATCTATTAATAATATCTGTATTAAGTATTGAATTCTCAAACTGTTATTCATTCACAAAAGAGTTTTGAAATCATCCAACATTAAAAAACGTATATTTTGTTAAGTATGGATTGTGTATTAATTTAGTAGACCTATAATATAATCCGTGTTTGACTTAATAGACATTTTTCTAACAATTTATGATTTTATACATTCCATGTGAATAACAGGAAAGATAATAAAAACTTTGCTGCATCACATATTTCTGATTACCGCTCATTTGCTGGTTATTCCATCTGTATGCATCAAATCAAAGCCCAATAACTTTCATATTAGCTTGCAGTCTAAAAAACTACTGTCAATGAACCTGTGCAATTTCCAACAAGAACCATGAA
Source organism: Tromatobia lineatoria (assembly GCA_949699805.1). Lineage (NCBI taxonomy): Eukaryota > Metazoa > Arthropoda > Insecta > Hymenoptera > Ichneumonidae > Tromatobia > Tromatobia lineatoria. Next base: position 9,756,501 of record OX453034.1, read on the forward strand.
TACTCACACCAAATATTAGATTCGAGAATTGTATAAGCAAAACATAATTGAGGTTATTAACACTCATGAAGTTGAAACTGTAAACACTCATACGAGCATCGTATTATATCAATTTTTATCACTCGCGTAGCATTGTAGATGAATTCCAAAGCCTGATGAGGCCTTATATACAACAATAGCTTCGAAACGTTTCATCTACGAATAACTGAAATGTTAATTCGACCCGTCAAGCTATCGCAGTGTTGCCGATAAAACGCAAAACAGATGTGAACAGAAAGCGCTAACGTAGTCGCGGGCGCGTTATCTCTCACAAGGGCGGGTTCAAGTTTGACTTGGAATTTGAAACCGCGATCGTAATGAATTAAAGCCAGCAACGTAGATTGCAAATAATATATGAAATACCTCAAAATTTTCTTGTACAGTCCATCAGTATACTTCAGTAAATTCACGATATAAACGATTAGATTAAAAAGTACGAATTTTGAAAGACGGTTGAAAAAAACGTACATTTTTCAATAAAATTTTACAAAAAAGGTAATGAAGAATGAAGGAGTAAGATTCTCTGTTCGTTTTTCGATGTATTGACCATGTCTTTATTTTTTCGAGAAATTTTCCGTGACATTTCTATTCTATTTTTTTTCGGCAACTATCGAGTATTATAATTAAAATGGTTTCGTAAAAGTTTAAAAAAAATGGTTGTTAAAGACACCCTCAATTACAGATTATTTTTATATAATTTTCACCTACTAACGTTACAACCAGATTTCGCAAACTAACTTCGCAACACTAACGTCATAACACTCTCTGATAAGTCCTATAATTGGACACGATTAGTACCACTTAGAAGTACTCCCTTCTAATTTTTTTAGATTTTTAAACCCGATATTACGGAAAGTGCGATATTTTTTTGAAAAATTAAGGCCGAAGAATAAAATTCTTTTAACGTAAAAGTTCATGTGAACTTTTCAATAAAATTTCTTTGAATAATTCTGTCGGCCCGATAACATTGCTTTTTCGGTAAAAAAAATATAAAGAATATTTTTTAAACAAAAAAGGCCATTTTTTTGGCTAAAACAATTACAGAATATTTGCGCCTATGTATGGATAACATTTTAAAAATTGCCAGAGTGGGAACGACCTGGTTCCGGAGTGAGAAAATAATTTGTTCTAAGTGAAAAAAAAAAAGATGTCCAGATGACATTGTTAAAAAGTCTATAATGGACCAACTATCTTATTTATTTATCATTGCATAAACTACGAGTTTCAACCGACACTGGTGGTTGCGTGGTCGGTGTTCGGCTCTGGCGATACCCCGAGTTAAACAGCATTGTTTGCGGCCATAACTTAGATGGGTCACCGCTTAGCCGTGCACCGGCTGGCTCATCAGTCAGTGAGCGCAAGGTCAGTTTTTCTGAGGCCTCGGTGTATATACTTAAGCAAGTTACTTCCGCGTATACGCCGGGAAGTCAGAAGAATTTACGACCGTCTGTACCGGGACAGGTTTTCCGCAGTTCCCCTGTGCTCATGGCGAATGCGGTACAGTGTAGCTAAGTTAGCTGCGGACGTATTGGAGGTTAGGTTAACTTAGTGAAGTGCGGGTCGGGAGTGATAGGAGTAACGGTGGGAAGGGTGGTAAAAGGCGAATGAACCCATACCATGGAAGGAAGGAAAAATATAAAAACACTATGAGTTTCAAATTAAAGCGTTATTAACATTTTTCTTTGTTATCTCGACAATTTTTTATTTACTTTAAGCAAATTTATTTATTCATTTTGTAACTTTGATCGGTCGTACTCTGACAATTTTTTTTGTTATTAATACATCGGTGCAAAGATTCTGTAATTCTTTTAGCCAAAAAAAGTGGCGTTTTTAGGTTAAAAGATATTTTCCAGCGAAAAAGTAATATTATTGGGTCGCAAAATTATTTGAAAGATGTCATTGAAAAGTTCACTTGAAACTACAAATTTTATGATGGAACAATTTCTCTCTATCACTTTAATTTTTCAAGATATATTGACTTCAAAGTTATACCCCATTTTCCGTAATAGTGGATTCAAACGACAGGAAATATTCGGAGGTACAATGATTTAGGATCTAGAATGTGTCCAATTATGGCATTAATCAAGGAAGCTTGAAAAAAAAAGTAGCTGAATTGACAATGAACCCGTTATATGTATTCAAAATAGGGACATAACGAATGTTAATCCTTGGTGTGAAAAAGCTTTTTCACTTGAATGAATTAACAATCGTACATTCTGCAAAAAAAGGGTCGAAAGTTCGTGATTGCGACGAGTGTGAGCTCTGCCGAGCGAATCTGAGCGCCCAACCGAAGTGAGGGCTAGAATCACACGAGCCGCAAACGCCAATTTTGACTTGCGTTTCTCAAAATATTGCTTTGCAACAAGTGCATAAATAATGGTTTTTTCAATAGTAGCTTTGTAAAACGAATAGTAAAGAGTAAGGTTACGAATTTTTGTCCCAAGAGTTGAAAGTAAAAACCAGGGGTGAAAGTGTAGGGATCGCCAACAGCGATTGCGCCAACGTTACAACACTCCTATGGAACTAGCCACTTTCAGCCCACCAAACTGCCACGCAGAGCACCGCTGCTCATTCACTCGCTACAAAAAGTCAGTGATAGAACACTGTTCCAATTTTCCCATTCATTCGTTAGCTGCAATATCTTGCCATCGCTTCATCAATAATTGATCACTTACAGTAGTTTCCGTCGGATCCTCGACATATGTGAGACCGATTTCAAGGACATTTGAGCGTTGTTCGTAGTTAAAGTAAGGACTGTCGTCTGTTTCGTCATTTCCGTCGTTTCATTCGATTCTTTTCTACGAGTTTTTTCTATTATCCGAGCATATACCTTGGTTAACGCTAAGTGCCGGGATGGTCCCGGTGGCTCAGGTACTGTGGAGCCTCGGTTAATCGCAGGCCGGATAAATCGGGTTTGCCGTACCACACTTTTTCCATTGACACGTATGAGAGATTTTACAAAGAAACGGATAATGATTTATGTATTTAGAAAAAGAGCCCGAAGCGACGGGTTCTTACGGTACGTGTGCCGCACGTGCAACTTACTAGATTTCTCGACATGTTCGCTATTACACACGACTATCTTATACTCCTGTATGTAACATATGCAAGAAAAGAGCCCCTGAGTAAATACGCTTTCAGTATTGTCTACACGCCTTCTCAAAAACGACTACGTTATATGACGCCCGGTCGACATAAAAAGTGACACTTTTCATGCAAGCATAACATAAATATCTCTTTCTTTTATTTAACGATATTTTTATAGATTTCTTTGGCTATATAGTAGAATATTCTGGTTAACGGTACTACGTTTCAACCATGAAGTGGGTTGTGCTCTGTATAAAGAGAAGAAAACCGTTCGATGAAATAATTGTGGATCTCGGACGTACCGGTCCCGACAAATTTGATTCCGTCGAGAAAATAGTTAGCGATGCACTAAACGAAAATGCGGCCATGTAGGGCTTCAACGTAGACACCGTAAAATAAATTGCCATATCATTTCCAATTAGGAACCTTAAGAGGGAGTTATATGTTTTCATGCTGAAATTCAATGGGACCGCATTAGGGCAATTAATTAAGGGCCCAGTAAGGTTTCATCATGGTAACTAAGTAGTAAGAATCCCAATCACCAAGTAACAAGAATCAATAATAATTGAGACAGATAAGGATTTCATAAGGCAATTCTAGGCGACGTTTAAAAAGGGCTTGATAGATCAATCACTTAATAGTTCAGCCAGCCTTAATCATAATACAAAGTTAACAAATCATTTATTGTTCTGCCAGACGGCCACGCATCCGGATACAAACGAACTGATTCGTGCAAACAATGAAACAAGCATTTTCGTGGAATATAAGTATAGATACACACATTATATCCTTCTCAATATGACTGATTTCTAGTTTTTTAAATATTTGAATGTGCTTATATTTTGTTACCATCGGACGCTGTCATATAAATATATTCCCAATGAACACCCATGTCACAATGATGTCCTGAAGACGAGTTTTCGAGTGCATCTTTTATACATTAAAAATAAATGTCCTCAAGACGTCAAGAAAACGTCTCGAGAATGTATTTTTTACGCCAGTAAAAATGCTGTCTTTGGGACTACCCAAAGACAGCATAAGGATGCCTTCAAAATGTACAAGTTCCAGCCGTTTGCCGTTTCGACGTCGTTGACGAACGTCTTTTAGATAACGTCTTATGTTTTCAACGGTTTTCTTATGCGTTTTCTCTTATTTAGATATTATCAATTTACGCCTCAACAAGAGATACAAAAATATGATTGACAAAAGTATAACTGTACTGAAAATATTTTTCGCTTCTACAATATAAAAACCATGAAATTGTTTATGACCGATTTATCATGTTGAGGTTCCTATGTAAAAATTGTTATGTTTTATTTTATTTGAAGGTTTCATCATGTTGAACAACAGATCGAAGCGCAATTTTAAAAACAATGTTGAATTTACGTTGTCTGACGAGTCAATAAAGAAATATACATTTATGTATATTTGCCGCTGAAGTATTAGTAACATAAAAATCGGAAAAAATATTTATAATCTGCAATTCGATGAATATGAGCTGTTTTAGACGTTTGAGTATATATAATGCCGAATAATTGCGTTTTTCATGCTTTTGGCGTATGAAAACCAGTGAGATAACTTTTTTTTTCTATACTTAGAAAATACTAGCTTAGTGTACACTCTACAGTTACTCAATTAAATGCTACATAGAAACAAACTAAACAATGAAACGCTTGATTTATAAAAATATTGATAGAAATCAAAACAATTTCATTTTTTTTTCTTAACCACCCTCATGGCACAATTCATTTAAGTCGAACTAATATATGTATCAATGAGACCAGATAGTACCTACTAGTTTTCAATACTTCTTATTATTAAAAATTAATAGTAACAATTTGATCTCAATAATATTTTGGTGATTTCAATAATTTTATTCTGCAACGGGAACCCCTTTTACAAAATAAGGAGAAAACTTTTTGAAGTAGAACCGTCCACACTCATACCCTATGCATATGTTTATAATTACTGACCAGTTTGACCGAAAAATAATTGACTGATGTACGATAATTGGATAAGAACGATCTAGACGTTCTCGATATACAGTTGCTTGAATGTTTGGAGGATAACACATACACATACACACACACATGGACGGTTTTTGTAAACTTGATTAAATGGCGTTCTAAGGTCTAAGAACTCTGACACATAGCCCTGGAGTTTTTTCAATTTTTTCTTTAATTGCAAAACTTTGCTCACAAGGAATGTGAAGTTAATTCATTTACAAAATAATTTGTATGATTCCAGCGTATCTTGCTCGATTGAAGCAAATTATGTTCACAGAGAAAGTGCAATATTTATTCGGATGAAACTTTAAGATTGTAATGAAGACATTTTTTCGACACATACCATCCTCTTAATAGATATCTGCAATTTAAAAAAATATATTTACTGCCCGAAGGCTCATAAGTGATAAAGTACAATGTATGTCATCTTCATGATAATTTTAATGAACAACTTTTAATTCTGATCCCACTGATAATTTACATTAAATAAGTAAAGCCAAAATGCATGCAGAGTATGTGAGAACCATGTTTCGAGCAACAGCTTCCATAATAATTTTTCCATAATAACTGATAAGAAGATGCTGGAGTAGATTCACAATTTTGCAATTAACTTTATATAGAATGAATACTCCGTTAACCATTGAATTTATTTTATTTGCATTCTCATTGTTATGCGTTTTGGATTTCTCACTTTAAAAAAATTATATGTAAGACGTTCTGTGAATGTCTTTTTTCGGCGTACAAAGGACGATTTTCTAGGATGCCCTAAGGACGTCTTTTATCCGGTTTCTCATGGACATATTTTTATACCCTAAGGACATCTTCAGATACGTCTTTCGGTCGACAAGAGACCAGCCATAGAACGTTTTAAAAACGTCCTGAAGTAGTCCTTAGGACGATTCAGGGACATCGACGGCAACTTCGCGATGTCTCAGGAAATGTTAAAACGTTCTCAGAACATTTTTCGGAAGATTCCGTGACCATTGGGGTCAAATGCTGGTGATATCACATTAACTTGATTCCATGTTTTATATTAGCTATTCAAATAGACAAAAAAAAATTGTATTATGATATGATCTGAATGGTCGAGTGAGATAAGACGGGAGTCTCACTGGAGCGTGCGGACGTGCTCAATCGCCCTCCGTGCTTACAGTATTTATTCGTGACTGCTCAGTGAAGATTATTAACAATATAGCGTACAAAATCAGTCACCAATATCAGTTTTTTTTTCGAAAATATTGACTTTTCAACATAAAACCTGACTAGACCAACACAGTTAGCAATATGGCGCCAACGCTAGCAAATTTGCCCGTCAAACAAGTTATAGACAACGCTAAAGCCGTGAGTGAAGAAAGTCTGATAAAAAACCTCTAAGATAGCCGCGCCCCGAAAACACCCAAGCTAACCTCTCAAAGCCTCGATAGAGTCTATAAACTATCGTTAAAAGAAATATCCAATAATAAAAAAATGATAAAAATGGCGTGGAATCTTGGCGTGGTAAGAAAAACAACAACAGTGTCACCATCCACAACACCTTCAACACAAGTCGATAACCCGTTATCGACAAACTCCGGAATATTCCCAAAGAAAACAACTCGACATAAAAGGGCACCTCTATCTGAAACCGCTGATGACAAAGCTTCACCAAATCACTTCGAATCGCTAATAGAAACTGGTAATATCGAAGACGAACCCATTACTTCCGATGATGACAACTTCCGAGGAAGTAGCGGCCACAACACCCTGAATTTAAAAAAAACTAGTCAAACAACAGCTCAACGCCAATTCACAAATGCCAGAATTCCATCAACGTCTACACAACAACAAGACCATCCGTCCTGGGTGAAGGATATGAAAATGGAAATTGCAAACATCCTAACCAACCAACCCATTGTGAAGCAAGTACCCGCATAAAAAAGATGCGACGTCCAGGATAGAATCCAGGACAGAATCCAGAATGGAGTTTAGGCTGTGTAGGATGGATTCCGGACAAGCCAGGATGAAGTCTGGGCAGTCCAGGGCGGAGTCCAAGATTGACAATGGGATCGGATTAACTCCCATTCTCCATTCTGGACTACCCGGACTCCATCCCGGACAGCCCAGACTCCATCCTGAACACATCATTTTTACGCGAGTAGCCACCACCACAGAAAAAATCGAATTCATACTAGTTCATATTGGCACACTTTCTAATAATGACAAAAAAAAATTCTATTTTAGTCTTACCCATAAAAAATAGCATCAATAAATGTTAACTCAATTATAGCTAATCATCGTAGATTCCAGTTATCCGAATTCATCAATAATAATAATTTGGATATTATCTTCGTCTCTGAAACTAAGCTCAACTCGAGATATAAAACTCATTTTGACAACTGCAAACTAGAGAGAAATGATAGACCTAACTCACAACAAGGTGGAGGTACGGCCATATCGATTCGTTATCACCTCAAATACAAAAGAATACCTTACCCATCCTCTGATATAAATGAAATACTTGAATTCACTATAATAAAGTTTACTTCCGTTAAAGGTATACAACTATTTATCATAAGTGCCTACGCAACTAACGACAATCGCAAGTTATTTATAAAAGAACTAACCAGCCTTCTTATCAAGTTAAAGCTGTATGTGTATAACAACTACTACATACTGGCTGGCTACCTAAACATGCGTCGGAAAATTAAGGGCAATCATGCCAATACTCAACTCGGAAAATTCTTCGGTCACTGGGGAAATGCAAACTCACTTCGATATAAACTTAACCCATACACCGTCATCGAGCCAACATACAAGCCGGCTCGCACATACCTTGATATGTGTTTAGTAGATGCACGCCTTGATATATCAAATAGCACAGGAGACAAACTGGAAGTAATCCCATACGACAGTAATCACAACGCTATACACTTTTCACTATCTCTCTTCGAAGATAACCTATTAACTTTAAATCATAATCTTGAAACTAAACGATACAATTATAAAGCCGCAAATTGAAATGGGTTCACTAATAAGTTAGTGTTTGAGAATTAGCTCATGTGGCTCTCGGGCGGCGAGAACACAGAGTCGAGCGTTCTCTCTCTCTCACTCTCACACGGTTGCCGAGCTCGGTTAGTTTCGGCGAGACTCACGTGTGCTGGCGCGGCAGCACCTCTCGGACAGCGGAAACAGCCTCTCGCGACTCGGGTCAATAGGCCAATCGATCACCGAGATTTCTCACGCCACATTACTTAGCCAATTATGAGAGCCCTTTCCTATTCTCCCTTTGTTTATGCATATTAACATCCGGGAAGAAAGGCTCTCGTCACTCTCTCATCAACGGTCAATGGTTCAAGTGCGAAGAATCTCTCAGTGTTCGGCATATCGAGGATAACTCATCGGGCTTATAATCACTTAATCGATAATTAATCAATATCTAGATCTTTGCTCATCGGTCAAATCAGTTGTGCGGTACACTCAGCGTTCGGACAATATTCTGTTTTCGGTACTTTTCTCACGGGAAAGACTCACGCGGTTTGTGCTCAGCCATCTTGGCAACGGCGGCACTCAACTCTTGGTTTCCTCTTCAGCTAATTCATTCATGTACCTTTGCGCACAATAACTCATTAAAGACTCGAAAATACGGAAAAATAACCAGTCTACGATTTTTATCCATCAAAACCTTCCCGAGCGACTAAAACCAGATACTACTCAAAACATTTTTTGGTCCTTCGAGCCGGGTCTGGTGAAATCTCGGGAAGAGTGTGTGCATTCGTGTGTGTTTTTTCGTGGTTTTCGAGTTAGTGCGTGGGTTCAGTGCCGGTAAAAAGCACTTTTCATCAGTGTTGTGTGTCGGAACACGGACTTGCGGTGTGCGCAGAACTCAAGTGACCGACAAGGTTGATCACGGTCGGTAACTCACTGTCGGTAACTCACGGTCGGTAAATCACACTCAGTAACGACGGTCGGTAAATCGCTCTTAGTAACTACGGTCGGTAACTCGTGATCGGTAACACTCTGCGATTTTCTCGACTGCTCGTGGTTATCATAAGTAAATAAACACTTTGACATTTTCGGTGTGTTTACTCAAGTGACTCTACTCAGTGTTTGTTGACATTTTTCGGATTTCTTCATATTTTTCGGGTTCCTCAAGTGACTCATCGGTTATTTACTCAGTGCTTTTGTCATTTTTTGGCCTTTTTGACATTTTTCGGGTTTCTCAAGTGTCATCGGTCATTCACTCAGTGCTCTTGACATTTTTCGGATTGATTCATATTTTTCGGGTTCCTCAAGTGACTCATCGGTCATTAGCTCAGTGCTTTTGACACTTTTCGGATTTATTCATATCTTTCGGGTTCCTCAAGTGACTCATCGGTTATTCACTCAGTGTGTTTGACATTTCTCGGTTTCTTGACTTTTTTCGGGCTCCTCAAGTGACACTTCTGCTATTACTCAGTGCTCTCTGACTTCCTTCGGTTTTACTGACATTTTCCGGTTTTCATCAAGTGACATCTCAGACTTTTTAGAGTGATTGACTACCTCGGTTTTTTTTTAATTTTTTACTCAGCCCTTTACGGGGTGCTATTGACGCTTTCGGTTTTAATTACATTTGATCGGTTTTCCTCAAGTGACACTCCGGCGCTATTAACTCTTTCGGAGGACTCTAAGCGGAGGAGCCCCTCCCCCCTGGCTTTACCTAAGGATGAGGCTCATGAAGCTCCTAAGCCGACAGTGGACCCTCAACCAAGCAGTGTGGGTCTCTTTCGGATTTCTACTCAGATGGAGCGACTCGCGGCGTTGAAGCAGTGGATCTCGCAAGCTACGGATTGGACTCCCGAAACCTGCACTCGGGAAGCAGCTGAGGCTCGTCTTTCGCCGTCGCATCATTGGGAAGGTTTCTCCCGCATGCGCGATCTTGTCGGGGAGTCTTGCTCACCGGAACTACTCAACCACCCATATATGGTGGACGAGGTTTTCTCACAAGCATATCGGTGCTATCTCGAAAGTCAAACTCACCTCACGGAATTACTCACTCAAATGCCACCTAAGCCAGTTCCGGCGGTGACGGCAGAATCAGGCTCAAGACGCATGCTTCCGGAAATCACTCTACCAACATTCTCCGGCGACTACTCAGAGTGGTCACCGTTCCGCGATCTCTTCACCTCGCTGGTTATTCGGAATAACTCTATCTCGGACGTGGAACGAATGCATTATCCGTGTACCAGCCTCTCAGGTAACGCACGCCAACTCGTCTCGAACCTTCCAATCGTGGACAACTCTTTCCAAACGGCATGGGATATACTCAACACGAGGTTCGAGAACAAACGTCAACTCATCTCCTCACAGTTAGACGTACTCACCAGGACGACCCCTATAGTGTCTCGCTCGGCGGAGAGCCTTAACAATTTACTCAGCTCAACATCGGAAGCACTCAACGCTCTCACGTCCCTCGGCTCATCGGTGGAGCACTGGGATCAACTCATAGTCCATTTAATCACTCGGCGGCTTGACTCATCTCTTCGGGAGGCTTGGGAAGTGCACTTGGGCGTGCGCACGGAATTCTCAACCTTCGAGCGTCTCAGGACGTTTCTCACAGCGAGAGCACGTGCCTTCGAGAATATCGAAAGCTCGGCTCCATCCAAGCTATCACAATCAACTCAACCTGGCAAATCATCATCCCGGACAACCTCTCATCAAACGGCATCTCACTCACTGCCGGTTGCATCATCAAACCCCGGTTATCCCTGCTCGGTGTGCAAGGCTACTCACTACATTGTGATGTGTTCTCGTTTCCGGCAGATGACTTCTCAAGCTCGACGGGAGCATGTCATCAGGAATCAGCTCTGCTTCAATTGCCTTGGCAATCATTCGGTTCACTCATGCATGAGCTCAAAACGCTGCAGAGAGTGTGGTAACAAACACCACACTATGATTCATTCGGAAGGCGGCCCAGTCGCCCCACGATCATCGGGCTACAATTCATCGGCTCCAACTCGACCTGCAGCACCACGCTCAACTCAGCCTCCTAATGGAAGCAACTCGGCCTCCTCAGCTCAATGACTCATTTCGGCACGGGCTCAACCGGCTTTCTCACTCTACTCACGACCAGCTGTTCTGCTCGCAACTGGTCAAGCTTGGTTATTAACTCAGTCCGGCATATCTCATCGGGTACGCATGCTCATTGATCCCGGCTCGGAACTCACGTTTATTTCTGAGCGATTGGTGAATCATCTCGGACTCACTCGACATCACGCAGCAATACCAATCGTCGGAATCGGCGGAACTCCTTCTGGCCAGACTCGTGGAGTCGTCTCATGCCAGTTGCGGTCAATTTACTCATCGGAGACCATTTTCACTCATGCGTACGTACTCTCAAAGCTGTTGACTACACTACCTTCTTTTACGGATGCAGATCAGGACTGGTCATTCCTCGAGAAGCTGCAGCTTGCGGACCCGGACTTTACCACTCCACGATCGGTCGACCTCATCCTCGGTGCAGACTCATACGGACTGCTAATCAAACCCGGTGTTGTCAAGGGAGCCTTACAACCTCTCATTGCTCAGCATACGATTTTTGGTTGGATAGTGCAGGGACCAGTCTCTGGCTCTCCCACGTTCGCAAGTTACTCGCAGAGTGCCACGGCTCAACTCGGAACAGATGAGCTCCATGCATTGCTTTCCAAGTTCTGGATACAGGAGGAGGTCCCCACTTCTCCTACGGCTCATTTCACCCCTGAGGAGGCAGCATGTGAGGCTCATTTCGTGGCTACTCACTCACGTACATCGGAAGGGCGGTACGTGGTACGACTACCGCTCAAGTCATAGGTTACGGAACTCGGCGACTCATACTCAACGGCCCAACGGTGTCTTCAGCGTCTTCAACGTCGGCTCTCTGTCAATCATTCATACAACGGCCTCTACTCGCAGTTTCTTCAAGAGTATGAAGAAATGACTCACATAACACGGGTTTCGGTCTCATCGGTTCAACGCTCACCAGCCTATTACCTCCCGCATCATGGCGTCCTGAAGCAGGAAGGGGATGTGGCTAAACTGAGAGTCGTCTTCAACGGTTCAAGCCTCACATCATCGGGAAAATCACTCAACGACATTTTGCACACGGGTGCAAAGATTCAGAGAGATATATCGGATGTTCTTCTCTGGGTTCGGCGGCATCGGTACATTTTCGCAACGGACATATGCAAAATGTTTCGTCAGATCCTGGTTCATCTGGACGATCAGGATCTTCAGCGAATACTCTGGGTAGATGAGCAACTCAACACGGTTCCATATCGACTCACTACTGTCACTTACGGTACACGGTCAGCCCCATTTTTGGCAGTACGGGTGCTCCTTCAGCTGGTGGAAGATGAAGGGCATAATTATCCTGCGGCGGTTCAAGCTCTACTCCACGGACGGTACGTGGATGATATCTTCGGCGGATCGGATCAACTGACGGATATTATCAACCAGGCTCATCAACTCATCGGAATTTGCACGGCGGGCGGCTTCCCGCTTGCAAAGTGGCAATCAAATCATCAAGACTTCTTCAAACTCACGTCACAATGCAGCAGTTCATCGGAATCTCACTCATTTGACAGTTTGAGTACCAAGATCTTGGGTTTATCTTGGTACCCTCACACGGATTGTTTTCATTTCTCACCCGGGGCATCATCACCTGGATCCATACTCACCAAGCGGATCATACTCTCGGAAATCGCTCAGATTTTCGATCCTCTCGGATTCCTCTCTCCGGTCATAATCAGAGCCAAGACGCTACTGCAAGAGCTGTGGCTAGAGCAGCTTGGCTGGGATTCGCAGCTCTCATCACATATCACTCATCGGTGGTTACAATTTCGAGAGGAACTCAAGGAAATCGGTTCAATCAAAGTTCCACGCTGGCTCGGACTCACCAGTAATTCAACAGTGGAACTCCATGGCTTTTCGGACGCCTCACAACTCGCCATGGCGGCAGCTGTATACATCAAAGTGACCTCGGCAGAACTCGGTACACGAGTAACACAACTTTGTGCCAAGACGAAGGTGGCGCCACTCAAGAAACTCACAATACCACGGGTGGAGCTCACGGCTGCGCTACTACTCACCAAACTCGTAAAGTATACCCAAGATACTCTCGGCATGGCTCACATAAAACCACGTCTGTGGACGGACTCTTCGGTAACGCTCTCCTGCATCAAAAGCCATCCAGCACGGTGGAAGGATTTTGTTCGGAATCGGGTCTCATCAATCCAGGAGATACTCCCAGGCGGTCAATGGCATTTCATCCCAGGAACGAAAAACCCCGCTGATTGCGCGTCACGGGGACTCACTATCTCACAGCTAGCTACACATCATTTATGGTGGGAAGGGCCACCATGGGTCGGAAAATCAGCGGATCATTGGCCAACTCAACTCATCGGTTGCGGAATCAAGTGCGCTCTTGAGGAGCGACCAGGTCTAGTTCATCTCGGCCCAACGAAACCTCATTCGCAGTCTTCCTGGGATCTGCTCTCACGGTACTCCACGCTTACTCGGTTGTTGAGAATCACGGCTCTCTGTTTCAAGTTCGTTACAGCACTCAAACGGATACCACAGTCACAAACGACCAACCTTATCACACCCGGAGACCTGGAAAACTCACGGCTATATTAGGTAAAAGCCACACAGGCGGAATACTTCGCCTCGGAACTCTCGGTCATCTCATCTGGTCAGCATTGACATCGCAGTCATCCACTCACAAAGCTCACCGCCTTCATAGATCAACGTGGTATCCTTCGGGTTGGCGGGCGGCTTAAACACTCAAACATGGATACTGAGTGCAAGCACCCTGCCATCCTGCCACGTGACTCAACATTCACGCGCCTACTCATTGCTGATGCTCATCGGCGGACACTGCACGGCGGAACTCAGCTGACCTTGGCCCAACTCAGAAGCGAATATTGCATCATCGGTGGTCGGGCTCCAATACGCTCTCACATACTCCGCTGCGTAAGGTGTGCTCGTCAACGCGGGGTTCGAGCACAACAACTCATGGGACAATTACCTCACTCACGGGTCACGCCCTCTCGTCCATTTCTCCATTCAGGGGTCGATTATGCCGGACCTGTTACACTTCGCAATTGGTGGGGACGAGGGGCGAAGAGTCATAAAGGATGCCTCTGTATCTTTGTGTGTTTCACAACATCAGCGGTTCATATCGAAGTGGTGACGGATTACTCAACGGACGGATTCATCGCAGCATATCGGCGGTTTACTTCTCGACGGGGTATCTGCAGCAAGCTATACAGCGACTGTGGTACAAATTTTCTCGGAGCAGATACCACACTCAAGAAACTCTTTACGGCAGGGGCTCAAGAATTCCACCAACTTACTCATCTCCTGACTAACGACAACACATCATGGGTCTTCAATCCTCCCGCTGCGCCACACATGGGTGGAAAGTGGGAGGCGGCAGTCAAGTCAGTGAAATATCATCTTCGGAGAGTAATCGGGGAGACTGCTTTGACATTCGAGGAATTTACGACTCTTCTGAATCAGATCGAAGCAGTTCTCAACTCACGACCCTTGGAGCCACTCTCAGATGACCCGGACGATCTCACTGTACTCACTCCGGGGCACTTCCTCATCGGCGAACCACTCACCTCAGTTCCAGAACCTTCACTCACACTCGTCAAAGAGTCTCGGTTATCGCGGTGGCAACTCATACAGCAGAAGATGCAGCTCTTCTGGTCTCGCTGGTCATCTGAGTATTTACAACTTCAACAATCAATCTCAAAGTGGCACCATCCCTCAAATAACATTTGCATCGGCTCATTGGTTCTACTCACTGACGAGAGGTTTCCACCATCGAAATGGCCTCTCGCCAGGGTAACGGCTCTTCATCCCGGACAAGACGGACTCACCAGAGTCGTAACTCTCAGGACAGCATCAACCACACTCACTCGGCCTATCTCAAAACTCGCTGTTCTACCAGTCTACTCACCGGACTCATCATCGGATAACTAATCGACGGAATCGTCGATTGGCGGGCGGAATGTTTGAGAATTAGCTCATGTGGCTCTCGGGCGGCGAGAATACAGACTCGAGCGTTCTCTCTCTCTCACTCTCACACGGTTGCCGAGCTCGGTTAGTTTCGGCGAGACTCACGTGTGCTGGCGCGGCAGCACCTCTCGGACAGCGGAAACAGCCTCTCGTGACTCGGGTCAATAGGCCAATCGATCACCGAGATTTCTCACGCCACATTACTTAGCCAATTATGAGAGCCCTTTCCTATTCTCCCTTTCTTTATGCATATTAACATCCGGGAAGAAAGGCTCTCGTCACTCTCTCATCAACGGTCAACGGTTCAAGTGCGATGAATCTCTCAGTGTTCGGCATATCGCGGATAACTCATCGGGCTTATAATCACTTAATCGATGATTAATCAATATCTAGATCTTTGCTCATCGGTCAAATCAGTTGTGCGGTACACTCAGCGTTCGGACAATATTTTGTTTTCGGTACTTTTCTCACGGGAAAGACTCACGCGGTTTGTGCTGAATCACGCGGCTCGTGCTCAGCCATCTTGGCAACGGCGGCACTCAACTCTTGGTTTCCTCTTCGGCTAATTCATTCATGTACCTTTGCGCACAGTAACTCATTAAAGACTCGAAAATACGGAAAAATAACCAGTCTACGATTTTTATCCATCAAAACCTTCCCGAGCGACCAAAACCAGATACTACTCAAAACAGTTAGAGTCTCTACTCAATTTTACCACCCCAAATAATAGAAATTTATCAATCCCGAAATTGACTACATTCTAATCCAAATCAACTCAATTATTATTAAGACCATCTCATCCACTGTTCCTATATTCAAAAAAGCTGACTCCACTCACAAATACCCTAATAACCAAATGCACCAAGGCAATTCGGTCGGTGCAGCTGTATTGGACCTAGAAAAGGCTTTCGATTCCGTCTGGCATAACGATATCTTATATTAACTAGATAGAAAAAAATGCTCCGATTAGCTAATCAGAGTAATATGAGACATGATATCAAATAAAAAAATAAAAAACCTGGGACAGAAATGCATTTTCATCTAAAGAAATTACGATCTTGGAAGGACTACAACAGGGTACAGTGAATTCTCCTGTGCTATTTAATATATAGACAAGCGATATACTTAACCTCTTCGATATTAATACCAAGCATAATATATTTTTATTAGCTTTCGCTGACGATTTAATTGTTTATGTCTCGGGCAATCGCCCTCGAAAAATACAAGCAGAGCTTGAATCATTGATTGAAAAGATTAATAAATACTATATATCTTGGAATCTTTGCCTCAGTCGATCTAAATGCGAAACAATTCTCTTAAGAAGATCAGCATTCTATCTCTCTTGTAATAAAAAACTTGGTGTCAGCTAGTTTAGTATTGAGACCACGGTTCCCCGAACCGACACTAAGGCTGTGATACCACATAAGAATACAGTAAAATACTTAGGTCTAAAAATATATTATTTATTAAGGCTAAACTCCCATTTTAAAAGCCAACTAGTCAAAGCCAAAGCGGGCTTTCGAGCTAATGCACTCATTTTCCATAATAAAAACTTAACTAAGCAAGCCAAATTCGTACTATATATGCTGCTAATCAGGCTAATATTAACATACGCTGCCCCTACATGGTGGAACATAAACTCATCAGCTGTGGGAAAATTGAGAATATTTGAACGTTCCTGCCTCAGAGCTTGCCTTAACTTATATCGTTCCGCCCATTCCGACTATAAACATAGAGTTAGTAACCAAATAATCTATAATACGGCTAATGTTCCTCGCATTGACTGCTTCACCCTTAAACTAACATAAAATTATCTGAGTATATTACCAAATACAAGTAACGAGATAACTAGATCTCTTACTCAATTGGACATAAATACTATTATTAGACAAGCTACGAACGGATATCTCCCTCCATAAGTGTTCATCTATTTTAACTCGATTGGGACCATACAAGATTCGGACAACATCCCAGTAATCTACCATTGGATAAGCAATACAGCGGATAAGCGGATCTTAATCCACAAAAATGATTTCAGAACCCATATCGAAAAATTTAAATTCTCAACAGCATTATCAGAAATTGACATTCTTGACTTTCACCGTCTGAAGAGACAAAAATACTGGTGGCTTTCTCCTAATAACCAAACCACAATAGAACTAGTGCAACGCAGGCATCGCCTCCGCAGGCAACTTTGATAACTTAACTCACCTCCCGTAGATGCGTTTACTTATCATAAGTCGAGCAGTTCACTCTCAACTGTCCAAACTATAAGTTTTACTCTGTAAATATATATATGTTTTATCTTTATATCTTCCTTATATAGCCTATAACCACAGATAACAATATTGTTGATGGGGTTTTTTCGATCTATGCATCTTTTTCTCCCCACATGCTCCTAGAATGCAATGCTGTGTGTGTGTGTCTCTATCGTTACAACTACTCTCTACTATTACTCTGCTTTATCCATATCTATGAATATACTGCGTGACAACGAGATTCCTTATGCGTAAGGACATGAGCCAATCACACACTAATACTGTAAGAACACTTTTTCCAAACTGCTTGTTTTAACCTAAGATTGTAATAATGTACGATTTCTGGTAATAAACGGCGTGCGTGACATCACTATATCCTGAAGGTTGCAGGTTCGACTCCCGTCAGTGTAAAAAAAATGTTATTATATTTTTTTCAGAAATTAATATACCATCATGTAGAGAAAGATAAAATATCGAATTAAAAGTGTAGGATTACTCGATTAAAGAATGACAAATGTATTTTTTAAAATTAAATTTCTTTATTATTCTAGTAAGGACTTAATAGAGCAGCCTGCTTAGGCCCAAATAGGGAAACCTATGAAGGCCCCTAAAATGCAGCCTTAAAAGTCCTCGATATTGTGCTATTGAAGCCCCTGAAGAAGAAACCGTGACCGTCATTTAGAAAACCCTATGAGGTACCACATAAGGGAATTAGGGCATATTAATCGGGGCTTTGAAAAAACTTCGATAAGTTTTCTCCACGGATACTTAAACCGATATTCGTTTGTTACAAACGTAGTTCAGCTTTGCCCATACTTGACGACGGAATTCAATATACCAGTTCAAGAATGGAAACCTCCAGAACCTTGAATGCCGAAATATTCATTCTTGTAAAATTCTGAAAACGATAGCCCGATATATTTTTGAGATCATTTCGTAATTTTGCCCTGGATGTAATACGATACTCTTACCGAGAATCTGAGAGACTTTGTCTCAATGTCTTTCAAGATGTCTGCCGAGATTAGCGCCAAGTTTTCACTCAACTCTATTAATAAGTCCATTTCCGAAATGGTTACCAAGCATTTTCAGGAAATTATTACTCAGGCTTCTTCTGAGATTCTTATTCAACCGATATCGAAAAAGATGTGCATGAATTTTAGCTCCGTTACAAAGAGAGCTTTGTTTTGATGGTACTTTTTTCGATATATTCATGTCGGAACTTTGCAAATGATCTAAAATGTTCAGAAAAGTGGTTTCGGAAAATCCTCTATAAGTATTGTGTGTGACTAAGGTCCTAAAATTTATATTACCATAACTCAGGGATTACTCGAACGAATCAGTTCAAAGTATATAAATTTGTTATGTTCTTTTTTATCCGAAATCTGAACGGTTTTTCTATCATAATGTATATTTTGTCTTTACTAATTTTCGAAACTAGGGTTTAGAAGAGAATCGTATTTTCAAAAGATTAAGATCTTTTTCAGTGTTATGAGGTGCTGCGGAGAGCCTGCACAGAGGTGGAAGGTCAACGCCAACCGAACGGCAAGCCGTTTACTCCTGTGCACACATTCGTTTTGAATCCAAAGTCAATAACGATGGGTCAGCTTTATGGAGAGTATGACTTAGATACACATGAATGGTTAGTAGCGTTTCGATCCCTTGGCACTAATGATTCGTAGACTGAAAGATGTACTTCACTTTTGTATTGCTGTAATAGATCCACTTTCACTGCTACTAAATACACGTAATTAATCTGTGTGACAACATCTTTCGCAGGAGTGTAGCTAATTGAATTGTAAATAACAGAGTGTTGGTTAAAGACCCACGTCCACGAGTCTCACATTAGCGCATTGCTTTTTGATATGATTGAAAATTGGGTCGATGATGTATTTATAACACCAGGTTTCTGTTCGCTTGCATTTGAAATCCCCTAACTCGTACATAAAAAGTACCATAAAATGCTTGTTTTTCTTTGTTTTTTTCTTTATTTATTTAACGCGGTGTCACTAATGTTCGCTTACATAAAGCTTAGATTTATTTCATATGAAGACAAGTGAAAACCTATTAGCAGCAATAAATCCGAACCATTTTCTGGACCAGTTTCTATACGGATTAAATTTAGAAACTAGCAGAACGATAAAGACATTTTTTGCGGGTCGTTTTCCGATCACTTGCATAATGGAAAATCTTTCGGCTTTTATCTTTGGCTGTTTATCGAAATTTATTTCTTCCAGGAATCTACGGCAACATTAAGAAAAGGCTCTTATTTTTGTGTACCCATTGTGGAATACCACATAGCTTGCATACCTTCATTGCTCTTAGATACTGTTAAAAAAATATATAATGACGTGTCAATAGTTTAGATCGTACATGGCAAGAAGTGCTATTTTCAGTAGAAATGGTTTTTATTCGACGATAAGAACTTTCTCTGAGACTGTACGGATATTTAGGTAGCACTTCAATTAATTTATGCCTGAAGGTGATTCAAAAATAACGAATTCGTGCAGATTCTGGATTCTAGACGAGGCAAATCACTATGCTTCGCAACTGTATATACATAGAGATATGTATGTATAAGCTTACGCTATTTTTAGGACAGACGGAATTCTCTCCACCCTCATACGCGCTGGCACCAGCGCAACTGACTTCGATAAACGTTGGTACGTTTTTGATGGTCCCGTCGACGCCGTTTGGATTGAGAACATGAACACTGTACTCGATGACAACAAGAAGCTCTGCCTATCATCTGGGGAGATCATGAAACTGCTACCCACACAAGCGATGATTTTTGAAGTAGCGGATCTCTTAGTGGCGTCGCCAGCAACTGTTTCGAGGTACCGGACTAGAACTTATTTGTCTTACCGGAAAATAAAGCCAACCAATCGGATGACTGCTGAATCAGCCATCCCACTCAATTATCACAAGACCCTATAGACGCATGAAGCGAAGCAGCACTTGGAGCATGCTTGGTTGAAGGAGAAATAAAGATGCAAAGTAGAACTTTGCACATTGATTCTTCATAAATTTTCCGCAAAGCCGCCACTTTGAGGAAATTAATTTATTTCGTTTTTGGCTCTCTCATAGAGAAAGCTTTTCGGACGATGATAATTATTGACCAAGCAATGTGCAGAATTCTACTCTGTATCCGTACTTTGAAAATGTTTCAGTATATTATATTTATATAAATTTGAGTTATAAAAAAATAGATTTTGATCACGAATTGTCGAAAAAAAAAAGAAATACGGAAAATCGAAGCCCGTTATACAATTTTTTTCCCGAATTTTATAGATGCGGTATGGTCTACATGGAACCGGAAGGCCTCGGACTGAATCCACTTATAGACTGTTGGATAAAAAAACTTCCTGAGGTAAGCTGGGCATTGCAAGCTACAATGCGGAAGCACGTGCTTGTTAAAGAGATCACACATCTATTGGGGAATAGTGAAAATCGAGGACTTACGGAAAGATTCGTAGCAGCAGTTGTCAGAAGTGATAGGAACTTTGTCGTTTGCTGCATCATGAATCTAGCATCTCTGTTTACCACATCCGTACGCTCTTCGCGGCATCCGTACGCTCTTCGCGGCAAGAAAGGGATTTTTTTTTTTTTTTTTTTTCACTTCCTTCAGTCTTTAAGATGGGTCTCTTACGCCCGCAGACCATGAAAGAATACGTCGAAGAAATCACCAGCTTGACTTATCAGTTGGTTCCCGACGGACTTCAACTACTACGGAAGAACTTACGGGAAATCGTAAGAACAGTTGACTCGGCTATGGTCCAGTCCTACATCAATCTGATGGACTTTCGGTTCGGACCTATGGCCGGTAGGGATGGGAAAGCGCCACCGCCTTTCGCCTTTCAGAGAACTATTCGTGAGTATACGATGATATATCAAAGCGTTCGAGTAACTTCGAGTTGCCATATATATATATATATATATATATATACATATTCCCTGTGTGGTCTACACGCATTCGTATTCCCAATACGATTTTCACGGCCTTCCACCTTTGCTTACTTTGGTCACGGTTTTACCGTCTATAACCCTCGTATGAACCGGACTTTCCTCCTTGTAGACAAGCTGTGCCATTGATATAGTGGAAAAAGTATTGGCCACACCACTATTGATTTCCTGATGAATGTACGAGAACACAAAACTCACGTTCTTATTACTTCCTTATAGGGAACTAATTCCCTCGAGGCGATCCGTAATTATTTCGGTACATCGCAG